>OW679198.1:134164936-134251759 GCA_940337035.1 Agriotes lineatus | reverse complement strand
CTAAGAAAAGAAAAAAGCCTGAACCACAAACACGTATTCTTAAAATATAGAAAAACCGAAAATCACCATTGCAAACAAGATATCTGGGAAAAGGAAATGGACAGTTCAATAACAACTCTATATGAAGTATGTAAATAGCAAATTAAATAGAAATGCGTCCTTAAAAAGAAAATCAAACATTAATGGAGAAATGACATTACTTAATACAACACATTTTTAACTTTCTCAAGCAGTTAAGTGGACATAGGAAGAAATTGGTAAACATCAATGCAGTTTGCATCCTAAGATGTAATGCATGTGATATTCCAAATAATTTAAAAACCAAACAAATTTCAGAAATGATATGCATAAGCATATACTGTTCCGCTTCAAAGCCGGATCTGACAATGTCATTAAGGGAAAGCTATTGAAACACATGAAAAAAATGTATACCATATTAAGGAGTAAGACTTAGACTAACTGAAATTACAATGGCGAATTCAGAAAGTTAAAATACCAAAAGGAAGTTTCAAAACAAATACAAGTGTACACCAAGAAAACTCATTGTCAGCGACGTCGTTCTATCGCGTGTTCCAAAAAAAGCTCATTATCGATAGGCCTTGGAAAGAAAGATACAAAATTTAGTCATGTCTTAACTTAAGTCTGTAGGTAAATGTCAGATTGCATTTTTTTTCTAAAAACATCTGTCGCTGTGACAGGTAAAAATTTACACTGCATTAAGTTGAATTGTATCGAGTAAAAAGGAAAAAAAGATGGCATGTACACAATAACAACGAGTGTATTAATCATAACGGTCAATATCAATTGTTTTTGTTAAGTGTTTTGTAAATTTTTAGGAAAATAGTTCAAGGTCAAGATGTAATTTAGTTCTCTCTGACTTATGGTAGTTCATTTGCTTCAATGGGTATATCTCAAGTTACGGCAAACTTCAATTTGATCATGGCATGCTGCAAATGATTTTTTTTTGGAACACACGATGTATTGCATTGACGAATATAATAAAAAAGAAAATCCATAGTGCGATAACCTCACCATGAAATGTAAGTACGAGCATATATGAGCGATCTTGCAAAAGTAGCAAGCAGAAAGAAAAAACTAGCAAAAACCTTAGAAGCACTTGAAAGAGGGGACAGAGGGCTGCCAATATGCGGCCAAAAAACAAAATACGTCTCCCAACAGCCATATATTTGAAGTTCATACTTTTAAATAGGCACCTGGAGATACAACTAAACGATAGTAATAATTACAAAAATGTAATATTAAACAAATAATTATATCAGGTTACAAGCCATTTGACAAATATAAGAAATAATTGCTAATAGAAAATTTAACAAAAATCAAAAATAAAAATCTAACAAAAACCTTATACGATCCACAGTATTATATGTATTGTCAGCAGAGACGACCTGTCTAAATACTAAAAACCTGGTGTGATAAACCCACATAACTTTCTTTTACAGTGATCTTATAATTAGCAAGGAATTTGATTTTTAATTTTAAGCATTTGTCAAACATTTTCAAAAGTTACACATTTTACAAAAACCATACAAAATATAGCGTTAGTTCAAGAGGCAAATTTTCTCTAAAATTTTAAGCTAAATTCGAAAATGCAATCTACCGGGAGTTTTATTTAAAATAGGAGTTAATACAAAAAATATGAAAAAAAACAAAAGAAACCCACTTTAGAGGTATTTAACTGGAAAATCACATATCTCACAGCAATACACATGAAAAACGTAATAAAAATGTAAAGTTTGAAAAAAATCGTTAGAGCCGTTTTTGAAAAAATCGAAAAAACCTGAAAAATCGCAAGAATAAACACCATACTTCAAGTTATGCGATTTTCTTGAAAAGCTTCCTGTCGCATGTAGATAGTACACGAAACTTATATATGAAGTTTCAACGCCATACCTCTTTTCGTTTTTGAGATATTCTGTTCCCAGACAGACACACGGACGGACGGACGGACGGGCACACAGACCAACGAACAAAAATAATATGTTTTTGGGGTTCAAGTGACTCTAAAGCGTGGAGATCTGATGAAAACTCAATTTCGAATTTTTGGGGTGAATCCAATACTTCCTTTATTGTAAAAGGAAGTAAAAATAATTACCCAAAAATTTGATTTTTAATTTTTAAGCACATCAAAATTTTTCAAAAATTACAAATTCTACAGAAACCATGCAAAATAGAGCATTAGTTGAAGAGACAAATGTTCTCTAAAATTTTAAACTGAATTAAAAAATGTAATAATATACCGGGTGTTCTATTTAAAATAGGAGTTAATAAAAAAAAAGGAAAAACAAAAGAAAGCCATTTTAGAGGTATTCAACTGAAAAATCACCTATCTCACATCAATACACATTAAAGAAAAAATCATAAAAAACTGACAAATCACAAGAGTCAACACCATACTTCCGGTTATGCGATTTATTTCAAAAGTTTGTCGCATATAGATAGTACACAAAACTTACGTCTTACCTCTTTTCGTTATTGAGTTATTCTGTTCACAGGCACACCGACTGATAGACAGACCAATATACAAAAACATGTTTTTTGGGTTCAGGGAACTCCAAAACGTGAAGATCTGTTGAAAACTCAATTTCGAATTTTTGGGGTGAATCCAATACTTCCCTTATCGTAAAAGGAAGTAAAAATATTTTTTGCACTACTAGTCTCAGAACGCATCGTTATTGGCTTATTTTTAGGTCGTGAAGTTGATTTTCTCCACCAAGGGAGAGAAAGTAAAATAAACAATTTTCACCGTGGTAACTAATAAATTGCTAAGTTACCAAATATGACTATTTTAATTTTGACGTTTTAAAGAGCTGTATTGTCAGGTTGACAGTTAAAATATTTTCGAAATTTGTTGGGAATTTAGCTATTAAGCTGTTTGGTAGTGCAAAAAATAGTATATACACCTCGGTAGCGAATCGTCTTATAACCTTCGCGCTTTAGATACTTCGCGCTGCGCGCTCAGTATCTAATACGCGCTCAGGTTATAATACTGCGCTTCGCTAACTTGATGTATAATATACTATTATTTACTTTGGTGTTTTTTGGTGTTTCTTCTTCTTCTTCCACCCCCCTTATACCCTTAAGGGTGTTTCCAGTTATTTAATGGGGTCTGTTAAGGCACTGTTTTTGCATTGTTCTTTTCATATAAAAAACGTAGAAACAGCATCCGTATTCCTGACGACTTACAGATTGTCACATTTATGAAATTTCAAAATTCAAAGTTTCTGATAATTGTTATGCATATTTGGTGGTTTGCACCATTGGAATTGTTATGTTGCTTATTACTGTGGAATTAAGTTCAGTAAAATACAACCCTTGTGGAAAACAATAACATTCCTTCTATTAGTTTAGAAAACACGAACAAAATACAACATACATAAATTCGTTAATTACTTCGACACGAAGTGTACGAAGTATTGAAATTCCCTCATATCGAAAACCACTCTGAGCCAAATATCTCTAAAATTCGAGCCAACCGACTAATGAACCCGCTATATCAAATCTCCATCTCGGCGGTGCGGATCTTTTGGTGAAGATCCCAGCCCACTAGATCAATCCCCCGTATTGGGTGCCTAAACGTGCTGTGCGGGGGATGTATGTTCGTATGTGTACACGATTCCGGTCGCCAGGAACCTTCCTGAAGTCTTGGATCGTTTTCATACGATAGGTCCTCCGAAAATGAAGGCAACATCAACTTTTGAGCTATGGTCGTCGGCAAAAAATTTTTTTTGTTTTTTTTTTTTATAAATAACTGGTTCATAGCATTTCATTGTACCGGGTGGCCATAAATATCTGATATCATATTACCTTTGGAATCAACACCGCTTTATTAAAGTGATGAATCCAACTAAACTAAATGTCATCACAATTAAAACTCCTATCTGTCAAAAATTATTACAGATTGCAATAAGTAATGGAGTTAGAACAGGAGATTATTATAATCGAGTCGTAGGCTAAACTGCAGAATCTGGGGCACATTCCCCTCCTCTTATTGCATTTTATTACATTATATAGGTACCAATACTTATCGTAATTGAAATATAATACTAACCAACATTTATAAGTAGCCAATTTCATGGCTACCGGGATCTCAGATATTTATGGCCACCCGGTATTAGCGAAACGGAGTGATGCTGAGTATCGAAGTATTCTTGGAAAGCACGGAAGGGCGCTTTTCTTGGATGGGGGGTACCATATATTATTAATTTAAAATACAAATACGAATTGCGAGTAGCCTGGTTTCCGTTCTGAATTGTTTATTATTAACAGACCTTGGAAACTGGCAAAATGGCACAAGTCGGAATATGCAGAAAATGTGATATTAAGTCAAGTGATATTACACGAAGTAATGAAGTGATCTGATCTTATGTAAAAGTGCCCTCGAAAACTAAGCTACTTGCGTTTATATATGGTGCGCCTAAATGGAAGGGATATTCCCTACTTTTTTGAGTACAATAGGATTGTCCAGTTAAGCTCCCTTTGCTCTATTGTAGCACAAGAAATTGCAATCACTTCCGCCGAAAAGAACTTTTCCTTTTCGAGAGTTTACGGCTGTATTGTCGACCGGGGTTGACTTTCTCTTTTCACCTGGTCTATTGTTAGTTGGGTTAAAAGGGTTTGTTGGCCGATATCCCTGCCTTTACGAAATAGCTTCGGCTATGCTAGAAAGTGCATTGTAACGTTTATACAAGTTAGTTTTAATTGTTCAACTCGACGACACAAATCACACTTGACATTACCGATGTTTCTTATTACACGCGCACAATTGATACTTTCTCTAAACTGCCACAGCGCAAACTCCACTTTTATTAGCTGATTTAGCACTCACATTTTAGTTTCTGGCCTTCTCTTGCACGAAAGACGTTTTCAGGCCATTCATCACCGCTACGCTACACAAAGTAGATAAAATGTTGTATAATACGCGTTGTACAGAAATTTTCAGTCTCTTCAATTTAGCAACTTGTATCATAAATAGCTATTTTTAAACTGATGTAAATAAGTGATATCTAAAGCACAGTTATACATGTAAAGAAAATGTTATAATACAAATTGTAATGCGTGCGCTTTATTTACACATAACTAAGTTCAGCGCGTTACACATATTTTTAAAACATCACAATATATTTCCTAGGTTACTCTAGAAATTTGTTTTAAAAACATATTTTTGTGATAGGTATCCTTAACCTTTTTCCATCAGTATTTTATGTCTATAATGCAGCTTATAAGGCACCCAAACAATTGAGGTTATAGTTTATTTGAGTGCTTTAGTAAACTAGTACAATTTATTTTCTCAAAGTTGGTAGCTTTGAAATCTATGTCGAGCATCAACTTACTGACGGTATTTTCAGAAATTTTTAGTATTTCAGAGAGAAAACATGAAAACCTTTTACACTCACTTTTAATTAAATTTAATAAAAATATACAAAAGACAGTTGGCACAACCTCAAACTTCAAATAGAATTTTCAATTGTCACATCAGCGTTAGCAACCACCACAAAATTCCCTAAATTTTATAATTGCGATTTTTTATTTGAAATGGCATAAAAAGTACAAAATAGAAAAAACGGTATACAAAACTCGTTTCATAAGCCATTATCGCACTCGTTCTTTAGAACACTCCACTACGCTTCTCGTGTTATAAACGTAGACTCGTTTTATGAAACTTGTTCTTTAATATACTATTTTATATCAGTACTACGCCATTATGCTTTATAACGGTTCTACTATTTTTGTTGTTATACTATTCAACAAAGATACAGTTACGTCAAACTTTCGGTAGATAACAGGCCAAAAAAGGCCTCCAAATTGCATCGTTTTGCTAGTTTTTGGGGTCTGTAAATAATAAAAATAAAAATATCGTTGACTATTCAACACTATAACATATAAGCCAATCACATTGCAGACATTTGCTTTTTTCAACCAATAACAGCAGTATATCACTGAATATTGGGCACCATGCAAAATATTCACAAAACAATGTACGCACTCAAAAAATAAATAGCCTTGTTGCGAAGTATCGCTTAGCAACGATGTTCTGTCCTTAGCGATATCGCTAGGTTACGTAACACTAAACCCCAACAAACTGTGTGGCTTGTTTTAAAATTTTCAAAATGCTGTGTTTTGGAAGTATTCCCCTGAATTGAAAATAAATAATTATATTAATTGTTGGATTATTTTTCAATAAAGTTAATCGTTATGTATTAATATTGTTAAATAGTCGTCCCAAATACCACTCGAAGTGGATATATTTATTTAAAATATTTTGCCATTTCCATAGAAATTATTGCAAATTTCACTCAACAAAATCACATTTAAAAGTCACTCGCCTTCGGCTCGTGACATTTTTGATGTGATTTTGTATCGTGAAATTTAAACGCAATAATTTACACGGAAACGACAAAATATTTGTCAAAAATATATCCACTACTTGTGGTATTACCCTTGACTATTCAATTCATCTGTCATCTGTCAAAAAGTGACCAATGAAAATCCAGAATTCTGACGTTTCTTGACCAATCAAAAAAATATCAGTGGATATATCTTCCTAGAAGGTATTCATGTGACTATTTTTAACAAATGCGATTTTTGTTAGAAAAAGTCAATATTAGTGTTCTGTTACTATAGAAATTGCGTAGTTTGTTGCTAAATTTACTGAAAACTAATTTGAAAAAGTAGTTTGGTTCATTGAATAGTCCCTCGAATACCATTCTTAGTCAAAGTTGAGTAGATTATTTTTGCGGTGGTATCACTACTCATGTCCATTGCGCTTGGGATTAGGACTCGTGCTAGCGCACTCGTCCTAATCGTACCAAAGCGCAATGGACATTCGTGACACCACCGCAAAAATAGTCGACATAACTTTGACTACTCATGGTATTATAAGTGAATATTAGAAATGTTGTTTGCCTAAATAAAAGTGGGTGATTGTTGTTTCTGTAGTAACTAAATACAAAGCAATTTTTTATAACAGCCCTAAGACCGGAACCGGCTTGTTATTTTGCTGTTGTCATACCAACCAACAAGAATACGGGAAGTTGGCATTTGCGTCACAGTTAACGAACCCGAAAATAAGTAAAAATAAGTATCGCAAAAAAGTACTAATGGTTTCGCATAGATAAAATATTACTAAAATGTATAACATAGTTTAATTCACTCTAAGCATGATACATGAAATGGAAATATCACAAACACAGTTAGAGATTGACGAAAGTAGTTAAAAGACGAAAGTAGTTAATAAGAGTGCAGTACAAATATTCAATAATGTATGCATTAAATTGGTTTAAAATGTGACTGAAGAGGTAAGTTATAATAGTAACAGGAATAATATGGCATATACCGATGGGGCCACAATTATATATAACAGCAATAAGATAACATGAACAAGAAAATAGATCGCTTGAGTAAGAAAGAGATGACCATACGAAAAAGTTATTTTAGTAGGCATGTTTGGTTGACATCTGTCATAATTAAAATCAGCTGAAAGCCTACTCGTATATTTGCTACTATGTTTATCTCTTTCTTACTCAAGCAATACGTGTTATCTTCTTGTTCATGTTATCTCATTGCTGTTATATATAATTGTGGTCCCATCGGTATATGCTGAAAAAGGTTTTTGAATGGAAATACTGTTAATAATATAACAAAGCTATTAGATAGGTATTTAGATTTGCTTAAACACAGGAATCAAATCGTCTGTATAATAAACACAAACCTAACAAATAATAAACCAACGATTGATTACGAGTATTACACAGGTAATAATAAAGTAATTAACGACTTCTATACAGATTAGTGGTGGAAAATGTGAACAAAGGCAGTCAAATGAGCTACAATACAGTATATGGGCTTTGTATGTGTTAGACAGAAATAGACTACTTAGTGATTAACATCTAGTATCCGCAGAATCAATATGTTTTTTTTTCAGAAAACACTGAATTCTAGGATAATAGAAGTTAAGCTCATATATGTTTATTGCTGTTCAAGGCATACAAAGTCCATAAACTGCATTCTGGCTCATTTGGCTGCCTATGTTCACGGGTGGCCATAAATATCTGATATCACATTACCTTTGGAATCAACACCGCTTTATTAAAGTGATGAATCCAACTAAACTAAATGTCATTATGTCATCACAATTAAAATTCCTATCTGTCAAAAATTATTACAGATTGCAATAAGTAATGAAGTTAGAACAGGAGACTTTTATAATCGAGTCGTAGGCTAAACTGCAGAATCTGGTGCACATTCTCCTCCTCTTAATTGTATTTTATTACATTTTGTACCAATACTTATTATAACTGAAATATGTATAATGCTAACCAACATTTATAAGTAGCTAATTCCATGGCTACCGGGATCTCAGATGTTTATGGTCACCCGGTATTATCAATCGCCAATCTGTATATAGAAATAAATAAGCAATTAAGTTTCCAGAAATTCGACCTCTATCTAAAAGTTAACTATATAACATTAGTCCTTGCAACGTATCTAATCTGTACTAATTATCTACAAATATAGATGTACTATTTTTAGAATTTGCAGTATAATTTATATAATCTAAGCTCCATATATTATGACTAATCTCGAATTGATTCATATCCATTTCATCCCTGTGACAGTTACGTCGATAGATCAACTGCAAAATTCTCAATTTATATGCAACGTATTATACAGAAGCCAGAGTTGAAGTCAAAAGGCAGCCCCATTGTCAGCAATATTTTGTTTGTGTAATACTATATATCATGGTAGTACATATCAAGAGACCTAGAAAAATATATCCTCAACGGGTCCATATTCAGGTTATATTGTAACAGCTGGAACTAAATATTAGTAAAACGTCAAAAATATTTGGAGGAACAAGACAAACATTTTCAGCATTTGTTATGATCATTACATTGGATTCAGATTTACTGATTTCCTTCACCGTTGCTCAATAAAAGGCTTCTGTTCCTGAAATATGAAGTTTAATTATTATCTAATTGCAGCTGACACAACATAACCTGAAACTGATATTATAGGCATTTCTTGAATCTATTAAAAAAGTGACTTTTTATTCCACAGCTCGCTGAAAATCAATTTTTATCACTTGATAAGGTTCATTGAATGTGTTCTGTGTGTTTGAATACGGAGGAGCATAATATAGGTGGTATGCAACCTATTACCTCCGTTGCGCCGGTCTCGACAAGGCAAGGTAAAAAAAGCTAAAGATTATGAATGAATAAATGAATTATACAGTAAAAAAGGCAGTAAAAAGGAGTGGTTTAATACATTTTTATATACTGGGATTTTTATTTTTTGTATACATAGTACAAGCTATGTACACGTTTATATAAAAAAAAACTGTCAACGCATTGTTTTTCAGGCTAATCATAGATGGCTATAGGCAACCAACATTACACATCACAAATTAATAGAGAATGGTTGTTCCTATTCAACAATTTTTATTATTGAACTGATTGTTACTAATAAACTGGTTCTGTAATCTTTGCTAATAATGTTGAAACGATGGTTTAAACAGCGTCTATGTTCTTGGAAATTCTAATGGTTTTTATTAAAACGGTTGTGTTAAACTTTACTTTGTGTCAATATATACCATTTTAAAGTAATTATAACCTAGTTTTCATTTTGATTTCAAATTAACAACTTTCAAACGATTATGCAACCGTTGCTAAAAGCAGATTTTATTGTGTAAAATAATAGAAAAAGTTTTATAAAGAAATTATATTTTTTAATTTGCTCGTTCTAGTACCTACTTAAATATACATTTTTAACAAATTGAACATCTGCCAATTCAACTTACAGGTTTCAGTAATATTTATTCTTTAATTTTGCACTTATCTTCTGCCACTAACTTTTATATACTACTGTCTGAATTGTTAAAAAATTAACCTAAGCGTCAATCAACTCTTTATATATCCATAGTGCATAAGTGTAGTTATTAATAAAATGCATTCCATTTATCTAATCGAGGTTCGTTGCTCTATTGTTTACTACAGCTACATGGCGCACGCTGATATTTACTTTAAGTTACTTTTATAAGCTGTATATTGGTGTACCCCGTATTTATATCAATTGGTGTCCAGGGAGACATTTTGTTACAATGGCTCTAAGAATAGTGCAAACCAAAGCTTTGCTCACTCCAATATTATTAACCGGTCGCCCTTGGGGGCGAAAGTTTTGGGAATATTTAAAATACTGATTTTGCTGATTTTAAATTGCCCGTCTTGTTATTTAATTACAGTATTTGTACCGGGTGGCCATAAATATCTGAGATCCCGGTAGCCATGGAATTAGCTACTTATAAATGTTGGTTAGCATTATATTTCAATTACGATAAGTTTTGGTACCTATGTAATGTAATAAAATGCAATAAGAGGAGGGGAATGTGCCCTGGATTCTGCAGTTTAGCCTACGACTCGATTATAAAAATCTCCTGTTCTAACTCCATTACTTATTGCAATCTGAAATAATTTTTGACAGATAGGAATTTTAGTTGTGATGACATTAATGACATTTAGTTTAGTTGGATTCATCACTTTAATAAAGCGGTGTTGATTCCAAAGGTGATGTGATATCAGATATTTATGGCCACCCGGTATTACCATTTGCAAGGACAAACAATCGCAGATTTTGCAAAACCAAAGAAATGAGCTCGAAAAGATTCATTGACTTCACGTCTAGCTGTATTTTTACATGAATGCAAAATTAGTGAGCGAGATTCTGTCCATTTGTTAATGGCGTGTATGAGAGCTGTTTCTTTAGTTTCAGCTCCTTACGTTATTAATTGAATTCCTATTCGAAAGTAACGTGACCAATTTCCTAATATATGGAAATCAGTGGAAAAATTGGTTATAAGAATTGCTACCAGATCCATTGGGGAACGGTGAAAAGTAGAAATACAACTAATTCAAGATTTTGTTATTGCAAGTCGATGATAGCTTTCTATTTTCACGTTTTCAAACTTTTTTGAAACCTCTAAAAATATTAATTTGATTAACCCATTAGAATTTTGCTGTTTTTTTTTCTCAGGCTGTTCAAGATTACATCTGTAAATATCCTCAGTCAACCAGAGAAGTATTGCAAAAATATTTCAAGATTTACATTTCAACTTTATACTAATAGAGAGTTAGGTTTTGAATAGTTAAATAACGTGTTTACAATTTATTTATCATGGGTTTGAAAAAAAAATCAAAACTAAGTGAATAGTTATTTATGGTACTAGCATGTTATATTACAAATAATCCAAGAAAGAAAAGTTGAGCCTTCGAGATCGCCAGGCCAGCCCTTAGTAGGTTAGGTTTTATTTGTTATTTGACACAGACTGACGCAAAACGTAACCTATAAATTTCGAATTTGACATAGCTTGACAGAGCTACCGTGACATGGTTTTTATTTCACTAGTGTGTTATGGGTCACTTTAAAGGTCTCAAGATCTAATAATAGCGTTATAACTAGAAGATGTTGGATAATCGTTATTTACGGTACAAGTGTGTTATATTAATAATCCAACAGAGAAGAGTTGAGCCCTCGAGACCGCCGAGGGGGGTGTTTTCTCATGTGCATTATTTGTAACAACACAAGCGTGCCATACAAACTTTTATCCAACAACTCAATAAATTTTGTTTGAAACTTGTGAAAAGTCAAACTGACAAAGTAATTGAGAGTAAGCTAACGTATTTATAAGCCACGGGAGTGAGTTAAACATGTGACTTATGGGTTATTTATTACACCCTACGGTCTTAAGGGTAACGTGGGTTATGATGTAAACAAGCTAAACAACCCACGGTGTCAAAGGCAACATGGGTTATGATGTAAACAAAAACGAACTAATATAACACTATATTACTATTGAGTATTGGATAAATATCTAAAAAACATAAATTTTGCATTTACAGCCGTGTCATATGACAAATTGGAAAATATCGAGGGATCAAATAAATTCATAATTATAGTCGCCCGTGATTCGTGTTATACGTTTAGCAGTACTGAAGTGTATTGTCAGTCTGTGTCAAATTCGAGATTAGTAGGTTAGGTTTTGTTTGTTGTTTGACACAGACTAACGTAACAATTAACCTGCAAATTCAGAATTTGACATAGCTTGATAATGCTACCAACAATACAGCAGTGAATGGCATGGTTTTTGTCTCACTAGTGAGTTTAAGTTTTTACCTCAATGGTGGGTCTAAAATCGGTCTGCTATAGTCTGTTCAGTAAACACAAAGGCACTCTTTTTTTAAGTTGGCATATGCATACAATTTTTGTACTAGGAATTCTGTATTTCCCTGTGCAAAGGTTTTCATACCTGCATGAAGGTGTGTTTGAATTTAAAAATGGCAATTACCATTTCTCACCATTTCAGTGTCAACGTAGATATTTATCCGGAAATTCTCCAAATGTAATACAAATACTTATTAAATAACTTTACGTCAGTAGTATCCAACACAGTAATTGAATAATATCCTTGAAAGTAATTACTTAGAACGTTTATGACAGATGTCAGACCCTCAACCTATTTGTTTTAGTAACTTTTTGTAGTTACATTCCTAGATAAACATCACTTTTGGAAGTACGCTTACAAAATTTTGCAAATCAAAGCCCACGAGAAAGTGTTCGATAAACGAATTTTTTCTACTCATGACAATGAAATCAGTCATTTTGACATTGATTCCGGTGGTTGAAATCGAATTTCAACCATTAGAGATTGAAATGTTCGGACTACCGGGATTTCAAACTGTTTGACATTCAATTGTTGACAATAGAAATGTCACTTTATGTTTATTTTTTTAAAGTGCATTAATTTGTTAAAATGAGTGAAAATTCGTAGAAAAAATAGTATACATATATGCAACTCGTGGCTAATAAAAATTTCAACGTCTCGAGTTACTTTTTTCAACTCCAACGTTAAAATTTTATTTCAACCACTTGTCCCATAATATACTATTAATTTCAAATGTCGTAAAAGTGACAACTTACGATGACTTGTTTGACAAGGTAAAAGCCTTAGGCATAAAAATTATTACTGTTATGCCGGCGACGTTAAAGTATTTCAAAACTTAATTAACTTTAGAATATTTTTGACATGGCCTTCTTGATAGTCGGGAACTGAGGTAAACATCAATTCTCGATAATAGTAATTTTACATTTTTTATTTATGTTAGTGCGGGCGTTTGAAAATAATAATATATTATGTTATTAGCAGTAAAAGTGATACTTTACGTGGCGAGATCAGACAAGTTTGACTAACGAGTGTAAGCGAGTCAGACATTTCCGGTCGAGACACGCAAAGTCACTTTTACTCCGAATAGCATATGCTATTTTATTTTCAAACGCCAGAACTAATAAACTAATATAAATTAATATATATTTCAAAAATTACGATCATTGAGAATTGACGTCTACGTCAGTTCCTGACACTCAAGAACGCCAATTTCAAAAATATTTTAAAGCTAATCAAGTTTTGAAGTACTTTTACTGCGTTGGTGTAAAAGTAACCACTTTTATACCTAGGCATAAAAGTAACACATTTACCTTGATCACATAAGTTGTGACTGTTATGACGTTTAAAAATAAAATAGCATAATATGATATTCGGAGTAAATGTGACTGTGTGCCTTGCCCGGACTTGTCTGACTTTCTATGGTCGTCACACAAAGTATCATTTTTACTCCTAATAATATAAGATACTATTATGACACTATGTATTGGCCAAAGGAAAGAAAATAATTAAAATTATATAACATCGTTGAAAGGAGAATAGTAATTTATTATACAAGACGATAAAGTTAAATTTTATTCACGAGTGAATCGTTTAACGTCGAGACGAAGTCGAGTATAATACAATATTTTTTTCTATAGCAAAAACTTTAACAATTTCAAAAGAAAATAAGGACAGTCAATCACATTTCAAAATGTCAGCAGCTAGATTGGGTTGCTACGATAATACGAAGCTGTCATATTAAATTTAAACAAAAGTTAGAAAATTAAATTACTTTATCTATCCTGGATGTTAAAGTGCTACTTTATCTACCCTTGCTGTTAAAGTAAAACTTGACCCTTTGTTTTGAGTTGATAAAAGCACACTTTACCATGAGCTATAGAAAAAAAGGAATTTTTACCAAATGAGCAGTATATTGGCGTTACTACACGAGACATTTTTATACGAAAAATCAAATCATATTCAATAATGTTTTACAGAAACAAAACACTTTGATTCAGGAATTGTCTTGTGTAGCAAAGTTTTGCCTGCTAGATCCTGAGCAGGATGTGGTGGATTGTCCGGAAGCACCATTGGTTCAAGACGGTCCAAACTAGAAGAGCTACAACTGTTGGTGTAAATCTCTAAACCACATAACATTTCCCATAAAGAAATGAATAAAACCTATAAATTGCTGTATCCCAATTATTTATTTACACTATATACATATATCTATAGTCAGCTTCAAGAAGAACATAAACATTGCTCAAACATAAATATTCAGGAGGGCATACGAGAATTGGCGAATTGCACTTATAAATTCAAATAAAATTATAAGAGGTGGTAAACCTAGAATTGTGTATACAAGGTGTTTAAAAATACGTTCGGATATTTTATACCACTTATACCCACTTATCGATCTCATCAATACAAACAAAAGAGTTCGAATGAACATGGGTCCGGAAACGCAAATGCAAAGTGTTAAAGTTTTCCAAATAAAAAAAAAATTCCATCTGCCCCTGAAATAAATAATTTAAATTTAAGTGCGCCAATAGACCTTCAAACCTTCAAAGTTTCATACAATCGCCTAAGACGTTTTTGAGATATTGAAGCAATTTAGTTTTTGTCTTAACAGGTTCAGAAACGAGCTTTATTCTTTTCATAAAAACGAAGCGAGATTCGAAAAAAACTCAAGAGACAACAAAGTTGCATCTTTGGTTGCTTTATTAACAAAAAATATTAAAATTGTAAAAAATCTAATCAACATTCCTCGTAGGCACGCCCCTGAAATTAATTGGATCAACTATAATAGGTGCAAAAGATACCTCATACAGTTATTAACAAACTGTATAAATTTCATTAAAATCGCCCAAAGCCTTCTTTAGATAACAATAAAAACGGATGTTTTAAACTTTAACACCCTGCATCTCGGAAACGAAGTGTTTCTGGGCCGATCTTTATCAGGACTTTTTTGTTTATATTGATGGAATCTATAAGTGAGTAAAATATCCGAACGTATTTTTAAACACCCTGTATTTTATTATATTTGTAGTGACGTAATTTTAATAGAAGGTTAATTTTATTGTGAATGTGACGTTGTTTATATCTGTGCATATCTCTATTGGTAAAAATAAACTAAGTAATTAATAGATAGTTGTAGGAGTTCATTGCAATCCTCTTCAGTAGCACACATTTTTGAAACGCTACATTACATTATAAACCAAAATTATATTATCGCCCTATAAGCCTATGCGTCCATTATTGTGAACTTCAATTTGTGTAATAGCCATCAACAAGCATATGTTGTCTAACGCGTCTTCGCTCAGCAAAGAGTTGATTGTGACCAAAATTGTCGAACAGCCACTATAAAGAGATTAAAAGATCCTAGCATGTCATAACTAACTTGGAGGTGTACCATAAGCAAAACTGTAGCCTATTTCCATATTTTCCTCAATAATCTACATGAAATTGTGACTGCAAACCGTAAGTAGTGCACTTGAGTAATGTCCGGCATATACACACGACCGTACTGCGTTTTCGCGTGGTAGAAACGGATCGACCACGAGGGAGAACGCCAAGAAGTGCTTGCCTAGATAGTCGGCGACCAGAAAGAAGTGACAGGCGCTGTGTATAAGCTACCCAAAAACGACATGGTTATTGTGCCAGCTTTTCCTCAGGTAACGCACAATAGAAAAGTGTCTCGAACATTTCCGAGAAAGGTAATTACCAGCTTAGCTTGACAGGACAACCAAAGCCAACTACAAATCTGTTCTCTGGTGCTTCACGTGGTAGCAACAAAGACCAAAAAGAAAAAATACCAAACGGCCTAAAATATCACCAAGTCGTAAAGCAAAGTACGAGAGGAAACCCAGATTTACGTACCGCCGTAACCAATAACCACAACTCAATACATAGGTGCTGTAATACATTTTCAATGATAACACAGGATCTTTATCTAAACTTAAGTGAATTTTCGGAAAACACACACCAGAAGCAATCTATCAATTAATCTCCTCAAGATGGATGCAAGAAATCGCCGTTTCTCTTTTTAGTGACAATCTTTTCCAAAAATATTAGTATTCGATGCTAAATTGAATAAGTTCTTTTTTAATGAAATGGAGGTCTAGTTAGATATATAGCATATTCCATTCTTTTCTGACACCCTGTATAATTATAAAAAAAGTTCTTTGAAATTATTATACTATAAATTTTCAATTTATTTTATTTGCACATACATTTTGCCTTCGATTTTGAACAAAATGTACCAATTTTAACAATTAACGAAAAAATTAGAAATTTCGTTAGAATATAGAAGTTTTAATTTGTCGTTAAAGCGCGTGCGTCTTCTATTTCTATTAAATTTTATAGTTAGAATCAAAATGTTATTCATATTTTTTACAGTATTGCTTGATTAAAATTTAATAATAACTCGAGTTATAAAAATCCACCAAACCTTGAAAAATATCTAAATATACCCTTCTTACCATTAAATGGAAACATGAGAAATACAATGGAAGTGCCATAAAGTATCGCAACTCCAACATATTGATACATTATGTATGTCATTATAGTCAGCTGTATTGCCCCACAAATGAACATGTGCCCAAAATCGGCAACAGCGTCAAATTGGGCTACATCTTTAGTCATCAACGTGACCAGTTTTCCACTTGCATAAAGGGACGAGGTACGCAAATTTAGTCTTAGACACTTCCGGTACATCAAGGAGCTACAGGCAATCCGCATTTTCAATGTCATTTGCTGTAGGAAGAGTAAATACAAACTGTCGAGGAAAATATATCCTAGAAAACATCCGAGCAACGCTGTGAAGTATAATAAGGCATCCTCTCTTGATAATTTAGTGTTGCGATCAAAGAAGGACACGACCTTCCCTGTTAGAATCGGTTCGAAAATCCTAGAATAAGAATGTACACTTATTTTTAGAACTGGAAATGCTCATGCGTGGACATCAAATCTTTCCCAGTTTAGCAAAGTATCTCTTAATTGACACCATTTAATATTGAATTCGCAATTGATTCTTACATTAATGTGGTTTCCATGACCACAACAATGAGGCTAAGAGCAACATACTGGAAGCCAAAAATTTTCAAAATGGGTCGCAGAAACCACGGCTTGGGCGTTTCCAGCTCCTCCTTCCACAGAATGTCTAACCGCTCTCCTAGATTATCCGATTTGTAGTCTTTCAGAATTTCATAAATATCATCGTTCTGTAACTCCTTCTGCACTCCCTTGCGGATAGTCTTGAATGCAAAACTGAGACGTATTGGTGTTTAGACTAAGCCTATATAATTCTGAAAATACTTACAAAAATAAAATTACCGATAGGAGGCTAGCGTTTTCCCTGGGGTTAGTTTCTCTTTTTTTACTGCTTGCACTATCCATTTTGCGACGAACTTAAAACGGCAGATTAACTAGAATTGAAGAGATTGCACGAAGCACATGATAATACACTTTTTGTTAAGTTTCAAGTTAACTGCATTAATAATCTGGATTATCTGCGTATAGCCTGATGTGGGTTTGGCCATTTTGCTAGGCAAACTTTGTGCCAACTGCACTACCAACGAGATTAAATTGTTAATTCCCTCCAATATACATATCAAAGGCGTAATACAATTAGATCAGCTGACTGGATGTCAGTTTTTTAATAACAATGGGATATTTATTACTAACGCATACAAGTAAAAGCCAGCTTTTTTCAAAATTGTCACCATAACAGCTTACTAGAAACATAATAGTTTACTTAATTCCACACTCGTTATAAAATGCGTCTGTCGTAGTTAAAAATGTAATGACATCACAATGCCTACTAAATCGCTACAGTTCAAATCATTTTGTGTTCTAAAATTACAGAATTATTGTTTAAATGTATAAGTACGTGAACATTGCTAAACTTTCGGTTGGTCAAATAGATAATACACTTTGCAATCGCCCACGAGTTTCTTGATTAATCTTCGCGGCAAGGTTCTTAACATGCGACCCTAGTTATTTTGATAAGAACCGAAAGACACGTGTATACTTTAGAACTAATTATTCCACTACGCAATTTCCTTCCTTAAATAATAATCCCATCAGTCGAGGGCTACCTTAATTCTACCAGTTAGTATTTGTAAATGAAGATTAAATTACCTAAAATGTCTCGTCACTGTCCTAATTTAAAAACTCTCACGCTCCATTTCTTTACTATAGACTACTACGTGCGTAAATAATATTTTAACAGTTTATAATTATATACAGGGTTATTCAAACGATCTGGTTGGCCTCCAGCCAAAATTCAAAGTCGAATTTTCCTAGTACGTTTCCATTGCTTCAATGAGCGTGTATATCTATCTATTCAACAATAAAAGCACTCTTTGTGTAATGACGTTAAATACAATTTTGTAAACAAAATAGCAACCAAAATAGTATATTGTTTTGTTGCAAATCAAACAAAGCCAATTTTAATCCGAATAATACACACTATTTTTTGCCCCACCTAGAAAAGTACAAAATAATCTAAATTTTAGATGATTGATTGCTTTTGGCTTATGACAACTGCATCCATAGGCGACTAGTTAGAACTTACTTTTATTTCTTAGCAAGTAATAGTTATATATGTATCAAAGGCGTAAAACAGGCGCTTTTGGCTCGCGACGTGAAAGTTCTAGCACGAGGTGCGGAACCTAGAGGGCTATAACACAGGGGTGAAAAACGCTGGTTATTCGTACGCCCGAGGTGCATACAAAACGTTATATACGATCGAAATTTTAAAAAGGCAGATTCAGATTATCTAAAACGTTGTGAAATGAAAACAGGATAATTCTTACAATTATTTTAGATGAATAGTACATTTGTAACTACGGTTTTCATTACTACATGCTTGTAGATAATAACTAAAATGACGTCATCGGGTAGTAAAATTCTTTTTAGTCCACTAAAATGACGTCAGCGGGCGATAATAGTTATATCAAAGGCATTATAAAGATGTTTATGCCCTTTCTAGGTCGACCAGTTTACAAGCCTGAGGGCCCTTGCCCTAGGACTATAAACATCAAGTAATGCCTGTAGTGCATACATCGCTTTATTTTCCACTTTCAATACGCAAATAACTTGAAACGCTTGTAAATCGTAGTGCATGAGAGGGCATAATAAGTGGGCGTTATTATTAAGTGTGCTCATAATTCCCTAGGGTGTTATGACCTGATTTATACACCTCGTATCATAGATATAGACCACAGTACTTTTAATCCTAGAAACTAAAAGTGTTGCATGTCAACATACACTTTCTGTGTCAGTCAGAGAAATGTCAACTTCAATGACAGATTTCGGTATTAATAGTTATGTATGGTACAAGTGAAGTAAATAGGCATTTTACCCATAAGGAGAAACTTTAGCTCACAAGGCAAACCCGAGTGCGATAATTTCCCCGAATAGATGGAATCTCTTTATTCACGTGTGGCATATAATATTCTTTCCAGTACCTACAAAATTATATAAATAAGTTAAAAAATTGAAAAAATAATTTTAAATATGTAAAATCATATCACTTAGTGGTGTACTGGTTCCCACGGTAGCATGTTTGTATTTGTTAGTTGCTATAGATTATTGACTATTTTATTCACTAGTGAAAATAACACTTTATCCACCTTCATCATTAAAATGTTACTTTACCATGCAGATTTTCATATATAAAATGCAACTTTACAAATAGGTATTGGAAAAAAGTAATGATTTTTAAGACTGTTGGGGAAAATATGCTAATTTATTCGAAATCCTGAAATAAACAAAGAAAATTCCCAAATCTAACTTAAATATTTTCGATGTATCCAACCCACAAATAAATGTAAAGTATTTTTCAGGCATTATTCACTAATATCATGAACCTGTTGTACGGATGGGGCCATAATTGTACAGTGAATTTATTATAACGCGCAATGTGGCATTCCCGTTTTTCATAAGGACATGATTGTTACTATTGGTTTCTTAGGGTACGCCACGCCATGTGTAAATGCGTTTATTTTCAAATGCAATATATGAACCGTAATTTTATTGAAAAAGAAGCATCAGAAAGAACAACAGGGCATGTAATAACCCACATACTTGCTACAAACTGAAGTCTTTATACTATTTGATCAACAGAATTCCTTCCCCCGTACTATATATTATGTTTTTACATACTCAGTAACGTTTCCATATTACATTTTAAAATAAACGCATTTACACATAATATGAACTGGTTAACAGACAACGAAGTAATTTTTCATCGCCAAGCAGGCAGCGAACAAATTACAAAAACATCTGTTCACCAGCAAATCGCCCCGATCCTACAAGAATTTAAAAGAAAACCGTTACAAAAACAAAACAATAAATCGCGGCATGCCAGCTCAAAGGAGCACCAATTCTCAAGTGCAAACCTCTGCAATAAAGGGCCAACGGCTCGCCAGACCCCAAAACAAAAAAATTGCAAGCACATAAAACATCCCAATAAATCCGGAAGCCGACAAAAAACGGGCCGCTGAGAACAAACTCCGAACGCGCTACCAAATTAATAATCCAAGTTCAATTACTAAAACGCTCTTAAATCAGAGTGCGCCCAATCAAAACCCCCACATAAGGATACCTGCCGATAGGAAAAATTAACCGCCACCTGATAAAATCAATCCCAAGTCTCTAGCACCCAGGCAGGTCGAGAAAAACGAATTTTTTCATCAGCCAGCGAATGCATGCGGGCGGAGCGGCCGAAATTCAGCGTACACAGCGGCCCGGCGGAAAAGCATTTTGTAACGAAGAAATCAGGGCCACGACCGAGTACAGCGGGCAAGGGTGCAAAAATTACAAATTAAATTATAATTAGCGGAAGGAAGCATCCCAGGAAGGCGTGAATAGTATCAAAATTCATATAAAATTAGCGCGCAACCAAATTGAAGCAAAAATAACTTCTTAACATACGCAATAAGAGTAATGCTTAAGTAAGTTTTACGCCGAACACGGAATTAAAAAATTCCAATTTCAATTAATCTTTACCAAAACCTAGCAAATTGGGTGTCGTTAGAATCAACATTTCAACGACTATTGATTGCGACCAAAATCAAGTCGATAATTGATCACGCCGCTCAATTAAACGCGATAATCCGAAATACATCAAAAACGGGCAAAAACATCCCTTCTACTTCGACCAATGAGCTGCGAGATCGCGTTTGACAAAGGACTGGCCCCTTTAAATAGTCGGACGCTGGCAGTAGGAAATCACTCAATCCAGGAGAGTCCACCAGCAGCCATTCCAGCCTCCCAGGACAACTCTGCCTCGGCGGGTCAATCCAGCAGCAACTCAACCCAGGAGAGTCAGCCAACAGCATCCAGCCTTCCAGGACCAGCTAGCAGCTCCAGCCTTCCAAGGATCTACCAGCCCCAGCCCTCTCCAGAGCCTATCACCTTCGTTGGACATAGCTGTTTGCCGCATCCACTGGACTTAGCTGCCTGCCGCATCCACTGGACTTAGCTGTCTGCCGCATCCACTGGACTTAGCTGTCTACCGCATCTACTGGACATAGAGCCTGCCGCATCTACTGGACTTAGCTATCTACCGCATCTACTGGACATAGAGTCTGCCGCACCCACTGGACTTAGCTGTCTACCGCATCTACTGGACTTAGAGCCTATCACCTTCGTTGGACATAGCTGTTTGCCGCATCTACTGGACTTAGCTGTCTACCGCATCTACTGGACATAGAGCCTATCACCTTCGTTGGACTTAGCTGTCTACCGCATCTACTGGACATAGAGCCTGCCGCATCCACTGGACTTAGCTGTCTACCGCATCTACTGGACTTAGCTGTCTACCGCATCTACTGGACATAGTTCCTGCCGCATTCACTGGACTTAGCTGTCTGCCGCATCTACTGGACTCAGAGCCAATCGCCTCCGCTGGACTTAGAGCCAACCGCCTTCGTTGGACTTAGAGCCAATCGCCTCCGCTGGACTTAGAGCCAACCGCATTCGTTGGACTTAGAGCCAATCGCCTTAGCTGGACAGAGAGCCTGCCGTCTTCGTGGGATTTGGACACGGAGCCACTTTAGCCGCCGGCACCGCCTCCGAAGGACCACACCAGCTTCCAACTGCGGATGCCAATCCGCCATTTTCTTTTTCTGTACATATATGTTAACTAGTTATAAGCTTATCTGTATGTTAGTTAGTAGTGTAAATATAATAAACTTTGTTCCAATCAAATCCAGTGTCTAGCTGAGGGTAACGCCCACCCTCCTCTTCCGAAACCGACGCCATTGAAGTAACCCTACCGCTGAGCTATAAACCGAGGCGTGTTACACATATTGCGCGTTATAATAAACTCCCTGTATATAACAGCAATAAGATAACATGAACAACAAAATAGAATGCTTGAGTAAGAAAAAGATGACCATAGACCAAAATTATTCTAGTAGGCACAATTAGTTGACAAATGTCATAATTAAAATGAGCTTCAAGTCTACTCTTATATTTGCTACTATGTTTATCTCTTTCTTACTCAAGCAATATGTGTTATTTTCTTGTTCATGTTATCTCATTGCTGTTATATTAATTGTGGCCCCATCGGTATATCATTTCCACACACTGTGTCATATCTGGCGCAAAGTACAGGCCAACGCGTTTTCCAGTTTCATTAGTGTAACAATGCATAAACCGAGTCTTAAAAGTGTTAGGTATTTTTACAGGTCTTCTACAAGTATGAGTTACAAAATGAAATCACGTGTCAACAGCTGATTCCCTTGTTTGGAATATTTGTAGATACAATTCGTGATGAATAATATAGTGACATACCTAGATGTGTAGTGCAACGACAAAACAAAAACAGTAAGATAGGTTTTATAAGTAGATACTAATATTTCGAATAATTCGTATTTCCTATATATGGCACAACATTAAATCTGAATATAAACATAATATTCCATGGTATAAATAACTTTTCAAATGTGTGGGGAACAAAATCTGATGATGATAATTACAGGCCAAACTTTGGAGAAGTGCTTGCTAAAGGAAATGATGACGATTTTGGAAGTGAAGTAGGACCCGGTGTTAGAACATAAAAAACATATAAAGAAGCTAATTCAATTCGTACTTCAACACTAAAAGATCCACAATAGAGAAAATAATTTGTGCTACCAAACGATGGCATTTCTTGGAAGCAAACAGGTGCCTCCTGAAATACAAGTAACATTTACGACAAGAAACACCACTTGTCCTCCTGTAACTTTTAAGGACATCCCACTGCTGGTTAGAACAGAGACTCCACCTAAACCTGGTCAGCACATCTCAGAGCAAAAGGGAAGCAGACTGATCTAAAATTCAAGCAAATGTACTAGCTGCTCGGATCTAAATCTAAGCTGTCAACTGAAAATAAAGTTCTGCTATATAAAACAATCCTTATGCCCATCTGGAAGTATGGAATCCAACTCTGGGGGTGCGCCATGAAAACCAAGGTAAATATCATACAACGAGCTCACTCCAAAATTCTTCGAGCCCTCGTAAACGCACCTTGATTTGTCAGCAACCGAACCTACACGAGGACCTCAATATACAATTCGTGACGGATGCAATAGTCTGCGTCATCCTATTTTGAAAGACCGCCCGGCCATAGAAACAATCTCATCTCACAAACTCATGGACCCACTACCACTAAGAAGGCTGAATAAACAATGGCCTATTGTTATGAATTGATGCGGAATGCAATTTCAGTCACAACAGTCAACATATTTACTTCATACTCTTATATAGTGCTATGAACACAATGTTAAGCCTCCATAATTTTTACGGTAATTTGTAACATTTTATGAATGTCAAATAATATCTAAAAAAGTTCCATAATGTGCTGATTTGTAATTTCATGTATGTACAATATTGCTATGGATGTGACAATAATTGAAATCGTTTTAGCTTTACAGTGAAGAAATATAATCGGAGTAGGCTTTGGATTGTCATGACAATAATAAAATCCGTAAACAAAACAATTAGGGGGAGGGGGAGGAAACCAAGCTTGGTGGCTGTGTTCTGTTTGGCTTCCCCAACTAAAACAAAAATTATCAATAAATAAATACGCCAGTTTTCATTAAAAGTTGTGTAATTTATTGGGACTATCTTGTGGAACGTGTGGAAGTTTAGCTGGTGCTTGATAATGCTTCCGCCCAGGTAAAATAGTGCCTCAAATTTGGTTGAACAACAGTTGGTGGTTTCCAAAACAGTTTTGGACGAATAGGCAGCGTAATTGAAGTCTGAGAAGAGTGGTGTAGTATAGCAGCCGAGAAAGCCACCGGCGGCAACGAAGCGAGGTGTGCAGGTCATTACAGCCATTTTCGCGCAGGGGCCTGCAGTGACGGAGGAAATACTGTGGGGGTTCTAGAAAGCATTTTTCTTAAAATTGTGAAGTGGCGTCAATTTCCTATCAACTTAAGAACGTCCCTTAAGTGTTTTGTTTTGTGACGTTTACTTACTTACGCTTTTGTTGTCGCCAAGGAAACGTGTAATGACGTAGAACTGAACTGTTTCTTGAAGATAAGCGAGTTTGTTTGACACAATTTGTCAGGTTAAAACGCCATATTTTTTACTTGAATCCCATTAGCTACGAGTATAATGTGCGCATAGAAAGGATCCCAGTAGTTCACTGCGTATATTCAAAGTTTTTGTTTCAACATTTTTATGAAAGGGCCCAAATATTGAATTTGATAGCAAATGTATTTGAATTAGTTACTTGTGAATTAGTCCCACATCGATAAAAAAAAGCACAGAGGTCTTCCAAGTACTACATATCCCATACATATAACTTATTTCAAACTTTTATACTGAATCATAATATTACACTAAACGACAAAAACGTTTTCAAAATATCTAAGCTATTTCTAAAGAGCCCGATTCTAGTGGGTTAACAATAATAATGCTACATCTTTTTTTCTACTCTACTGTAGCACGAAGGATTGTGGGAGTGTAAATGTGTGTGTCGCGCCCCATCCAGTGGGGGGGGGGGGGGGGCTGGATATACTGCAAAATATGTTATTTTCTATCATTGTTTTTTGAGATTATCAATTGTTTAAATATTTTGCTAAGCCACACACAGCTGTTTTACAGCTCGTGGCGCACAAAGAAAAAGAAGAAATTACATTGTATTGCATTACTGTTTAACATTAAGTCAATAAAGTTCTTATAATTTAATAATAGTTGCTACATTACAACCCTCGAACCCTCTACTGCATGTAATAATCTCTGCAATAGGGCCCCAGACGTGGACTGACATAATACCTTTTCGCAAGAATGGAATCCAAATACACTAATAAATCGCTCACAATGAGAATGACCCTTAGCTCATGACAAAAGGAACTGTAAATCGAAACGCCACTCTGGCTGCCAATGAATTGCGACCTATTCTTGGCGGTAATTTTAAAAAATGAGTGCTTTTACGAAATCACTAGAAATACTGCTTATAGGAATATCATTCAGTTTCAACGAACGATGCAACACCACAGAAATCAATTCATCAAAATGGTTGCATAACGAGGATATTAAATGAGTGGAAATTTTAATTCAAACTGAATGTTATATAGTAACCCTCCTACACCAGCATAATTGGCGAATGACAGAAATGATAAGATCATAGCCAGAAATTTAGAAAAACCTTGAAAATTCAGGGTGTGCAACTACGATTCCTCAAAGCCTGAAATGCTGTGTTAGAAGACTATTTAAGTTAATTAGAAATATTATATGTATATAGAAATATGACTTATTTCTTAAATATGTTATCGGCACTGTATTACTTTATCACCGATTGGAACATTAACTAAATAAATGTTTGTAAGTTACTTTTAACACGTAACAAAATTATTATTAAACAAAATGCAGGTTTCATAGGCTCAAGACTATTTCTTTGATCCCTGAGTCACCGATTCTATAAGAAGATTGGTTTTATTGGTTTTACTGCACCGCAAACCTTATTATCAAGGGTAATACTAATAAGTGGTAGATTTATTATCGATATTTTTTAAACTGTCACGAATGTCAGTTGCAACGACGAAAATGCAGCGAGTGGGGTGCTCCTACTTTTTTGACCACCTGCTGTCATCTATCCGTTCTATATGGCTATACCATAAGAGCATTTTCGCTTCAACCACATCAATTATTACTCTGTCTACATCCAATGTTCCCCCTAAACTAGATGAGAAACCGAACAACTAGTAATTTCTCATGAAGGTTGTAATCTAAATATTGATGCTGATATACTTCAAAATTATCCTAAATTTCCTTATCTACCCATTATTAATTTCAATAAAACTATGCATGAAAATATATTTAGTTCAAAATTAGGCAGTGGCACAATTATATGTAGAAAATATTGTGGATTCAAAAGAGCGGGCTTGAATTACTCCGCAATGTGTGAACACTGCATGGATTGTCATGCTCCCACTCATCTGCTTTTCTAGAAGAAAATGACACTCCTTTTGGCGAGTGACTGTATTTATCATATATTTTAACTGTATAAACTAAAAATAATTAAAACTGTATTGTTTTGTAAAGTATTTTAGCATTTTTAAATAAACCACAAGTATAAAACAACACGTTGCATTTTAAAATTAAAATACTGTTTTTTCTGTGAACATTAAAACAAATTTAAATAAAATTGTATTTCTAGCATATTCTTTTAGCATAAAGCAAAAATAGTATATTATATCATGAGGGACTAAAGTGGACCACTTAATCCCACGAGTGTAGTTTGTTGCCACGAGGGCGAAGCCCGAGGGCAACAACCACTCAAGGGATTTAGGAACTTTAGTTCCGAGGTATATACGCTATTTTTTGCACCTTTGGGAACATTATCATCAAACATTTCCAAAATTTTGAATCTGTCAATTTGGAAACTGACAATTACAATTTATTAAAAACTGAATTGCAGCAGGTCCTGGATAGCCTGAATCAGTTGGCAGTACTGAAGTGTATTGTCAGTATATGTCAAATTCGAGATTTGCAGGTTAAGTTTTGCGTCAGTGTGTGTCAAATGACAAACAAAACCTAACCTACTAACCTCGTGTGTACATAAATTTACCATAGTTAAGGTATCATTTCTACTTTAGTCCCTAGGGATTAACTGAGCTACTTTAGTCCCTGTTTACGGGGACTAAAGTATCAACTTTAGTCCCGGAAGTGCAAAAAAATATATATCGTTACGACAATTAGTTACCCAGATATAAAGCAGTTTCCTGCAAATATGAAATTCGATGAAACGCTAAGGGGAAACCACAAAAGGGGAGGGATGGAGAATTTTGGGAAGATGTATCTTTTGCGGTGTTCTAACTGGGCAAAATGCATTCCTTTACTTCCTATGCTACATGGTGCAAATCGGTGATCGGCCAGGCACGACACGCGTATAACTTACAACAATAAAGTAGTGTAGGTAATTCTTTCGCTAAAAATGTCTTCATTTTTTTCTAGACATGTGCAATAGTTTTGAAAATATCGTTCTTTTCTTGTACGCATTATTTAAACAAGTTTTGTAGCATTTGTTAAAAATAATTTAGAGTAATGTAATCTAAATCTATAAAGGATAAGCTTTCCGCTAGTTTAAACATCATTGAGAAATATTATAAACTAAGTTTGTAAATGCTATGTAGACACAAAATT
Organism: Agriotes lineatus; assembly: GCA_940337035.1. Lineage (NCBI taxonomy): Eukaryota > Metazoa > Arthropoda > Insecta > Coleoptera > Elateridae > Agriotes > Agriotes lineatus. Next base: position 134,223,900 of record OW679198.1, on the reverse strand, counting down.
AATCAATTCTCAGTAATAAAAAGAACCGAAAATAAAAATTTTCTGCTTTTTTACAATAGTAAATAAAATGGCGCTCTCCACATTTAGATCCGCAAAATCAGTCCACATAGTGTACATTTTTTAAACTATATCTTCGCGTACGCACCCTATGATTTTACAAATGTCTTTTGAGAACTTAAATTCGTGACTATAAAGGAGCAAACTCATTGTGTAATTTTTAACGTTCATGTAAATCTGCCCATTGCTTTAAAATTAAATTAAACTTTAATGCGGTCCCCAATTCTTACCAAAAACGGGAAGCGAAGTAAATAATACGGAAACTCCATAATAAGCAGCATCTCCAATCTCCCTTTGCATGATATATGTCATAATTATCAACCGTAGAATGGAATTAGCCAGCATCTGTCCATAATGGAGCGCCCCATCAAATTGTATAACGTCTTTAGTCATAATGGTCAGAGCTTTGCCCTCTGCAAACTTAATCAACGAACATGAATCTAGCCGTAGGCATTTTCGATACATTAGAGAGCAACAGGCTATCCTCATTCTCATACTTATTTGTTCCATAATGAAATTGTAAGTGCTGTTATAAATAGCGAACGCTATAGTACCCCCAATTAGCTGCATTGTGTACATAAGACCATCATCTTTTGAAAGTTTCGAGTTTCGGTCAAAATAGTACACAACTTTTCCGGTAAGAAAAGGGCTTGTGATGCTAAAAGTAAAATGCGTTATGTCAATTGGTACAAAGAGCACGGTAAATTAATTTTGTTAAGCAAATGTCGAATAGTAATCGTTGAAGAAAAGGATCAATATTGAATTCGTAGCTTAACTCAATGAGATAGTAAAATACAAGAAAATAATGCTTACGTCCAACTAATAACTATGATCAAATCGATCATTCCCATGATGGCAAATGCCATACCAAACATTTTTATGAGGGGCGGCCACAACCGCGGCCTGGATTTTTTCATTTCTTTTTTCCATAAACTATACAAGCGATCGCCTAGTTCTTGCGATTCAAAACCCGTTACGATTTCATAAACATCGTCGTTGCCTAGCTCTTGGCGCGCCCCTTTGAAAATAGTCTTCAAAGCAAAACTAAAATGTATTTTTATAGAAGTTGAGCTTTAAACTTTTCAAAACACTTACATGAAGAATATCTGAGAGAGCAAGCCGGCGTTTACCTTAGGATTTATTTTTCTCTTCTTGTTAGGTGCACTATCCATTATTATTAAACGAGGTTTAAGTACATTGTTTAGCAATACAATCTTCCACGTTTCTTATTGTTTACGCCAATTTACTACATCCAAAGATTAGCAAGACACATTAGGTACGTGTGGACCGGTGTGGGTTTCAACATTTAGACTGACTAACTGTGTGTTAACTGCATAACCAACAAGACTAAATTGTTAATTGTGTGCTTTTGTACAAGTACACCGTTCATGTACCTCTAAAATAGATTTATTTATCTATTAATTAAATTTTATTGCATTAATACACATTTTCTCAAGAGTGAACCCAAAATGAGAACAGCTACGTCACCATGAACATGTGCGGCTTAATAGTAACTGCTAGTGGCGTAACATAACACTATTATACGATTAAAATTAAATTTATATAACCTCAACAACGCTTTGTAAAGAGCGCGAATGCAAGACAATCGTCTGTGTATTCTCAACAGTGTGCTATTAACAGCAAATACAATTTAAGACTCTATATCAACATTTCTCAATGATTACATCGTACCAAACAAACGTTTAGGCTACATGGAGATATTAAAGGGTCGACTAGCTACAGTAGGGACGAAGTGCGGTTCTTTTTCTATAAATAGCAACAGGCATTCAAAATTACCGGGGGGCGCCAAAGAGTTTTTTGTACAACCGATAAGCCCATCAGTGTACGGGAAATCTTAAACTCACTAAGGTACTAGGCGTATCCAATTCGCTACGACCTGGAACAGATTTCAAAAGGAATCGATACCTCAATAGCTTGCATTAACCATACACAGCATCATAATAAACATTGATTAACGACATTACATATAATACATAAGGTTACACCAATGTAATGTCAGCACTCGCATGAAACACACAGAAGCAACCTCATAGCATAGATTGAAAGTTACAAGCGCGATGCACGCTGTTGTGGCCACAGATTACAGGAGTTCCAATTTTAAATAATATCAAATTACAATGGGGGCAAGCAAAACAAAGTATGCTACTTATAAAGTTACGGTGATGTTGCAGGCAAGTAAATTATAGTATGCTACCACATACGTAGAAATTTAAAACGTTGCAATAAAAGCGCCAGTAATCTCTGAAAAATTCGCAGGTGATGCCAAAGTAACCGGAAGCGCCAAGTTTACGAAAACGAGAACAATGTATAAATTCTTTTCTAACACCCTAGGAACGCGAGGCGGCTTTGACAAAACAAACAGCAGCAAACTTTAGCCGCCTGCATAAATGGAGGCACAGCAAGAACTCTCATCAAGAAGAAATGGGCATTACAACTAGGACACGGAAAAAATGAAAAATTCAGCAATGATTACACATTCAGCTACCACGTTTTTTACAAGTCTACTCTAAAAACTCACAGCTCTGGGGCTCAATCCATGACGCTGATTTGAATCCGTATTTAAGTGCGTTGTGCAGTCAAAACCCAATAAGATTCGATGAATATGAGCCATAAAGTTACTCGACACACGAGTAAATAAAAAAATAACAATCTTGCCCATACCGTGCACCTTCGATCATCTCAAAAGATGCTAGCAGAGGAAGGAACCAACGCGCAAATAAAAAATACGTTGCCGCACAAGTGCAACGACAACTGTAAATAATTGAATGCCTCACCTAGTAACTCTTGACAACGTATCTATAATCCCCGCTCGAACGTGCTGGATAGCCGTTCGAAACGAGTCCGGCGACCTGAATGACTATACGAAGTTACGCTTTTCGGACAGGGGCGAATAAAGCGCACGAAATAAAACGAAGCAATTAAAGGGTCATAATGCGGAACGCCATTCAAACATAAAAAATGATATTTAGAAGGTAGGCCCAAACATATTTACAATCATTAATTTATAGTTTGCAAAACTCATGTTTATCAACCTACGATATATTGTATCTTTGTAGTGTGCAATGTAGTAATTTCACTTCACTGATATGTGATAACGCATTAAGCACGCGTGATACAAAAGCAAAATTATTATATATATATATATATAATTAAACGTGTTGTAACGCCCCGTTTCAATTTAATTTGTATAGCGGGTTAATGCATTTGTCACCTTATTTCGGACCACCTTATATCTAAGGGCTATAGCAAAATAATTCAAGATTATCACAGCAGGCGGTGCGATGCGATTAGCACCTGCGGTTTTCGTGTTAAAACTAGTCTACCTTTTCGATTCCAGTTGGCGCTCAAACAGTTGAAGAGCTAACAGAGTATTGATTTTTTCGTGAAAAACGCTCTAGCGAGTCTCGCGGATTTGAATTGCTGGGCTAAGCTGACGCCGTTTTAGTTGTTTTCGTAAGGCGCATTCTGTGTAGGTAAGGAAGCTCATCTTATTGTATTCTTTGCGTGCTGATTTTAAATATTTAGGCTGGATTTTCTTGCGATGGCGACGATTGAAATCGCTGCAAAGCGTCCTCTGCTATAATTAGGCCGAGAACACCGTTCAGTAAGAATCTTTTTGCGGGCTTATTTTCGCAACTAATTTTTAACATTTACGCTGGCAGTTACGGGCGAAAATCTAGCAACTACGTACCAAAATCGGGCAGCTACGGGCTAAAATCAGGCAGTTACGGGCTAGAAGAAGCTAATATAACATGTGAGCAAACGAAAATGAAATCAAGCTTGGATTTGAAATATTTTTTTGTGTTGGTGGCATTGTAAGTCTATGTCAAATTCGAGGTTAGCATGTTAGGTTTTGCGTCAGTTTTGACACAGACTGATGCAAAACCTAGCCTGCAAACATCGAATTTGATTTCATTTTCGTTTGCTCACATGTTAGTTTAGTGTGGGTTATGGTTTTGCATGTGCTAATTGGGTTCAAACAAAGGCTAAAAATTCAGTTAACTCAGTTCCATGATTACGCTTCCGCATGGGTTAGAAATTCCCGACATGTGCTGCTACCTTATGTGGTTTGCTGAATCCTAACAGTGGCGTCTTCGCTTGGGAGTCTCAGAATTTGGCAGCTAAATCTAGCTTAGCGTCTTCATGGATGGATGCCACACAATAGGATAATTTCACTTGCGATCGTTGGACTTCAACATCAAGTTAAACTGTAAGTACATGCCATATCAGCCCTCTTTTTCCGACAAAGGCATTTGCCTTAATTATCTCTGTTCTTACTAAGATCTTAGCAAATAAAACTAAACGAGTTTAATCAACCTTTTTGGCTCAAACCTTAATAACGCTAATGAGCGAGAATTTATAATCTAAAATTGCTGAAATAAGCATGTGCATTGTAACTCAGGTACTGCACTTTATGCGTTGTTTGTTATGCAATTGCGATAGCACAAGTATTGTCCTGGCGTGATATAATTAGCATTTTGTGGATTAAATATTTGAAAGTAATTTCCCAATTATGATTAATGATTTCATTTGATAGGCAATAGTCCTACCACTTTGTTTGTGGTCACATAACCTAAGGGCTAATACAAGTAATTCATGTGTTACTGCGATATTTGGGTTCACATAAATACCTCTATTGCTATTATTTGTTTGTGGTTTCTTCTGCAACCCCTCTAGCTGAACGAGTAATCTAGGCATGCAGTGGAATACCAAAGGTAGGGGGCGTATTTTTAAGTAGCTAGTTTTATTCTTATAGGTTGTGTGTAACGACAAGGCGCCCAATTTGTATTTATCTTTCTGTTCAATTTAAAAGCCGGAAGCATTTATTAGCCTGATCCTTACACCACACCATTTTGTGCCGAGGGTTAAAAGAGCTAGCCGAGGCCTTGTGAACCCCTTCGTTTAAGGGTCGTAGAGTGTTGTGGATTTTTCCCGTATCCAGTTATAAAATAGGTTTTCTAGTCTATTGCCTATTTTATATTACTATATTCTTCATTTTTGTAACAACCTCATCTAGATTTTTTTCGAAAATTGCAAAACAAGTATAGACCACAACATACTTTTTTCTAATTTTCCTATTTTTCTAAAGTGTGAAATCATTGAAAAAATTATATACTAAATCAGTGTACATATTCTACATGAAGTGGAAAAAATTGCCTTTGTATAAATTCATATAATTCCTACTTTTGAGAGTTTCACGAGGAGAATATACAGTGCTTTCATGAAGCAATTTTTGAGTATAGGTCACATGACCAAAAATTAAGGAAAACTTGCAAAATACTGAATTTAATTCATATGATAACTTACAAAACAGCTAAATTAAATATTCAAATTGTGCACCGTTGTCTGCCTGACAATAGCCAAGACGACCGACATGTTTTTTATTGATTGCTGTCATAGATAAAAACGTAAAATTATACTTTCTAAAATTGAATTTACTATTTTGCAATTTTAAAATGTTTTTCTTAATTTTTGGTCATGTCACCTATACCCAAAAATTAGCTTAGCGTAAGTAATAAAATGCGTTCTTTCTAATTCCGTAATAAAAAAGGGAGTTGCATTTAAAGAAACTTCGTTGCCATCATACCTCCTAAACGGGCCACCCTGTATAAATACTGAAATAACAATAGAAATCGACGGATCCCAGCGTTTTTTCCAAAAGTTATCCCTTGAATTTTTAACGAATTTATTCACTACTTTAAGAAAGCACGGTATAATATAATATGTGTATATAATATTTAGTATCTGTGTTAAATTCGAGCAGAAAGAGTAGATTTTAGTGGTAATATAAATTGTAATATAAAACAAACCGTCGAAAACTTTTCTCATGCAGTAGCTTTAAAAATGTATGAAAAAGTTTTGAGAACAGCTAAAGTTGTAGTAAATTTCCATGTTTTTAAAAGCAGGCGGGTAACAAAACACTTAAAATTAACTAACACGCATGTGACATCATTTTATAAAATCAAGTTGGCCCATTTTAGGGCAAGCAGAGCCTAAAGACTAAAAACGTGCCATTTTACTACAAAGACAGCGAATTTCAACACGTTTCCTTGAATTTTTAACGTAGTTTTATGAAAAATTGCGAATCTGAAACAAAAACCTTAGAGGAGTTTTCAACTCCTATTTATATTACTTCCACAAGCCATACTGTGTTTTTACTGTGTTTTTACTGTCTCTAAACTTTTTTGACTTATCTCACTCCATTTTCAGAAACATACTAAATCTTTGAATTTTAAATGTTTAGTAGACCACCTGTGTGGTTGCGTGGATTAGCAATGTGCTTAGCAACCAGGTGGACATGGTTCCAAATCTGGCCGTAGCCGAGAATTTTCTCGGAGCGAAAGTTAACTTGAACTTATTAGTTAAGTTAGCTTTAATTAGGTTTAGGATGGTTAAGTGTGTGGTATGTTTAGATGCGGGGGAGCGTAATGTAAATCGCGAGCGGCTCGTTACCTCCGTTGCACCTCCCGCGAGATATGCATGGTCCTCGACGCCGAAAGGTAAAAGAGGCTATAGATAATGAACAAATAAATTAATGTTTAGTATCGTCTTCACATGGATTTGTTATAATTATATGAGAACGTCGTTAAGGCAACGTTTTTTATTCATCGGTCATTTAAACAGATTGCTTCCAGTAAACATTGATACGCCATATTTATTTCCAATGCACGCAGACAAATAATAGAAGGAGGCATACCGAAATAAAATATGAAACCTATGATATCTAAAGGCAAGGTACGTAAGTAATTAAGGTGAACCCAATACCAAACCCACGACGTGTACACGTAACCCTCACAGTGTAACGTATTTATATTAATTTCAAATGTGAGCTTAACGCGGTGGCCAACCTATTACGGTCACCACCGACCTTAAAAATAGCAGACAAAGCAATATCCTTTAAATAAAACCTAGCAATTAAGTAGTTGTTAGGGAAAACTATAGGTGAGGTGAATCACTCGAGCTAACGTCAAGAAGTAAAGCAAAATAGATGTTTTCGTCAAAATACACGTAATAAGTTGCTGCTAGCTAAAACAAAACAAAAACACTACCGTTTGTAAAAAATAATGCAAACTAGACACTATGAAATATTTGCATTAAACGTTTTTAACAAAATATTTTAAATGTACTGCTTAAATTTAATTTTCGTTTTGCAATTAGGGTTTCCAAGTCCCGGGACCAAAAGTGTTTTCGGGACTTAACTAGTCCCGAAGATCCCGAAAAACGTCCCGAAAGGGAAATAAGTGTTCAGGTGAAATTTCCGAATGCAATTTCCAAAGAAAAACAAGTGTTTTAAGTTAAATCAAGTATTTCTGTGCTGATAATCTGAGTTGGGGCTCGTCTATAACTTCATTGCTTTCTTCTGGTACTAAAAATGCCTGTCGCTCTTCATCTTTTGCTTTTGTTTGAACTGCAAAGTGCTTGTGTAATCCTTCGTCAAGCTGCCTCTGATTATGATAATTTTATAGGAATAAACTTGACATTTCGCCAATTGTTTTTATCTTCAATATATAAAATTGTTGCCATATTGACTTCAAATCGTTATATTTTTAATGTAGAATGAAGGTAGGTTGCGAATCGGAATTCATTATAATTGTAACGCTCTAGCAGACAAATAACGAACGCATTTAAAACCCAAACATATAAATTATTCAGCTGCTTCGCACTTAATTTAAAAGTCGACAGATTTAGTTACCTTACTGTTACTACGTACGCCCACGATTAAGCGTAAAATATATCTAAATCCAACAAAAAAAAAAAAACAGACAAATACATAAATAGAAGAAGATATGCAAATGTGGCTGAAACAACGTACAGGTTTAATTCTAACCTACCGAAAACAATACTTCTCCTGCCTACGCAAAACGCAAATAATGCAGAATGTGCAAGAGGCATGAGTAATACGCCGGACGCCGGTGAATACCCGTCCTAATTCTCTGATATCGAGTATACGCACGCATGTTGACATGGTCCCGGGACTTCGCCTGGGCTGACTGTGGTCCCGGGACTCGGATTTTGTGGTAGAACCCTGGGACTGTCCCGGGACCGGATGCCGGGACTGGAAACACTGTTTCCAATATTATTTGGATTGCTTTATTTGAAAATTGTATATTTTTTTATAATTTATATCGATAAATAATATTGGCCCATAGCCAAGTGTTTAGCTTTTTCTTTCGTTAACTTTTTCAAATATCTTTAAATTACTATTTTTGAAATATAAAAATAATTTCTTGCCATTTCTAAACATAAACGAAAATTAATGCAGTAATACGGCAGAGTTAAGCAAATGAATATTTTGGTTTTCTTTTCTAGAAAAGTACTAATCTACCATATAATTCTATAAGAAAAACATGTGTATAATATTATATCGAAAAATAAACCAAATACCAATTTCAAGTTCTACTTGATCTCTACAATTCTATAGAGTATTTTGGCAGAAACTAATGTAATTTTGTTAATACTGAAAATTCATCCAATTAACTCGACAATAATCTGTTACACTTAGATCAACGATGTGGCGATATGTTAAATCATGTGTATTCACATTTTAATAGGACAAATATATGACTGAAAGTATATTGTGTTTCAGGGCAGGTAGACATCTAATCTACATGTAAAATATCGTCGTTCTCCAACAAATAGTTTTTGATCTATAACACCAACAGAAAGACAGACCGACAAACAGCCAGACAGACATACAGACAGATCGACCAAATTGAGAAAACAGGTATTTTTTCACGATTACCATAATTTCTTCGTATTTTAGACATCGTTAGACAACTTTAGTATGTTCAAATTTAAAAGGACGATTATCGTTTTTGTGCCGCAGTCATCTCCGCATGTCGACGCATCGCTAAAGGAAGTATCCGTAGAATGCTTCTGATTCTCGAACTGCCGCTGTCCATTCTTCAAAAAAAGCTCTGGAAAATCTGTTGAGTATTGGGGGCATTCGACATTTAATTCGTTGCACGCTACTAAGTTATTTATTAAAGTTTATTATACATAATTGCATGTGTTATTTACCGTTATTGTTAAATATGCTGGAACACTTGCGCTACGGATAAGCGCATAGCGGCTCGTTCCGCCAGTGGTGAAATTTAAGTGAAATTCGGTCGAACCCAAGTCAATAAAATACGTGTGACAGTGTTTAAAATAAAGTTTGTACGTTGTATATCTGCGTAAGTGAGAATATACAGGCAGATCATGATAACACAGGGTTACGGGCGTAATAATAACATAATTTAACAAACAGGGTTATAAACAGATAACGGCGCCAGCTGGGCGCGCCAGTACCGCGCAGTGAGTGAACACAGTCCAATTTTATGAAGAACTACAAAGCATACTTGACGAAACGAACGGAGAGCGTGTGCTACTAGGAGACTTCAATGAACATGTAGGAAATAACGCAGAGAAATGGGAAAAGTTAATTGAAAAATTCGGGGAAAATATAAGTACCAACAGTAGGAAAGCGCTGATGGAATTCTGCATACTAAGTTCAATCACATATAAATACACTATAACAAAACCGCAACAGCGCCAAAAGTCAATAATTGATTACATAATAATGGAAGGTGTATATAGCACAACAATTAAGTATGCTAGAGTACGCAAAAAACCAGAAATTAGCTGTGACCATCACTTATTGACCCTAGAATTGAGGGAAACATTTTAAGACGACATAAATACATGACATTGTGGTACCCCTACAGTAAGAACAAGAAGGTACAAGTTACGGAATAAAGAGTGTCAGTTACGATTCCGAGACACGGTCACAAAAACATTTGAAAAATTAATGAAACTATACAAAGAACTAGAAAATAGGGAAAAATGGGAAAAATTTAATAGACTGCTAATTTATGGTAGACATTAACACAAAAACACAAGCGACAACTACAAGCGGCAGACATGAAATACCTGCGGAGAGTGGAGGGTGTGACAAAAAGAGATCACATAAGAAACCACACAATAAGATCAAATCTGCGAATAACTCCCAAGGATACAAGAATAGAAGAAAACCAGTTACGTTGTTTTGGCCACATGGTTAGAATGCCAAACGAAAGGATCCCAATAGCAGTGTAGGAAGCCAGACCAGATGACAAGAAACTGAGGGGAAGACCACGACAAACCTGGGACGAAGCAAAATGTTTCCCAGCAGTTGCGAAACCAAGGGAAAAAAGGCTGAAAGTGTACGCATTTCTAGGTAAGCACCCGAGAAGGAGGCAGGAGCTAAAGAAAACTAACCTGGTGGTGACAGTCAGCCGTACGTCGTCGTGCTAGCGACGAAAGTTGGCCCCCAAAAATTCCGCAGAAGCGTCAGACGTAAGAATTACAACAGCAACCAATTATTCGAACATCCAGAGGGTTTCTTGTGCTTCTAGATCCTTTGCCATAAATGAAGCCAGCCAAACAATTTGGCTACTAAATCACAAAGCCGAGAGGCAAACAACTTAATTGCACGAATGCTGGGATGGAAAAGACCGAGAAATTTTTCCACACGCCATTCAACTCAAGTTATCAAAACTTTTCAAAATTTGGAAAGAGGAACCACAGAAAAACTACTGGAATGTGGAGTGTTCTCATTTGATAGTATAATTGCAATTTAGGCTGGAAATTTGTTATCACCAGAAGAAAATAGGGTTTCCTACCCAGTTAGGTAAAAATGTACTGGATTTTTGGGAATAAATTAGGATAATAGAATCTAATTAATTATTTGAGATATTGCATGAGAAACTACAAATTACACGTAACAAAATGCTTAATAATAAAATTCAACTAATTAATTTTCACTAATGCATGCGAAACTACAAATGAAACGTAACAAAATCCTCCCCCCACCAAAGGGAGGGTAAATCACTTCGGATTTACCTGACCATACAACTGCCACCAAAACAAATCGTCAAAAATCGGCGCCTACCAAAAGAAATTATAGGGGATGAAACAAAGGGCCTGAAAGAGTAGTTAAGAAGAGCGGACGTAAGAGTTCAAGCACACCATCGGAAAAAAGGGACACCATCCACTTCCGTCGCTGCAAGATGACGTGAGCTGCGCCGGTGGAAGGGAAGGCCACCTCTGATTGCAACAATAATCTACCTAAAAACCAAACACCTCGGAAAAATTCAGAATGGGTGACAAAAAAGTTAACAACACAGAAGAAAGAAGGGAGGAAAAACCAACATTAGCCAGGGATAAGTGCCTAAGCCCAGAATCGACCTACGACACTAAAACGATCTCCAAATTACCAAAGACAGAGCAAAATATCCAAAAAGACAAAATCTCTTAAAGAAAACGAACACTGCTATATGAGGGAACATCCCTTTCAAACAAAGAAAAAAATGAGAAGCAGAAAGATGAGAGAAGGGAAGGGACCAGATGTTAAAGTCAGGGTTCCAATTCGAGAAAAAATAAAGATGAATGGAAGCCTAGTGGACCGTCCGACGTCTTCAACCAACCTACCCAAAAACGTGGACTAAACCAAATCATTATCAGTGTCGACGGCATTGTTGAGCTTCAAGTCTTTGGCATGCCAATTCCCACGTAAACGATCGTCTAGATCCTTAAGCTGATAAATGAATTCAGACAACTTCTTATGAATTACAAAGGGTCCGATGAACTTTGGTGCCACTTTAGCTGTATAGTGGTTAACAGCATCAGATTGCGTAAAGTTTATTCTCCAAACGGAGTTGCCTACCTGATATTCATCACGTCGTCGTCTCAGGTTGTAGTATACCTTCGAGCGATCGTAGGCCCTAGCAAGACGGATTTTCACTTCTTTATACAATGCCTGTAGCGCTTGGGCTCTTATATTGGGGTTTTTATCCCTTATAACACAAAGTTCAGGTCCTTCATCTTCAGGCCTTTCTTCAGGATTCACGTCGAGAGTAGTTTCTCGGCCAAAATTCAGGAAGTAAGGGCTATGACCAGTGACATCATGCTTGGAGGTTTTTATGGCACAAGCGACTGGCTGTACGTATTTATCCCACTCATGTTGTTTGTCAAACACGTAAGCTGTAAGCATTGTTTTCAGTACACGATTGATGCGTTCCGTTGGATTGGCCTAAGGATGATACAGAGTTGTAAACGCTATCCTGCAGCCATAGTTCCTAGCCAAGGACTCTTGAACTGGACACCATTGTCGCAGATAATTCGTTTAGGGGCGCCAAACAGTAGAAATACGTTCTCTTCAACGTGACGTACAACTGAAGCTGCTGGAGCCTTACGGAGGGGAAACACAAGAGTAAGTTTGGAGAAACAATCAACCACTACGAGGATATATTGATACCCACGAGATGAACGAGGTAGGGGTCCTATGAGGACCATACAGATGACCTACTAGGGCTTCGAGATGTTTGTGTGTCCTCCCATATGTCCAGCTGGTGGCCGTTGGTCAGGCTTCGTGCGGGAATACACCTTACAGTTACGAACACATCGCAGAACGTCTGCTCGCATCTTGGACCAGTAGTACTTCTGAGCTATGCGGCATAAAGTTTTCGACACGCCGGGTTGTCCCGAAGTAGGATCGTCATGATTACGTCTAAGCACTTCTTGACGTCTATTTCCAGGAAGCACCATCTTCCAGTCTTCGTGTTCCTGCATGAGCTCTGGATACGGGCTCTTAACGTATTTGTAAAGCTGTGAATTCGACACACGCCAAGCAGGATGGTGTTGAAGGTCGTTTTCAGCTTTCAGACGCATCCGGGTATACCAGCGATCTAGATTATCGTCGTTCTCAGTCACTGCATTAACAATAGACACGGACCTGGATAGAGCATCAGGTACAAAATTGTCTTTGCGCTTGCGATGTATAACATTAAAGTTTTATTGTTGCAGACGCATGGCCCAACGTGCAATACTACCTATGGGGTCTTTGATGTTATCAACGGTTACAACGTCGAATTTAGTTCCCTTAATGTAGAGATGGAGTTTATTGATGGCGAAGAGGACCGCAAGACGTTCTCGCTCCGTTGTGCTGAATTTCCATTCGTTTTTCGTGAGCGAACGGCTGATGTAGCAGACGACCTTTTCTCCCTCAGGGTATGTTTGGGATAAGACGGCTCCAAGCCCATAACCAGAGGGTCCGTTTGGATGATGAAGCGACGATCAAAATCCGGGCAGGAAAGGACAAGGGCCGAAACGAGGCAATCCTTGATTGTGTTGAAGGCAGTCTGACACTCTTCGGAGCAAACAAACTTCTGGTTCTTGCGAAGCAGACGTGTCATAGGTGACACCACGGATGAGGAGTTAGGCACAAAGCGTCAATACCAAGACTGCATTCCCAATATTCTTCTAACCTCCGGGACCATCTTGGGGTTAGGTATGTTCAAAATGGCTTCAACCTTTTCCGGGTCGACGAGGAGTCCTTCGAAGTTTACAACGTACCCCAGATACTTCAATTGGAGCTTACAAACATGACATTTCTCCCGATTTAATGTTAAGCCGGCTTTGGCGATCCTGGAGATGACTTCTTTCAAGACTTCCCGGTGTTTGTCGAAGGTATGTGTACAAATAAGGTTCTAGGTCGGCACCAATAACTCTGTCGATGACACGTTGTCAGATCGCAGCAGCCGTATGAAGACCGAACGGGAGCGACAGAATTGAAACAAGCCATGATTGGGGACAGTGAAGGCAGTTAGCGGGCGATTAGAAGCGGAAACTGGAACCTGAAAATAGGCTGACTTGACATCCAGGGTGGTCAAGTATTGTGCATCCCGAAGCTTGTCCAAAATATTGCTGATGTATGAGAGCGGATAGGCATCAGGTTGGCTAACCTTGTTAAGCTTCCGGTAGTCCACGCAGAAGCGGTATGATCCATTCTTCATCTTGATCATGACTATGGGAGAAGACCATGCAGACGTTGACGGTTCTACAATGCCCTTTTCGAGCATATCGTCGAGCTCCTGATTCACATGCTTTTGGAGAGCAGGCGAGATGGGGTAATAGCGCTGCTTGATCGGCTCAGCATCCGTCTTAATTTTATTTTCCACTAGGTGGGTACATCCTACGCCATCTCCTATCATGGAGAAAGCCCCACTCACAGTTTGTTCTAGCACAGCTTGTTCTTCGTCCGTAAGGTGTTCAGTGGAACGGATCGCATTTATATGTTCGTCAGCCGAAGCATTGGAAAACGTCCATTCTCCATGGCGAAGGTCTGGCACAAGGGCCATTCTCTTTCACAAGTCGGTGCCCAAATTAAGCGCATGTGGAAGTGTGGGAATGGCCAAGACTTCAAAAGTCCTCACACGGTCTCTTAAGATGATGGGGATGGTAAGTGTACATATGCTGTAGCATTTCTCACCGTTGGCAACACTACATGTAGTAGATTTAGTGGAGCTGAAATTACAGACATCCTTCAGCGTATCCCATCCTTGACGACCTAGAATGGTACGGCTCGCTCCGGAGTCCAACAAACCAAGTAAACAGATACAAGAAAGTAGGGTCGCTCATCTTTGCTGGCGTGACCTAAAATGAAATCGAGCAGTATACGATGCTCTGAAGATATATGGCTCGTTGTTTGTGGCTGATTGACAATATCGGCTTCAGAAGAGTTTCTGTTTCTTAAACAAGAAGAGCAGGTGCGCATAGTCACGTCGGCTTTACCACACCGGAAACATTTTAGCTTGCGAGGCGATGGGCACTGGGCTATACGATGGTCAGGCTTTTTACAGTTCCCGCAAGTTCCATAGGGTCGAGTATCTGTGACGTTGAAGACTTGTTCTTCAGCAACGGAAGTAGGAGCGGCACTCGTCTCTTCAATATCCACTGCTCTTGCTCCAAAACTGGCTTATGATAGGCTAAGTCGGGTTCAAGGGCCTGATAAGGTGGAGGAGGGTTCTTGAACTTTGAAGATCGCATCTTAGCATCTTCAATCAATTTGCCTAGCTGTCTAAGCTGATAAATACTAGTCGGAGAGTAAAGAGCCAACTGTGCTTGTAAGTAAGGTTGCAAATTTCTCCGCATGCTTTCTATACGCTCTATCTCAGCAGGTAAGCGGGAAAGACGACTGAAAAGATTCTCCATCACGGCGACATATACCGTCACGGGCTCATAGGTTCTTTGAGTCCTACTAGGTACTGATCTCATCCCACAGGCTAATCTCATAGTTACAGGGTAGAAAAGCGGCTTTCAATGCAACAACAAATTCATCCCATGATCGGATGGTGCTACGAATTGAGTGAAACCAAATACGAGCGCTGTCAGTAAACAATTCTATTGAGGCACCAAAGAGTTGTTCCTTGGACACATTTCGAGCTATGCGAGTTTCTTCTATCTCTTCTAAGAAGCTAGTTAAGCCGGATCCTCCATCGAAGGTGATCCTCCATTTATTAATGGCTAGATTATTCGCAGACGAAGTGTGTCTATACGACGCAGAATAATTGACATCGGCAGCAGCAGAAGAACTTCGATTAATGACATCAGCAAAAGGCGGATAATCCAAACATATACCAGACGGCATGGCTGAGCTACTGGGAAGAGGCTGAGGGACTGAAAACTGGGAACTAAGCAGAGGGTGACTCCATGTAACCGACCTACTAGTCGTGTGAATAGGTAGAGCCACATTTTCCTAAGACGTGGCAACAAAACTAAGGGGGTGAGTTTGAGTTTCATGAGGTGAAGCTATCGAACCATCCGAGCTTGAATCACTCGGCACAACCGTCGTGTCGATGCGAACTTGGGATTCTACGTGAAGTTGAAGTTTTGCCTCTAAAGCAACAAGTAATTGATTGCATCTCTCTTTCAGGGCCTCTAACCTAGATACAGAATCTGGTTCTGCTGTAATGCGACCAAAACGACCTTGCAAGTGAAGAAGTGGAGCACCCAAACATTGATCATCCTTGTCCAGGTTCCTAGAAGTACAGCTATCAACTTCGTCAGATAAAATAGAAAGTTTGTCTTCGCAAACAACGAGTTCTTCCATAGCGTCAAGAGATACTGGAGTGAAAGTGATATTCATGAGAAGATCTATCTTCATACTGTCACGAAGTAGTTTACGTTTATCATGGGCATTGCCCTGGATGGCAATGTCCCTAATTCGAAGTTCGTGGTCGAGCTCGTCGCCAAGCAAACGATTAACATCTAAACGAAATACCATCTTGCTGTACCTACAAGACAAGATGATAAAAAAAACTTATCTGGACTAAGCTTATAGCTAACCGAAGCAAAACCTGTAATTAGCATGCAATAAACAATCCTATAGCTAGAAATAACCAATTGTAAAATAGCACCTAGCAAATAACACCTAGAACCAATAAATCCTAACACTCTAACAGTTTGCACCACCTAACAAGCAACATAGTCAGGGCCTTACGCGATGGACGTCAGAACCCTTTTGCCCCACGTTGGGCGTATATACAGGCTGAATTTAATAGTTATGTAAATATTTTAACTGGCAACAGAGGACGGTAAAATAACATGATTAGTCTAGTAATGTCTTATACAAAAGCTTTTAGTTTTCGAAAAAAAGTTTTTCCAAAACAATTGGAGAACCACAGATAAGTTTGAATAAATAATCTAACAGGTAACAACAAAAAAAGCCGGCTTTTATGAATGTTTCTAATAAGGTCATATTAACTTTTTTTTAAATGCCATCATATGAATTTTAACAATGCTGAGATTAATACCATATTAGTCTCTTAACAATGGTAAAATTCATTTTATGGTATTTTTCAAAAAGATGACGTTAACATGGCATAATATAAAACTTAATAAAAACAGGCTCCTTTGTGTTTTAATTATTACATTTATTCAAACTTATCTGTGGCTATCAAACTTTTTTGGAAAAACTTAAACTAAAACGTTTTTATATAAGACATTATTGGACCAATCTTGTTATTGTATCGTCTTCTGTTACCAGTTAAAATATTGGCATATCTATTAAAGCCAACCTGTATATTGTTGTATAGAATATACCTACTTGCATTTTGTTTGCTTGTATTTTTTATAGTTCAATTAGAACTGTCATGAGTCGAAACCTTACTGTTTTTGTGGATAAGTTCTGTATGAAGTGTTAGGTACATCAATTAAAGAGTTCTTTTCTCTGAGATAATTGAGAGATCATTGAGATAATTAAATAAATAAGATTTATCTTAGATGCTATTTAATGTTTTTGTTTATCCTACGAACTGCACTGAGTGTGGGCTCGTATGTCGTATGTGTATGTGTGTGTATAGGATGTGGGGATAATTTATATGTAGCAATATATGTACGGAGTGAAACTGAGTGAAATTTCAATTCAATTGTGTTTATACGCCATGAAATTTATATGGCAAAGGAACCGAAATTACTGTAAAGCTGTTAGTTACAATCTAAAATTCTTACCAAAAACTGGAAGTGAAATAAATATTACGGAAACTCCATAATACGCAGCATCTCCAATCTCTCTCTGCATAATGTATGTTATAATTATCAACTTTAATATGCAATGGAACAGCCCGTGTCCGTAATCGAGCGCTCCATCAAACTGCAGAACATCTTTTGTCATAATGGTCAAAGCCTTACCCCCTGCAAACTCGCTCAGCGAATATGAATCTAATAGTAGACATTTTCGATACATTAGAGAGCAGCAAGCAATCCTAATTCTCATACTCAGTTGTTCCAATATGAAAAAATAATTGCTGTCATAAATAGAGAAAACTACAGTACACGCTATCAGCTCCATCGTGTATATTAGGGCATTCTCTTTGGAGAGTTGAGTATTTGGATCAAAATACGATATAACTTTTCCGATAAGAAGAGGACGTATAATGCTAAAATCAAACTGCGTCATTTAAATATATACAAACAAAATCACAATTAAAAAGGAAATATTGATAGGACATTACAAATAAATAGTTTGATTTTTCTAAGTCAAAGCCAATATGGTTAAAATATACTTAAGGCAAAATACAATGCTTACGTGAAGCTTATCCCCATTATCAAATCGACAATTCCTATGAGAGCATATGCTAAGCCAAACATTTTGATAAAAGGACGCCAAATACGCGGCTTAGGTTTTTTCATTTCTATTCTCCATAAGGCATCTAAACTATCGCCTAGATTGTCCGACCTAAAGTGGGTTAGGATTTCGTAAACATCGTCCTTATCTAACTCGTGACGAGCACCTTTGAAAATAGGCTTCAAAGCAAATCTGAGACATATTTTTGTAAAAACTAAACTGCAACAATTTCCAAAATACTTACATAAAAAATATTTGAGAGAGCAGACCGGCTTTTACTTTAGGATTTATTTTCAGCTTCTTAGTAACTGCACAATCCATTATTATCCAATGAGCACTGAGACGTTCTTACACGATTGACGGTTTATGTTAATTTCACAACATTTTAGGCACATAGATTAACAAGACCTATTAAGTGCGTGTAGGCAGGGTGGGTTTCTACATTTACACGGGCTAACTATGTGTTAACTGCATAACCAACAAGATTAAATTGTTAATTGTATCCTTTTGTATGATTAGACCGGCGAAGTAAGCGTCACTTTTCTTGCGAACAGATCCGAACTACTGCGGAGGTATACGTACATTATCCAGTCGAAAATGCCCACACCTTTTATCATTTGTAATTACTTTAATGGAATTATAAACTATTCGATGACTTTTCATATTGCAAAATTAAACAAACACTTGATAGAATCGCACAACAAACACTTAGCAGAATCGCACTAGGTCGTAACAAGTGGAGAGTATCGTGTGTTTCAAAAGAAAACTCAGTCGCAGCATGCCATGGTCAAATTTAAGTTTGTCATAACTTGATACATACCCATTGAAGCAAATGAACTACGATAAGTCAGAGAGACCTAAATTACATCTTGATCTTGAACTATTTTCCTAAAAATATATAAAACACCTAATAAAAACATTTTTTTACTGTTATGATTAATAGACTCGTTGTTGTTGTGTAAATACCATCTTATGTCTACACCATCAGTGTATAAATGTTGTTAATGTTGGTAATTGAGCTTTAATTTCCATTCGTGCAAAGGTCAGCAACATGAGTGACTAGAAGTGAGTATTTTTCCTTTTGCAATATTGTTGACAACTAAACCTTTTAATATGTAATTTAGTTAAGACATCTATTAATTGCATATTTATATAATTGTTTTGAGGTTATGTCCATATTCTTCGAGATACTTTTACATAAACTTGGCTGTACTGTAAAGAGCAGTGGCGTAATGCACTATGTAATTACTTGTATTTCTTCTTTATTTGCAAGTTATTGGAAGAGACTCTAACTTTGAATGAGCTCTTGGAGAAAGTAAAAACTTTAGATGACGTTGTTGGCGTACCTGAAAATTTGTATCTTCTTATCAGAAAATGCACTAACAACGAGAATAACTTTCCCCTGTCCCGTTGTGTAAAATTTCAGAAGAAGACAAATTCGGTAACGAAAAAAAAAAGAAAAGAAGGTGAATGGAAAAACTGACATAACTTCAACCACGCCAATCTGGAGTAACATCCACGAACCAGAAAACCTATTACTATTCGCGGTGGAATATTTTTTCCAATATTTTAACAATGATGTCGTTGGTATGCTTGTTTGGTGTTCGCACAATCGTAAAATTATTGTCGAGTGAATATGTATATTTATCAAACAGTGAATGTATTGGAAGAATACACAGTACTCAAATAATAGTCTTGTATTCAATGTTGTCAGTAAATCGATTTAATTTTACAATAAAAAATATTCACTGCAATGATGATGCCGACCTGGACAAAAAAGATAAATTCTCGAAGAATCTAATGTAATTTTGTTGATACTAAAAATTCATCCAATTAACTCGACAATAGTTTGTTATATTTAGATTAACGATGTAGTGATATGTTAAATCATGTGTATGTACAGTCGTGTGCAAATAAATCTGGGACAGTGTTTTTTTCACATGCAGATTCAGTTAAGAATTTGAAGAATATTTCCACTTAAGTACGCATATTTTTTATATACTGGCCTATTAGCAACTATCTCCCAGTTTAGGGACGTGTCCGGTAAATACGTTTTTATGACCTGGGTCGGCAGCAGTTAACGACGCCCTTAACAACGTCTGGTGAGTATTTTAAAACGAACTGTTACAGAACTTATTAAGTTTAAATAAAGGTTGGGTCTAAATTTACTAATATTATTTCTTACCGTAAAAATTAAAACTTACAATTATTAATATAATGGGTATTAATAAGAACGATTCTGGTTATCAAATAATTATCCCAGATTATCTGCTTTCAAAGTGCTTCTATTTTTTGTTCAGTATACAAAAAACTTATACGACACGGCCATTTACATTTATGGGCTCTCTGGTTCATGTATCTCGCCCTGACGGACTCAACCGTGA
Source organism: Agriotes lineatus (assembly GCA_940337035.1). NCBI lineage: Eukaryota > Metazoa > Arthropoda > Insecta > Coleoptera > Elateridae > Agriotes > Agriotes lineatus. Next base: position 134,203,512 of record OW679198.1, on the reverse strand, counting down.
TGTACTAGCTCGGCCATAAATGCTTAGCCAGCCTTATGTCGTAAATCTATATATATAAAACTGAAAGTCCTGACTCACTCATTCACTCACTCATCAACGCCCAGCCCAAACCCTTGGACCTACAAAGCTTAAATTTTGCACAGAGGTTTCCTTGATGATGTATAGAAGGAATAAGGAAGGATATTTCGAAATTCAACCCCTAAAGGGGTAAAATGGGGGTTCCAATTTTGTATGGAAAAATAATATTAAATAGACATTTCGACGTGCAACTTCGTAGGAGTACTCCTAAAAACAAATAAGCAAACACGTTATTCGTGATTTTCCGAAAATGGGACGTTGATTGCGAAAATGGCATTTATTTTTAAATCCAAGACGGTGGACATGACATAAGGGAAGGGACGGGACGGGATGGGACGGGACGGGATGGGAGTGGACTGGACTGAACTGAACGGAAAGGAACGGGATGGGACGAGACGGGACGGGGCGGGACGAAACGAGACGGGACGGAAAGGGAAGGGAAGGGATGAGATGGAAGGGGAGGGGACGGGACGGGACGGGACTGGACGGGACGGGACTGGACGGGAAGGGAAGGGACGAGACGGGACCGGACGAGACGGAACGGGGACGGGGATAGAATGGGATGGGATGGGATGAGATGACAGAAAATAATTAGTCATTATTTAATACACAAATAACGAACCTGGCGCGAACGAAGTCGCGGGTAACAGCTAGTAGCTAATAAAGGTCGAGAAATGAGGTAAGCACCGTACACATTTGGCATCGCCAGGAAGTTTTCTACGGTGGGACCTACCCTCCTTCATTGACATTTAAAACACCATAAGGGCGCTCTAAACAATAACAAACGCATTTACTTCCGTATCCTCGAAGATGCAATTAATTTGACTTTCGCGAGCAAGACCCGCCTCATTCAGATAAGCTACTAAGCATGCAATAAGCTTGTTACGGAGATTTACTTTGTATACACTTATGTATATATATATATATACTAGAACGCGCGTGGCCAGCATACGTCTGGCCCAGCCAGCGTAAAGAAACGATTAACAATAAAAATGCTTGCTGTTGACGGTCTCGCCACTCGCGCTTACGATCGGCATGTGCGCGCGCCAGTGCTTACGGTCTGGACGGCCGGCGGCATCGGCTCTTATAATATAAGATAGGGTAACTTTAATAATTACGCAAATATTTTAACTGGCAATAGAGGACGGTAAAATAACATGATTAGTCTAATAATGTCTTATACAAAAACTTTTAGTTTTCGAAAAAAGCAGGTTCAAGTTTTTTCCAAAAAAGTTGGAGAGCCACAGATAAGTTTGAATAAATAATGTAACGGGTAACAACCAAAAAAGCCTGTTTTTATTAATGTTTCTAAAAAGGTCATAATTATTAACTTTTTTAAATATCACAATATGAATTTTAACAATGCTGAGATTAATATAATATTAGACCTCTTAACATTGGTAAAATTCATTTTATGGTATTTTTCAAAAAGATGACATTAACGTGATATTAATATAAAAATTAATAAAAACAGGCTTCTTTGTTTTTTAATTATTACATTTATTCAAACTTATCTGTGGCTATCAAACTTTTTTGGAAAAGCTTTAACTTGTTTTTTTTCCAAAACCAAAACTAAAATTAAAAAGTTTTTATATAAGACATTATTGGACTAATCATGTTATTTTACCGTCTTCTGTTACCACTTAAAATATTTGCATAAGTCACCCTGTATATTGTTCTGTAGAATGTACCTACTTACATTTTGTGTGCTTGTATTTTTATAGTTCAATTAGAACTGTCATGAGCCAAAACCTTACTGCCTTTGTGGATAAGTTCTGTAAGAAGTGTTGACTACTTACTTGTTAGGTAGGTACATTAATTGAAGAGTTCTTTTCTCTGAGATAATTGAGAGATCATTGAGATAATTAGATAAATAAGATTTGTCTTAGGTGCTATTTACTGTTTTTGTTTATCCTACGAACTGCATTGAGTGTGGGCTCGTATGTCATATGTGTAATTCATACGAAAGACATTTCGTTAGTAAAATCCTTAGCAGGTGGGGATAATTTATATGCAGCAATATTTATACGGAGTAAAACTGAGTGAAATTTCAATTCAATTATGTTTATACGCCACGACTTTTATATGCCAAACGAAACGAACCTACTATAAAGCTGTTGGTTACAATCTAAAATTCTTACCAAAAACTGGAAATGAAAGAAATAATACGGAAACTCCATAATACGCAGCATCTCCAATCTCTCTCTGCATAATGTATGTCATAATTATCAACCTTAATAGACCATGGCACATCGCGAGTCCGTAATCCAGCGCTCCGTCAAACTGCAGAACATCTTTTGTCATAATGGTCAAAGCCTTACCCCCTGCAAACTCACTCAGCGAATACGAATCTAATCGTAGACATTTTCGATACATTAGAGAGCAGCAAGCAATCCTAATTCTCATGCTCAGTTGTTCCAGTATGAAAAAATAATTGCTGTCATAAATAGAGAAAACTACAGTACACGCTATCAGCTCCATCGTGTACATTAGAGCATTCTCTTTTGAGAGTTGAGTATTTGGATCAAAATAAGATATAACTTTTCCCATAAGAAGAGGACGCATAATGCTAAAATCAAACTGCGTCATTTAAATATATACAAACAAAACCACAATTAAACACGAAATATTGATAGCGTATTACAAAACATATTTTAATTTCTTTAAGTAAAAACCAGTATGGTTAAAAAACACCTTAAAGCAAAATACAACGCTTACGTAAAGCTCATCTGTATTATCAAATCGACAAAGCCCACGACAGCATACACTAAACCAAACATTTTGATAAAAGGACGCCAAATACACGGCTTAGGTTTCTTCATTTCGATTCCCCATAAGGCGTCTAAACGATCGCCTAGTTTTTCCGACTTAAAGTGGTTTAGGATTTCGTAAATATCGTCCTTGTCTACCTCGCGACCGACCCCTTTAAAAATAGGCTTCAAAGCAAATCTGCGACATATTATTGTAAAAACTAAACTGCAACAATTTCTAAAATACTTACATAAAAAATATTTGAGAAAGCAGTCCGGCTTTTTCTTTAGGATTTATTTTTCTATTCTTAGTAACAGCACAATCCATTATTACCCACTGAGCATTGAGTACGTTCTTACACAATTGACGGTTTATGTTAATTTTACAATATTTCAGGCAAAAGAATGGACAAAACTTATTAAGTGCGTGTAGACCGGTGTGGGTTTCTACATTTAAACGTGCTAACTATGTGTTAACTGCATAACCAACAAGATTAAATTGTTAATTGTATCCTTTTGTATGATTAGACCGGCGAAGTAAGCGTCACTTTTCTTGCGAACAGATCTGAACTACTGCGAAGGTATACATTATCCAGTCGAAAATGCCCACACCTTTTATCATCTGTAATTACTTTAATAGAATTATAAACTATTCGATGACTTTTCATATTGCAAAATTAAACAAACACTTGATAGAATCGCACAACAAACACTTAGCAGAATCGCACTAGGTCGTAACAAATGGAGAGTATCGTGTGTTTCAAAAGAAAACTCAGTCGCAGCATGCCATGATCAAATTGAAGTTTGCCATAACTTGATAAATACCCATTGAACCAAATGAACGACAGACGTCAGAGAGAACTAAATTACGTATTGATCTTGAACTATTTATATAAAACACTTAAAAAATAAATTTTACTCTTAGGATTAATACACTCGTTGTTGTGTAAATACCATCTTATTTTTTTTTTGCTTAATACAAGTAAACTTAATGCAGTATAGACTTTTGCCTGTCACAGTGACAAATGTTTTCATAAACAAAATGCAATCTGACAATCACCTACAGACTTAAGTCAAGGCCTGCTCTAAATGAGTTTTTTTTGCAACTCTCGATAGCACTGCTGAAATACATTGCGTTATCATATCAGATCGTTCAAGTATAGAAAGTAAATTACATCTTTATGCAACGAACGACTTCCGAGATTGAACCATGGTATTCTTGATATAGAAGAACTGAACTTTTCGCCCGATCTTCATCGGAAGAGTTTCGTTTCTGCGTGACTGATGACACCTTGAGTTACCTTGATCTTTTGCTTTTCACTCCTACTAAAGCGCTTTATAAAAGTGGGCGAAACGTTAAGTTCTTCTACCTCAACAATGACACGGTCAAATTCTGAATGTGGTTTATTACAATAGGCCGTAAAGCCTTCAAAAACAAATATTATATTATCGTTGTATCTTCCGCCTTCCCACCTCCCCTAATAAACATTTAAATACATAATTTTCTCTCCTGATCAATAATTATCGCTAGGTTAATTTTACACTATACCTATTAGTGTACAAAAATAACAGATGTAATTCAAGTATTATAATTATGTAATTATAATTACTCATAAATGTACAGCGACGCCTATAATTGGCCTAACGGCTGTTGGCTGAGTACAAAATAAATAAATAAGTAAATAAATATTCTCTGTATAAAATATTATGCAAAAAATCAGCAAACTCTAGTCGTATATTTCGCTTTTATAGATTTTGATCATGAATTTTGCGTCATATATACTCACAACTTATTTATATACTTCTCAGAACTCAAGTGTATGTACTCTGTATATCTTTTTAATATTTAGTAAGTCTAACGCTGATAACACATTGCTCAATATACCAGCATGTGTAACACCAAAGTAAAATTACTAATGCAAATTAGCTACTCTTTTTGCTTTTGCAATGTTGTTCACAAGCGAACCTTTAGTTAAGACATCTATTTCATATTCATATAATTTTTTTGAGGTTATGTCCATATTCTTTGGGATACTTTTACATAAACTTGTACGTGTACTTTATAAAGAGCAGTTTTGTAATACACTATGTAATTACTTGTATTTCTTATTTATTTGCAAATCATTGGAAGAGACTGTAACTTTGAATGAGCTCTTGGAGAAAGTCAAACATTTAGATGAGGGTGTTGGTGTCTTATCAGAAAATGCACTAACAACGAGAATAACTTTCCCCTGTCCCGTTCTGTAAAAATTCAAAAGAACAAATTCGGTAACCGAAAAAAAAATAAAAAAGGGTGAATAAAAAAGGAAGCTTCAACTACGTTTGAATGACAATCCAGGCACTTCCAATAGCACCAGCAAAACAGTTTTCCCAACAAAAAGCTCGATGCAATTACCTACAGTAACCACATTGCATGAGTCATGATTATTGTATATTTGATAGAGTTGAACATTATTTTATAATGTATAACGAAAAACAAACATCTGGTGAAACAATGACACAAATGTGATTAATGTACAGTGTTGTATTACACCCCAAAAGTTGCTTTTCACAGTATTTCTACAAACCAAGGATAAAGTTATCCAGGGAATAAATGCCCTTGAAACGATTGCTGTAACAAAGGAAACTATGACATTTGTACCTCGGATAGCTTATTCTAAGTACACACATTGTAGAATCAATTATAGTTCTTTGGGTTATAGTTTCTTGCAGTTCTTTCGTTTCATGTATTCTTCTATCTCAAAATAAATACCATTTTTAACTTGCGTATTTTACTCAAATAAAGAATTAACTCAAAATCTAAGTTAATTTCATTTTAAGGAAATGTATTTGTATATGGGTAAATAAGAACCGTTACACTGCTATGTCCTGCTTGATTTTTTTTTAAATATGCCCACTCTACAACCACTACCTATAGCTTTTATAATATCTGAAACTTTTTTGTGGCGCTTCAATAATGATGCTATATTGTTTTGGGTATTTCGAAATACCCAAAAAATAGCAGCACTATAGATTTTCTCAATTTTAGAATTAGCTTTTTCTACCACATATATGGCTCTTCGAAAATCGGCAACCCAATATACTTACACTAGGATGCGGCGATGTCTTTTTTAAGAATCATGTATTGTTAGATCAACATATAAGTGTTATACATGACATTTAGGATCTAGACAGTAAATGATAAGGCTATTCTAAAGTCTAAAGATGGATTAAGAGGATTTATAAATGTTAACTTATTGATAAGGATTAGCTTAGTCACTATCGTCTTCAGAAGTTATAAGATCTTGTGGCATTTTCCGCTTTAATCTAGTATATGTTTTTTTGACAGAGATTGAAAAACACTGCACCGTCATCGTACGCACTTGGATTTGTAAAGAACTTTTAGCACATTTTAGCATGAAGTCTTGAATTGGCGATACACCTAATTCGAAGTGGAGTTGATTGTTACGGATGTACTAAGGAGCATCAATTAGTAAATCTATCGCCCTGTATAACAGTGTACATTCTGTTTGTTGGGGATTTTTTATGCTAATATTCTAAACACATTAAATGAGGCAAATTTATTTTTAAAAAATCTGTAAAGGGGTTTACAGTGTTTACACGGAACTTCCCTCGCCCGAATTTGATCAATTTGCAATTTAAAATAATAATCCGCTGGGATTTGAACTCCGCGCTCCGAAGCGAATATTGGGAGCCAGTAGCTTGTCCAAATAGCTAGAATAACGAAGCCATGGGCGTGTTCCAATGAAACGAGCTAAAATACAGATGTAATAAAATGCCAGAAGAATATGAGAGCTATATATATATATCTTCGGTTTATAGCGTCTGTCGCCGCTGTCCGATCTCCAGATTTTTTCGCCATTGTCTTCTGTTGAAACACTGCTCTTCTTGCAGGTTTCTTTCGCTTAGAGCTTTCCGAATTCCTTCTCCCCATGATCTTGTAGGTCGTCCTCTTTTCTTTCTCTCGTGTGGAATCCATTCCATGGCATCTTTTGGTAATCTTCCATCTGCCATTCTTCTCACATGTCCGTACCAAGTTAGCTGTTTTCTTTGTATATCGTCCAGTATCGTTTCTTGTAAGTTCATCATCTTCTTGATTCTTTCATTTCTTATCCTCTCCCTTCTTGAAACTCTACATGACCTCCTTAGTGCATCCATCTCAACTGCTGTTATTTTTCTTTTGTCGGCTTCCGTAATCCTCCACGCTTCTGCTCCATACAAAGTTATACTTTTTACCACTGTGTTGTAGATATCTAATTGCCTTCTCTTTGAGATGTCTTTATGCCACCATATCCTATTTAACCTTTTTATAGCTCTGCGTCCTTGTCTTACTCGTTCCTTTCTTTCTGCAGAGTCTCTGCCTTCTTTATCAATTTTCTCCCTAAATACTTATATTTCTCGCAAAACATAATCTTATCGCCGTTATCTAGTTCCAAGTTTGTTGCTGTACCTCCAATGCATAGATATTTTGTTTTAGCAGTATTTATTGAGAGTCCCCATTATTCGTATTCCTCCTTAATTTTTCTCGTCATGTATTCTAGATCTTCCAGTGTTGGAGAGATACAACAGCCCTGCTTGAGTCCTTTTGTTATTTCAAATCGTTTTGATATTCGCTGTCCAATTCTTATTTTTATTTTAGACCCTCTGTATAAGTCTTGTACAGCTTTGATTATGTTATGGTTTACGTTCGTTTCTTGTAGTGCTTCCCACATTTTCCCGACTGGTATATTTTCATACGCGTTTGTTAGATCTATAAAAAGCAGATATAAGTCTCTTCCAGTTGCTATTTTTTTCTCAATAATCTGTTTCAAGCAAAAGATGTTGTCCATACAAGATCTTCCGGAACGGAATCCGCTTTGTTCTTCAGCCTCTTTTTGTGTATTCTGCTTCAATTAGATCTTTCAAAATTCTTCCGTATTATCGACTCATTGTTGAAGTTACAGTTATACTCCGGTAGTTTTCAAACTTTGAAACAATAAAGAAGCCAACCTACGATCGATTACTAATAATAATCTATGGTAGTATAATCGCAGATCAACCCCCTTATCATTTATACACCACGGTAGCTCTGAAATGTTCTTACTCACCGCAATGACCTAGCTAGCTTCAAATTCGATGGCCTTGGGTCGCAGATTTCTATCATCAGCTGAACTGCTGCAAGCTCTTTTAATAATAGTAAAAAACACAGGGCGCCAGAAATCACAGATTTCGAGAAATAAATAAAATTACAGCAACAATTAGGTTTACTTAATTAATAATTAATAGTTGCTCGCAACATCGTAATTAGGTCTGTAAATTGTTTATCACAAGGTTTAAATACAGTATATAATACAGTATATTACTAATGCTGAAAATGCAGCACGCACAAAAAAATATGCGAACCTCTTTTGGGCTCTTGGATTGAATGTGATTACAACTCAATGAAGGAGTAAGCTTACCACTGTCATATGTTTTAACCGTTATCTCGGTAATGATAGTAAAATGGCGTGAGGGCACTTTTTACAAAATTCTTAATACGTATTCATTTAGCAAAGCTCTAAATTTGTGAATTGTAAATTTGGGAACAATTAATACATTATGTTTTAAATTTGTAACGCATAGATTTATGAATAATTAATACATTACGTTTTAAATTTGTATAGAGTAGTTTAAATTTGCAAATTGTAAATCTGAAGCGTCGGTTCAATCGATTCAGCCAACAATTCATAGGCGGACGTAGTTATCAACAAAAGTTAAAACAAGACTAACCTGGGTGGTGATAAAAACGTTGCCGGCAGGCACTGAATTGGTCCAGGATTAGCTTAGCGTAAGCCGACAACAACCTCGAACTCGTGGCCGAATTTGATAATGGAATAGACGCTCCTTGTACCACTTGGCAAGCTCAAGATGACATTCCAGAAAGGAGTTGCGGGTCCAAGTTATTGATTAGGGTGTTAATTAGGAAACCCAAATAAAGAGTCGTCTAAAAACGGCATGTAATAATGGCGTTTAAAAGTGACGTTAAATAATATCGTCAAAGAGCTAATAAAAAAACGGGTAATTACTAAAATGAATATCAAACGAGTAGCGTAGACATACCTGATTTTAGTCATCAGCTCACAAACGAAGTTAATTAATAATTGGTGCAGTAGCACGCGGGAATGCCTTCGTAGAAGCAAGTTACTTCAACCGAATGCAGAAATCGAATGCCCGCAATACAACGGAATAGCTGCTCGCTGGCGCAAAGCGATAAAAATTGAATTTCGGAAAAACCAAATCCAGCACTTTTGCGCGGTCAAGATTTGATATCGTTTGAAATACAGCGAATAATAATTCAAGTGGGAATATACAGGCTGGCCCGGAAATGAATAAACGACGAAACAAACAGCCGGAGCTAAAGATTTGTTTCAACTTCCGTTGGTCTCCTTTTTTATAGATTGATGACATAAATCCTATTTTCCACTCCTCTGGAACCTCTTCGTTTTGTAAGCATCTATTAAACATATGCGTAATCATTCTAGTCAATTTTCCCGTTCCATTTTTTTATAATTTCTGCCATAATTCCACCTGGTCCGCTAGCTTTTCGATTTTTAATGTTTTTTATAGCTTTTGTGACTGTTTCCGTGTCAACATTTACAGGTTCTCCGTCAATTTCTACGTGGATTCGTTCTTCCTTAAATTCTTGTCTTTGTTCTGTCAGCAGATTTTTGTAATGTTCTTCCCGTTCCGCTGTCGATATAGTCTGTAATTTTGTCTTATTTTTGTTTGATCTTATGCTATCTATAACTTCCCATGCTTCCGTACATCTTCTACCTCCAATATAACTTTCTACTTCTCGGCATCTGCGGTCCCAGCTTTTATTCTTTTCTTCTAACACAAGTATTTTTACATTTGTACTGTGTTGTACATACATTTGTCTATGATATTTGAATATGAGAGCTACAAACCGATAACAAATAAAGTAAACAATCGAATAGACTGCCAGAATTAATCTCGTTTGATTATTGTTTATAATATTATATATTATATTGCACATTATGATATACGTCACTGGAATGGGACAAAAATGTCCTTTCTCGTGATGTCACAGTCTACTATGGGTTCCACATAAAAAATACAACTATGTATTAAGTATGTATTATCCATAACCTCATTTTATTGCGGTGTAGAGGCTGGTGCTTTATGCGTTTGCATCTGGCGGCACAATGCTTAACTTGCCCCAGATTCGGAATACAAAGTTGGAGCGCGCCTTTTGTGCTTGCGCAGCAACCATTGTGTGAGGTGTGGTGTGTCATGGTAATATGTTGACCTTGTTACTCTATCTCTTAGGTCTGTGGTTCTGAGTAGAGCACAGTTAATTTGGTGTCCAACTGTGAATGGGCTCACCGAGCCCGATTCCAATCGCCAAGGCTGCGGAAAAAATCCGGCCTCCGCGAGATTCGAACTAAGGACTTGCTTAATGCAAGCCTAGCGCCTACCCAACTGCGCTACGCGGCTTCTAAAAAAATACAACTTTATAGAATAATGCGAATTTAGAAACGTATTATTGGAAAACTGACTACGCCACTACATTGTTATCGAAAAAGTGCCTGAACAACGTATTTTCATAAATAAGCGAGAACGAAGTCTAAAAATCGAACTTTTGTTTATAACTCGAAAACAGAAGCCGACAACCAATTTTGGTGTTGACCATTAAGTGTCTTTCAAAAAAAATATCGCGGATGGCGATCTATTTTTCCGTATTTCCTATGCTTATCGAGATTTTCTACGAAAACATCGTAAACTGCCCACGCTATACGTGACAATGTAGCGAATACGGTTATTCAACATTCAATCCCGAAAGGTAGAACTACAAACGTATGATTAAGAAGATTTTGTAATATCGGTTAAACATAATTCGTTCATAAAAAGAGTATGCATCATAGTAATAAGAACACTATTAGAGTTCAAATCAAACCCCCTTTGACATAAATGTATCTACTGAAAAATATAAATTTTTACCACCATAAATTTTAATTATACTTTTATTTCTTACTTCAGTATCCTGATTTTCATCAGTTAGGAAGTACTTGCAATTATTTTACACTTATGCGGTTTATTATGCCACCATGTTAAAAACAAAAAGTAGTGATTGCCTCTATAAATATGTCTTACCAAACACAGGCATCAGTAGAAACAGCACAGACGATCCAAACAGCGCCGCGAATCCAATCGCATTGTACATCAAGTATGTCATAATTGTCAACCGCAAGGGAAAATGCAAGAGCATGTGCCCAAAACCCGTGGATCCCCCGAACGTCTCAACGTCTTTGGTAATGAGCGTCACCGCCTTTCCTCCTGCAAACCGGGTCGTAGCTTCCAAATTTAATTTCAAAGATTTGCGGTATAACAGGGAGCAACACGCTATGCGAATCCTCAAACTCAGTTGTTCTAATAAAAAGAAATAAGAGGCGTCGTACATCGACAACACCACAGAACTACCGACCAACCCTGCTGCATTCAGTAGGGCTTCTTCTCTAGTCATTGTCGACCCTACTTCAAAGTATGCTACAACATTGCCTGTGAATGTTGGCTCAAAAACACTAAAAGCAAAATATGAAAAAAAACGGTAGCATTTGGAGCGATTTAAAAAATAATTTTCGGGATTGAACCGTGTCATCTTTGAGGTAGAAGTCAGCGTTTTGTACACTTGGTGACATAATAAATCGAAAATCAATTCTGTGTTGTCTTTTTTATATCAGAAAAATCCAAAAAGAAATTCAAATGCTTCTTCCAAATCCAAATTATTCTTTTCCTAATGAATTCTTCCACCTCAACAATAACATGGTTCAGTCATACCTCTTAGTTATCGATTACTAAAAAATATTATGTTGTGTAAACAGGAGCGAAGTTTTCATTATGATATCAACTATCTTGTAAGAGTTGCTACAGCATTTTCTAAAAATTTGGTTTGCTAACTTACATTTCCATAATAAAACACTGCTGAAGCCTGTGGTTTGAATCTAATCAAAATTCTTTAAAACGCCCCAACCACACAAATAGTTAACAATCCCTAAATACGAAATTTCGACAGATAAACTGTCATTTTCAATACCTTAGAGAGAAACTAAACACGACAAAGTTAACCGAAGATACACTCTGCATCAAATCTGATGTGAAAGTCGACTTTCACATCGTAATTTTGGTACTAGAGCATATAGCTCATTTTAGATTCAACAGATTTGAAAAATCTAGTATTGCTCAACATATTTACGAAACGGGTGTTAGAGAAACTGACCTAAAAAATTTAAAGGCATTAACTTCAACAAAGCAGCTAAATTCTTTTGAAAGTTCGACCATTTTTAATAATCAAGATACAAAATTTTGAAAAAGATGGAAGTCATGTCCCCCCTCTGATCTTCACGCTCTGTTAAAACCTGATTGGTCCCATAGTACACTCCTTCTGGTTCAGAAAGTATAAATAGCGTTAGAATATGCGGGTGTGCTGACTTTCACTAGTGATTTGGTGAAGAGCATGTCTTCAGCCAACTCTGTCGGGTTAGTCAAGGCTATTGAAGATGACAGCTGTTGAAATACATATTTAGTGGTTGTTAAATATATGTGAGGTTAGGGATTGTCTGAAATCAATATATTTCAAAATATTAATCGTTGTATTGTCATTCAAGGTATCAAATGCTTTGCTGAAATCCAGTAATACCAGAACCATGATACTATTATCGTCCTAAGCAGATATTATAGCATCAGTTATATGCATAAGTGCAGTTGTACAGCTGTACGGAAACCTGATTGTACATCAAGATATGATTGAATTTAAGTGAAAGTTGACTTTCGTAGCTGATTTGGTGAAGAGCGTATCTCCGGCCAACTTTGTCGTGATTAGTTTCTCTCTAAGGCTATTCAAAATGACAGCTTAGTTGTCGAAATACGTATTTAACGATTGTTAAATATTTGTATGGTTAGGGGTTTATAACGAATTGTGATTAAATTTCCATACTTTAAAAACAATGCAATGTGCAAATATTATTGACTACCATTACACAAAAGAATATTGAGGAAAAGGAAAGACTATGCATTCTTATATACCTATGGTATAGTGATATTTGTTCAAATACTCCAATAAAGAAAATAATTAGTTCACCTTATTCATCTAAAGTAATCTCTTGTAAAATATAAACTACACAAAAGGTAAAGTATAATCATTCATAATTATTGTATAGATTAAAAAAATCCTTAGCAGTTTATAATGCATTTTGTAATCAAGAGTGATTACATAATAATCAAACAAGAATCGAAACTAAAAATTATGAATGTAAAGTAGTGCGAGGTCCAGAATGTGGCTCTGACGATCGTTTACTACTAGCGAAAATATATTTCAGGTAAGTATAGGCAAAGGGGACAAAAACGGTAAGAGAATAAAAGAGAAGAAAAATCGGTTATGACACGATATGATCTCGAAACCTTACGACAGGATTCGACTAATTTCCTGTTTCAGATACGACTTGCTAATAAATTGACTACTGTACCCGACCAGAACCATCTTAAAGCAAGGCCGAATAGCGCGTGACGTAGACTATAGTAGGTTGTAAATTGCCACAGCGTGAATTTCGAGTATTCATTGTACAGTGGTATTCAAATAAATCTGGGACAATGTTTTTTCATATGTAGGTTGAGTTAAGAATTGAAGAATGTCTCCACGGATTTTCTGCTATCAGAAAGAGCTAAATAAATAATTCCGGAGATAAAAGAGCAAAAACTCAGAATAACAGACAAAAGACAAAACTAATGAAAATAAGAAAGAACTGATACAACGAAGAGCCAAAAAAATGTAAAAACTGTAGAATATATTGAAATACCTACACAAAGAAAACGTCTTACACATCTTATACAGAAAAAAGTTTAAAAGTACCAAAAGTAAAAATGAACAACATCCAAATAAACCAAATCCAAACAAAAGATGGAAGAATAATACAAAACAGAAGCAAAATAATCGAAACAATGGAAAGGTGTTATCCGAAGTAGTACAACTCAAAAGTAAAACAAACGGAAACAAGAAGAACAATACAAAACGTAGGATCGGAAGATACCCCAATATCATACTTCAGATTGCTAAATCAACTCTTTAAACTTATAACAAAACTAATCATGAACAGGCTGATCACTAAATTCAACCTATATCAGTGAACAGAACAGGCAGGGTCGAGAATAAGTTTTAGCACCCTGGACCACATACAGACACTACGAAATATAACAGAAAAAACAATTAAATATACACTTGGCGTTCATGGATTACAAGAATGCCTTCGACTTTCTGGAAACCAGAGCAATATTAAAAACTCACTTAAAAACTGTCGAATATCCAGATATATTGAAATACTGAACAACACTTACAAGGATGCAACCAGTATAATAAGACGCAGAGTTATGATAAGGTAATAAAATAACACCAAAATGTTTGACTATGGTGGTAGAAAATGTCTCTTAAGGAGCTACGATGGAAAAATGTGGATTAATCGCGAATGGATAAAGGAATTGGAAGAAGTAGGTTTAGCTATCAACATAGAAAAGACAGAAACAATGCATAGACAACAAATAACAGATCATGAAAACATTAACATTACACAACTAGAAGCAGTAGACCAGTATGTTTTGTAAAGGGCTAGTTCGTGTCACCTTGATATTTAACCATTATTCTGCTAGGTTTAAAACGAAACTGTATTTCTTACATTGTAGTAATTGGATTAAAACGTATTGTGTACTTAAAACTTGCAGTAAATATTTCGCGCGCTCGAACAGGGAAGTGCATGCCAGCAAAATACTGACTGCGTGCTATTATTAGAATGGCATGCGACTGAGTGACGCGGCGGTTGAGTGTAATTTCACGCTTTTAAAGCAGCAAGAGGAAGTCGCGAAATAATAAGCGACCTGTGCGAGTGTGCATACGTCCAAGCAAAAAGAGACGCCACGCAAAGTATTATAAAGTGCCAGCTTGGGGAAGCATCACCGAGATACAGCAGTTCATAACAAGAAGCTGCTATTCCAGCTGCCAGTCGAGCTTCGAGGAAGCCAGTCGACTTTGCCAACACAGGAAGTCTATATGGGCGCAGCTGCAGAAGCCATAGAGCTGATCTCTTGGCCATCTGCTACGAAATAAAAGCAAGTTTCGTTACTACAATTACATGTTACGAGTGAATGTACGGCCCAGGAAAATTGGGGAAAACCAAAGCCGTAAGAAGGAATTAACTTCTATTGCAACGCATTGTGCAATAGTTTTAAAGAGCGCTACGTGCCCAAAGGCCACGTGCGAGTAATTTCTGAATTAACTGGTCAGAACAAGGCGTTTGCTTCATTCCGTGGACATAGCGCGTCAGCTGATTTCAAGCTACTGGAGTCAGGGCCGCATTAAGCGAACTTGTGTACGGAATTTAAACATATTATTTACACTGTAGGTTTTTTGACTTGGCGTTGATAAAGTTATACCTACACTTAAGGAGTGTATTCAACCATGTAGATTCAGCATTAAGCTCGTGGACTATTGAGTGCTATTATTAATAGCGCATATAACATTTATATACTACCTTTGTGTTTTTTTTTTATGTATTTCCATGCATGTATTTTCTTTTACAGAGTGTATGTATTTTCATGTTTGGTTTTCATTTCTTACAGTATTTGCATGTATAATTACAGCATTATAGGTGGCAGTGGGCAAGCCAAAACTATCTATATTGACATTTGCCTTAGCTGCACTAAGGTAAGAGCGGGTCTTGTACTTCTACGACTGACTTAACTAGCAAACAGATGAAAATCTAAATTTATAGTAAAGTAGAATATAGGCACGGGAAAAGCCACATAACAGTCTATAGTACTACCTGGGGAAACCATACGAATTGGTAAAGGAATGCAAACTGCAGACCGAAGTACTTAAAGAAATAAAAATAGCTTGGAGCACCTTTGAGAAATTAAGTCATATACTGCAGTAATAGAAACCGACGATTTATAACAGAAATGAAAACTAGAGTCCTGAACAATTTATCCAGTACTAACGTACGCAACAGCAAAATAAACACTAACAGCTAAAACCATACATGAGATACAAGTCGCCCAAAGAAATATGAAAAGAGCTATTTAAGCGTAACAAGAAAATATAGAAATAGAGGAAAAACAAAGATGAAAAGACATATGTATAACTATCATGAAAGCAAATGAAAATGGGCAGGACATATATTCGGATTGAATGAAGAGAGATGGGCGCGAAAAATAGGCCATGGAATGAAAAAGGCGATACGATGATATGGCGACATAAGAAGGGTAGCAGACAAGATATGGATGACAAATACGTATATCCGTAAAGAGATGAACGTCTATGTACCTGTAGTCACAGAAGTTAGTGGCCCAAATTATTCTGGCTTTTGATGATATTCGCGATCGTACGCGGATATTTCAAAAAATTCGTTGGTCAATCACACGTCGTTATACCTTGTGTGTTGAAAATAGCGGCCATAAGTTTGAACAATGTTTATACCATCTTTTTATATTAACAGGAATTATAACCGCTCGATATGTGAACAAACATTACTTTCCAGATTGAGATTATTTCAAATCCTCATTTCCGTTATGTTGTTTTCCGAACACTATTATTAATTACACACTGTTTATCAATTCTGAAAATTAGAAACAGTTGTTTTGGGACACCCGGTATAATGCACTTTGGAAATATCATACATTTTCTGTAATTGTTATTACGCGCTTTAGCAACAATGGTAATCTAACGTTTTAATTTATTTTTGTTTTGCTATTTGACAGCAGCAGTTTCTTCTGAGGTTGAATTTCAAGATTTCTTTATTCTGAGAAAACCATTTTATTGTACTTATTTTTCAAAATTCTCATCTTAAAGCTTAAACAAAGCACAAGTAATTTTTATTTCATGAATATAAACTGTACGATATGCGCTTGCTTGTTTTCAGGGACGAATTGGGGCCAGATTAAAGTGGCTCAGCTTTTCGACAGTGTATAAACTGCAGTGAACGAAGAGCGGCAAATGAAGTACGCGCAAATATAAGCATTTAGTATTGACTCGGAGTTACTCCACGTTTGGCATAAGCAGTCTAACTGCAGCTGTCTCGAGTTACTGATTTTTATGCTTACAAATTTGGCACGCAGGGTGACTTCATCCAGCACAGATGAAGAAACTTCGCGTTCCGGCGTTTTATTCATAAGCGTCCAAGTACGAGCTGTAATTTGAATGAGATCTACTTGGTATTAATTAATAGTTCTCATTATATTACCGTATTAATTATTACTTGTTTTAATTATACATTCGATTTATTTAGTTGTTAAGCCATTAAGCGTATCCACCATGAATAAAAGTAGCAATATTTTAAATAAGTCTTTTTCGACGTATTCGTTCAAAACAAAATAGACCTAGTAGTAAATTCCTATTACTATATTACACCTATTGTTTACTCCAATTGTCAAACAGTGCAACTGCAATTTTTTGTCGAATTATACATTTTATTTAAAATAAAACAGGGATGTGCGATTCAGTTCATTCTCTTGATTATAGATATTATAGATCCAAATATCCAAAAAGAGATAATTTGCCACACAATTTTTTTGCCATAACAACGAAGTAAAATGCAAATAATCATTTTATAATCTATGCAATAATTAAAAACTTGGAGTCATTATGCCTTACACTCTGATAATTCTATATTTCTAGTTTTATTGCAATATATTTCTTTCTCGAGATTTTTTTTTAATGAATGTTCCTTGGTTCTAAGAATTTTCTGAACTAACAAAACTGTGAAGCAATACACAGTATTGAAATATGGTTTTTCAAACCTTTCCAATAGAACCTTACTACCTATAATTTTTTTCAGTAAGGTCTCTTCGTCTTTCAAATTCTTAAGTCAGAGATTATAATAACAAAAAATTGAATAAATGGGAATCGTGTTTAAGGTCCTTGAAAATAGTTCTATTTTTGCCATGTATAATCATCGTAAATACAGATGATTGATTAGTTGTAACAGGATATGAAGTATTGTATTTACATATCATTATAAAAAAACCTGTTTTACTATGAATTTAGTTAGTGAATCAATTAAATATTGCCAATAATAACCCCGAGTACAAATTTTAAGTCACTCGGTAATGTAAAAAGTAGTAGTCTGAACATTTATGAATAGGTATATGCTGTCTAAAAAACCTAATAGTAGACATTTTTTATTTCAACCTTACGCTAAAGTAGTTGAGATGACTGTATCCATCAGGCCAATAAGCAAATATTCCAAGCCAAACATTTTGACAATAGATCGCCAGAACTGCGGCTTGGGCGTTTTCATCTCCTCGTCCCATAGTACCTCCAAACGATCACCCAGTTTTTCCGATTTATAATCTTTTCGAGTTTCGTATATGTCGTTTTCCGTTAAATCCCCATTCACTCCTTTCCGTATAGTCTTGAATGCAAAACTGAGAATAAAATTTGTTAAGCAAGGGTTTCCACGTTTTAAGGGAACTTACACAAAGAGGATCAGCGAAAAAAAATTGGCGCCTTCTCTGGGATTTTTCTCCCGCTTTATATTTATTCTGCTATCCATTATGGAACTAACTAATTTAAACAGATGATTTTGCCATGAAATTAAGTAGAAACCCGCACATTCTAAACTGACATTTTTTGTTGCATGATTAAAGCAACTGAAACCGGACCGGTGTGGCTTTGGATATTTAACGCGTTTAACTTTGTTCCAACGACGCAACCAACAAGATTAAATTGTTAATTGCATACTCTAATAGGTTTAAAGAGGCAGAGCAGTGCCACTTTTATCGAGTAGCAGTCAGAAAACACACGGTATTAAGTCAGAAATCAAAGCCCGCACTTTATATCACTACCGATAACTCTGTTCTTTAAACATTACTTATTTACTTATTTAACTAGCTTTTTAAAAATATAATAACTAATAACCAAAATAAATATGTGTCATACCAATGGAAAGATAAGTTTATTATTTTGCTTGTTTCCGATAAGGAGTCTGAGGGCATGGACAAAGCCACTAAATCAAATCACTTTGTGCACAGTTTCCTTTTGCGTCAAATTATTTTGGTAATGACAAGTTGCCTAATTCGTTTTTAATTTGTAATACTAATTAACTAGCAAAAATGTGTGTATGATATGAACTTTATTCTGGAGTAGTTGTGTAAATATGAACATTTGATGATTATCTATCAATGAATAGCACTTAAACAACTTAAACAACTGCTGCGATAAGGAACGACACGAGTATCGTTTTAAATTATTGATCGCTTTTAAATCTATAAAAATCAAAAATAGTAGATAACAGGTCTGTCTGGTTGTATAAATGGGCAAAACATAAAACATAGGTTACGATCTGATGAAGTTACGAAAGGTCAGGGTCGTGAGCAGCAGTTTCGGCACCGATGCCAAATATACAAGATAAACCATCGATTATTCTATGTGGATAATTGTAAAGTAACATTTACTAAGTAATCTTTTGAATATTCTTAATTATTTTAAGTAATCAGAAAACAGAAAATGCCAAATGAAAGACTACACGACGTCCCTAAAATTTGTAAATATGGCTTAACCATAGTTATATGGACCAAAAATAACACGATTTAACTCGCTTACCTATATCGAAATGCATTTTCTTAGCCACATTCTGTTTCAAAGCTCTTTTAAGAAAATAATATTTTGCTTTTAAAAAAATTCTAATGGTTTAACACTATGCTGGTGCAGGTCATATTTTGAGACGATATTGGTTATTATCGGTGGATTTTAATTTCCAATCTATCCAAAAGGTCTATTGTTGCAAACATTTTTTCAAACAATGTGAAGCACAAATAAAATATATGAAACAACAGTACGCCCTATAATGACTTACGCAGCCGAAGCAAGAGCAAATGCCAAAAATCAGAGTGAATGAAAACCACAGAACTGAGAACCCAAGAACTATTGTAGGAAAGACGAAACTTAACAGATTTCCAAACACAGAAATTATAGATCGGTGTGACATACAATACATTGGGTAAAGAAAGGAACACATTGATAGAGTCCAGGTCGATATATAAAAATAGGAAGAGACCAAAGAATAGAGCGAAGAGGAAAGCTAGTTGCTTAACATCGTCAGCTGACACATCACCTGGATAGGTTTACTTTAGTATACAAAGGGGGATGTTAAGTCTAATTAAATAGAAAAAAGAAGAAGAAGCAAAATACTGTCGTAACGAAACTTGTTTTAATATACATAGGTAAGTTAAGTTAAATCGTATTACTTTGAGCCCAGCAAACTGTGGTTAAGTCATGTCCACATATTTTAGCACACCCTGTATAATTCTAATTAAAATGGTTTAGATGAAACCATAGAATCCCACATTGTGAGTTTGTGACATTACGCGTTCCTGCAAATTGTACGTGTTAATCGCTATTACCAACTTGTACGGCGCTATCTGCGCCACAAGAGCCATCTAGTGGCGAGAAGATGCGAGATGAAGACATATAAGCCCTACAGAAGGTTGCATAAAACCAGATGATCGCCACAACATGTACCTGATTGCACAAAGTGTTTTAGGGTAGGGGCAGCAACACGCAAGCCTTCGCAAACCTCGTTTACCCCACTCATACTTGTCCCGTTCCTTTCACACTCTCGCACAGAAAATAATTACAAAAAAAATCTGACTGCCCTCTGAAAGAGGATAGCCATACACCTGTGTTGTTACTTTGCCCTCTATATTGTGTATAATTGTGTTACAAATCTTATTTGTTCTTCTTAACTAGACTTATAGCTAAATTTGGTTTAAGATAAAGATTATTACTCTTTATAATACATTTCACTGTATTTTACTTAGTTGTTAACCGGGATTGGTATTCTAGCGAATATTGCAAGTCTGGTATGTGGCCACAATCCCTAACTCCTTCGCAGTTATTGGCCATGCTCCAATTAGCGCCTCCATAGTTCGGTACTGGTAACCCTTGTTATGTTCTTTCCGCTAATTTTTACCGTGGGGTGTCTTCCCAATTGTCCCTTGAATGTCATGTAAATCATTTTGGTAGTTGAGATTCTAGTTTCTGGTTAGTTATCTATTCCTCCAGTTTTTTTGTAATGACGCAAACTTGTCTTTTGAACTCACACCGGTTGTTTGCTGATGTTACCATGGCACCGTCAATTTGCATACGCTATAAATGTCTCACCTTCCCCTTCTGCTTCTAGCAACTCGTCCATAACGAAGTTTCAAAGGGTTGGGCCAAGTATAGAGCCCTGAGGGCAGCCTCTGGACAGCCTCTTAGATGTCTTGGCTATTGGTGTGGCATAGTTTATTACCCTGTTATTTAAGTACCTCCTAATTGTCCCTAGCAACTTGTGTGGGACTCCTTCTTGACTGACTTTATTTATTATTGTCGGTCATGATACGTTGTCAAACGTCCCGCTTATATCGGCAAAGATTATCAGCACTACTGTTCTGAATGGTCTAATACCCTTAAAAGGTGAGTTATAGTGGTAACCTAACCAGTTTTCTAGTTCTCGGGGAAGTATTAAGTATCAAGCAGTCGTTGACGATCCTTGCTAGGTATTCCTCTGCCACCTATATTTTATGAATGTGCCAGGCAAACCTTCCTATCCAGGCACCTTCCTATTTTTCAGATTCCGACCTGCCTCCTTTCTCCATTTTCTTCGCTTATTACTGTATCGGCTTGTAGATTCCCTTCTACCCTTTCAGATGCCTCTCTCCTGTTTTGGTGCACTCTGGGATATCTTCTGGGAACATTCGGTCTAAAGTGTATGTCAGAGTCTTCTGCATGGATCTGGTATTTTCTTGGTCTGTTTTCTGGATTGTGGATTTATATTATCTCATTTTGATCTTGCTTGCTGCGATTGCGTAAATATACCCCACGAGATTTTTCCTAAGTAGTTGTTAACGAAGTTTTCCCAGGATTTCCTTTTGGACTTAGTTAGGATTTCTATTTTGTATCTCCCCCTATGAAGTCCTCGTTAGCAGCTCTATTCATCATTCCCCTTATTGTACGGTTTTTCCTCGCTTCTTGGACAGCGCTCGTACGCCAGGCTGATTTATTGTTATATACCCTTCTAATAAGGAGAGGGTGTCATATATTCTGTTCAGCCCATTAGTTAAGAATTCAGTCCTGACGTCTATGTTCTCCCTGTTGGGTATGCAAGGTCTTCAAGTTCCCAATAAGTTCGGCCACCTAGATTTTAAGCTCTTGCCCGTCGTAGTTAGTGAGGTTACGCCTTATGGCAATATCTGGTTTATTTGTTTTCATTTTGACGAGGTTAAAAGTAACGAGGTTAAGGTCGCTCGAATTCTCATTCTCGATCACCCTCCAGTCTTTAACTGCGTTGATCAGGTTATTGCTGAACAATGTGACGTCAATGTTGCTGCTGCCTATGACTGAGTGGTAGGTAGGAGGATGCCCAGGCTCATTTGCAATGTTTAAATTTAGTTCCGAGATGAACTCTTCCACCGCTTCACCTCTTTCATCGTTTCTCGTGGAGCACCATAAGTTAAAACTTAGCATTAAAATCTCTTCCTATCACAACGTTCTCATGAGTAGACTCCGCTGCTCCTTGCAGTTCCTTCAAGCGGGAATGTATTTCTTCCCCTGGTGGGCGGTAGTTACTGATGCGTTTTATTTCCAGGTCTTTTGTGATTAAGGTAGCTGCGAGTTGGTGGGTCGTGCATTCGTTATAATGTACTAGTATATCTAAATTTTCGTTGATGACTAATATTACGGCGTAAAATCTCCCTTCTTTCTGATTTTCGACGTATTTTGTGGTTCCGATACCTGGTATCTCCTGTCTGCCTTTTGTTACGTTCTTATATGTGTATGATTCTTGAAGGAGCAGTGTGTTAAGTTTGTGTGATTGAACAAACTTCCTTAAGTTTATCTGGCCCCTAGTTTTATTTCTAGTGTTTTATTATCCATCGTTAATAGTTGAGATCATGTATTGCAGTTTTATATTATACACCGCGCATCTATTATTGTCGGTTGAATTTTTTAGTCTTTATCTAGTAATTTAGCTTTGATGCAGTTTGTGGCGTTCAGCCTCATCGCGTCCATATAAATTTTCCCATCTTGTGTTATTATTTCACTTGTAGCCGGTCTTACTTCGATGGCCCAGTTAGAGGTTGTCAAATCCCCAGGGAAAATTTTGAATAGTGGCCTTATATCGTCTCTCTCGAGATTTTTATTGTTAATATTCTGTTGGATAACCAGAAAACCTACAGATGTAAACGTAAACCCCACACAATATATAAAGAAAACTACTAGAAGTTACTAAAACCCAAAATCCTTATTTTATTCAGTAATATAAAAATGTGTAACACTAAATATTGCGCCCAGTATTCTATAAAAATCAGTTTAAAAATTATTTAATACTCCAATAATATACGGAAATTTTATGGTATCTACACAAACGATTTAATTATTTAAGAGCGCACGGAAGCGATTAAGTGAAGTGAAAATTTCTAGAGTAAAGGTCAGCATAATCTCATTCAAATCCACTAGTCAATAAGTTAAAAACCCGCACATTACGGGATAAGGTCTCTGCACATAATTTATAAACCAAAAAAATAACATAAAAAGAGCTACCAAAAGCTTTGAGAGAATCTCTACAGTTCCAATAATCTTCCTTTAAAAGCAAAGTTCGACCAAGTACCGACTTTCTGTTTTCAGCTAGGACCATGGATATTGCGGATGCACGGGAAGCAGTTTAAATATCTGACCTGTACCATACTTCAGAAGGCTGAAGGATCCTCTCTGGTACAATACATCCAAGAAGGATGCAGGCCGGCAAAATAGGTTCGGCGCAATGTAATTAAGGCTTTTCGCCAGTGTCCGGTGAGCTCGGATGGGCAAAAAGTGTTACAAATGGCTTCACTGGTACTTTAGCAAGTTTACGATAAAATAATGAAGTAAGATCATTCAACTGTTCACTTGCAGGTGATCGAAGTAAAACTTAACGGCAACGAAAAAGTATCTGGCAGATTCACTTGACGACGTCCTAAAAATGACTGAAAGGTGTTAAATAAATCCAGAAGCACACCAAACAACGTGCAAAAGAAGACAATGGTTTCGTACCTGAGTCGAAAGACGCCCAAAGGTTAGTTGATCGTTAAATACCGTGGGGTCCTGGTTTAACCAGTCAGGTTACAGCAACTCACAAAACCATCACATAAATACTGAACCCGTTTATGGACGATTTTAGAAAATAAAATCCGCTGTCAAAGCGTACACCAAAACAATCTCCAAAAATGCGTTCTAAGGCATGAGCAGTAATTAATCAATATTTTTTAAACATAAGAAGCTTCAGAAAAATGGTTAAGAATTACGAGACTTTGGTATATTATTAAGATCACCCTACTAAGTTAATATTCGTCCTAGATGCACATGGGTACTCTATCATAAAAACAGAAACACAAAAATTAAAACTCGTAATGTAACAACAGGTCCCGGGTGGTGTAGCTTGAACAAGCGTCCACGTTCGATGGGTAGAGTTAAGCAACGCTCTTTCTGGTCAGAACTTGGATGGGAGTTCCATGGCTGCTTCTCTCGGCGCCTTGTGATACGGCTGTCACGGAAATAGTTGGTCCCGGATGTCATAATAACATCATGACAGTCGTTAGTGGGGTTGGAAGTCCCCATAAATGTACAGCGACGCATATAATTAGTCTAACGGCTGTTGGCTGAGTACCAATATAAAATTAAAAATTAAATTAAATTAAATAACAAAAAATTTACAAAAATCTTAAAGAAAAAACAGTAGTATGTTTACGTAGTTCTTTTGTGTAACAAAAGGTTCAGTAAGTTAGTTATTCAGCAGATTATATGTTTTGGTTAAGGTATCCACCTTATACTTTTAATTGCATACCTACTAACTTTTAAAATTTAACGAACGAAACGAGTATTCTAAAGGTTTTACCAAAATACATTTTTTGAGGACATACAATAATACAAAGGGTTACGTGGAATAATAATTTTTCACTTACTGTTGGAAAATGTACTACATTTCTAAATGCAAAATCGTTTAGACAGGTAGTATTTTTCTGCATAGCAACAACAAATCGTTTAGAAAAGTGGCACTTTTCTTCATAGCAACACTTTTCTATATAGTAACGCACAATTTTGCAGGCACTTTGATATTTTTATATCAACATGTTTAGGCATTTCCTTACAGTACGTGAAAATTAGCATGTGCCACACGTGAGAAAAGTGTTGTTTCGTGCTCAGTGCGTATTAATCTCGGCTGCGAGTCAATTAAAAACCTCGCGCCTTACACGGATACACTTTTCTCCTTGTACAATATACTATTGTACATTATATACTATTTTAGCTCTCTCCAGAATATACTCTCCTATATCAATTCTAGAATATGAAAATTTCATTGTGTAACCTGTTATTTAGACGTTCTCTGGGTATTTACTGTTTCAATCTCTATACAAAAAACACGTTCTCGAGTTTATTAGATCAGTTTTTCAGCTCATAGGGGAAAGGCTTTCCCTAAGGCAGTCTACTAATTTTTATTCTTCTATTACAATATTTCTAAAAGTAAAAAATACATAAAGATCTAGAAACTACTAAGCTTACCTTGAAATGGTAGCAGAACCAGCAGTAAAGAAGTTCCTAGTAATGCTGCTGATCCAATTTGTATATACATCATATATGTCATGATTATTACTTGAATAAGTCCCGTGAGCAGGTAGAGCGAAAACTCGACTGCATCATTGAATTGCATTACATCCTTGGTCATCAAGGTCACAACCTTTCCTCCACCACAACTAGCTAAAGATGTTGGACTTAGTTTTAAACATTTTCTATACATCAAGGAAGTCAGGGAAATTCTAATTTTGGTTGTCATCTCTTGTGAAAGCAGGTGATAAAGGTTTGCATACAAAACAAAGGTCACCCAGATGGTCATCAGTTCGGCTACATATAGTAACTCATCGTTTAGCGTTACTTTTGTTTGCCCTGGAGTAAAATATGACACAATTTTTCCTAACACAAACGGATACATAATCCTGAAAATAATATTTATAGGCTGAACGATATAAATGATACAACCAAAATTCCGTACATTAAAGGTAACTTTATCAATAAAGACGAAACTAATATCGTAACATAATCACCCCACATTAACTTGGAGAGTGAGCGTAAGATACTAGTTTTTCTTCTCAACAATTCGCTTTTCCACTCCTTTTCTAGTTTATCTCCCAATTCCTTCGAACGGAAAGCAGTAACGGTTTCATATACATCTTCTTCCTTAACTTCACGCCATCGGCTTTTCCGAAACATCTTCAACGCGAAACTGGGATATTTTTTTAGCGCAACTTTAATTATTTAAAATTGGTACTCACACATAAATTAGGATGGAAATCCAACCTGCGTCGTCTCTAGGATTTTTTTCCCGCTTATTTTCCTCACAACTCTCCATATCTATACATAAACTGTGCTAGATTTGATGAAAATATACGACGAAAATAACAAGACAAGTTGTTAAAAAAAGAGGTCACTAACGCTTTGTAACACAAAAACTTTCAAATTAAATTGGTTAATTTTACGCTAAATAGGCT
Organism: Agriotes lineatus; assembly: GCA_940337035.1. Classification (NCBI taxonomy): domain Eukaryota; kingdom Metazoa; phylum Arthropoda; class Insecta; order Coleoptera; family Elateridae; genus Agriotes; species Agriotes lineatus. The sequence continues at coordinate 134,177,107 of OW679198.1, read as the reverse complement.
GTTAGGTGGGCAGAATAATCTTATTAGTAACACTATAATGAAGTCTGGTGTTCTACTAAAACAATCTACCAACTTTAGCCGTTAATAAGGTAGCATGTGGGAAGTATTTTTAAAATGTGCGTATGTTGTAAAAGTTGTAATCTGAAATACGCTATTCAGAGTAGGTACTCACACTACTTTTAAAGTGTCTAAACGACTTTGTAACATTTAGCAATATAACTATCTGTTAATCAATAAAACTAAAATTATGGCAATATCATATAATCATTTAGCAAATATTTATTTAAGTACTTGATATTACCATCGATTAATCACACCTAATTGCATACTTAACCAAATCGACGTACGAAATTATCTGGATTTTTAAAATTCGTACAATCAATAGGCGATCATAGACAGAACAAACCGTTTTTTAAAGATGTGTGTTTGTTTACCACCATACCGTTCCAAGGATAAGATATACAAATAATTAAGAGAAAGAACTCACCTTGTACTGGTAACAGAACTAGCAACAAAGATGCTCCCAAAATCGCAGAAATTCCGATTGCTTTATACAACATAAAGGTCATGATTACTGCTTGAAACAGCCCCACAGTCATAGCCAATCCTATATCAAGCGGATATTCAATCAGAAGGACGTCCTTTGTCATCAAAGTTACAGCTATACCACTTGTACACTGCGCCAAAGAGTTTTGGCATAGTCTTAGGCACTTTCGATATATGAGAGAGCAACAAGCAATTTTTACTTTTAAGCCTAACTCCATTATATAGAATATGTACGAATGTATGTAAACGTCATATGCAACCATGACTCCTATTAACCCAGCTGTGTACAACAAAGCATCATTGAAAGTAACTTCAGTCTGTTTCGGAGTGAAATAGGACACGAGTTTACCAAACAGCAGTGGAAAAGAGACCCTAAAACGTTAGGTTTTCGTTTTAGTCAAGTGACAATTTAATGGCAAATTTACTCTTACATCACACTTGTTTCTATGACCAACAATGTTACTCCTAATATAACGTATTCAAACCAAAACATCCGAAAAAGGGATCGAAGAAGCCATTTTCTAGGTTGTATTAACTCATTTTTCCATTCCTCTTCTAATAAATTTCCTAGTCTTTCTGAACGAAAAGCTTCAACTGTCTCATAAACATTTTCTTCTTTAATATCGTCACGGACATTCCTCCGGAAAATCTTCAATGCGAAACTAACACAGTTTTCTTAGAACAACGTCTTTTAACAACATTTATACTTACAAAAATGTTATCAACGAAAGCCAGTTGGCAGTTTCTCTAGGATTTTTTTCTCTAAGCCTGTACACATTACCATGCATTTTATAAACAAGAAACACAATAGAGATTAAGCGATAATCACGTTACAGCACCCGGTGCGTCACTGAGTTTTCAGTTGTAATAGCTGCTGGTAAGTGGTTAATTGTATGCTATACGAGCATCATATCTGCGATCTAATAACCGACTTGAAAGTGGAATAATTTCCTAATTCGTACTAATATAATAATTTGCTTTACGAAACTGGAGTCACAACGGAACCGTAACGTAAGTGTAGTAAATTGAAGATTCTAATTAATTAATTGTAGACTCACTAATAAAATCACATGGAGCAATAACTCCAAGCTGTTGTCCCAAACACAGATCGTCTCATACAAAAATAACTTATAATATAAAAGTTAACTATTTTTAAAGTATCTTGTACTTGAACTAAGCGATGATCGTCTAAACCAGTGATTCCCAAAGTGGGCGATACCGCCCCTTGGGGGGGGCGCTGGAACGATCCAGGGAGGCGATAGTAGCTTCGGGTGCATTTGGGGGGCGGTGAATAAAAATAAGGGGGCGGTTAAAGCTTAAAGAAGGAAGAGAAGATAAGAAAATTTAGAAAAACCGTTCGTACATATTTCATCTGTTGTGCAACATAGTGACTGTTTACCATTATTAAATGTTTTTATTCTTCTTCATACCATTTGTTACTTTATTTATTCAGTCTGTTTATTAAATTTCGTTTATTCTCCGTTTCTTTAATTTTACTTTATCACATCCTTTAATACACCATCCAGAAAGTAAATACCATTATATTAAAGGGTGTTTATTATTCAAATTTGCTTTTACTCAAAATACAAGTTACAAATACAGACAAAAATTATTTTAAAAATATCATGTTCTCTAGCAATAATAATAATTTATTCCAAATTCCTATATGATATATTTTATTATAAAATTTCATAATCTACTTTTTCAGATAATTATTTGAGTTTGGATTTCACTTTAGTTATTCCGGTTGTCAGTTAATACAAATTAAAATCTAAGCTCTGATGTTACCAAATAACTATCCCAACTAAATCAACTTATATGCTCAAACCTTTTTAATAAACTATTCACAATTTAACAGTAACTGTATCTAATCTATCATTCATTAAACAATTCTCAAATAGTTATGTTGTACTTTTAATGTATAAATCACCCCTTGTACTTTTTAATTGCTAATTAATTTATTCTTTTAAAATAATTTCCTACCTAGAAGTACTCTTATAGATAATTATCAGTCTCAAGAATCTACCACTACAATATATTTCTGTTTCTTCGCTTAAAGATTTCCAGGGGGCGCTGAGTAATTTTTTTTTTCTGAAAAGGGGGCGGTAAGCCAAATAAGTTTGGGAACCACTGGTCTAAACCCATAATTTCATACAGCTGTATATCAGTGTTTCACTTGGTTTTCCAATAAATAAATAAAGTTTCAATCAATGAAAATAGCGTTGCATTTCTGCTATTACATTAAATATTAGTTAATTTCTGTTAAAGTAATCAAGTCTTTAAGCAAGTTGCGGTTTAAATTTAGTTTTTACAAGAAATCTATTACATGATGTAAAGCTTTTTAGATTATTATTATACAACTAATGTTCATATACAGTGAAAATGAATTACAATTTACGTATTTATACTTGAACTACATAATTTTTCAATTATTATAAGTGCAGTCGAGATTTGATTCAGACATTCCTTGTTTATATAAAAGCGAAAAACGATTTGCAGTGATCGGAAGCCATGACCTATTGCTTTTAAGTTTCTTATTTGCGCTTCAGTTTTAACATAAAAAATCCATTTTATCAAATTATACATTCTACATTAATGTATAACTCTGCAAGTAAAAAATTAGAAGGCGACGCGTAAATTTTACATCAATTTATAATTATTATTAATAGAGAACTGTAATTATTTATAGAAAACTGTAATTAGTTTTCGTTAGATGGCGTAGATGACTGCAACTAACTTCACAGCGTTCCGGATAGATAGACAGAAGTATAATTTTAAAATCCTTATTGTGGAAGCAACAAACAGAACACTAAAAGAGATCTAACATAAGAGTTATAATAAGAAGAAAATTGAAAGCTGCAAAGGTAGCAATGCGGAATACTAAAAAAAGAATACAGAAAAATACAAAAAACAAATACTTGAAATAGCGCAAAAAGCAACGACATAGATATGGCCATGCAATAAAAATGTAAAAAACAGCGATGAAAATCAATGAAAGCATTTTTGCTGTAGAAGAATCCCGGCAGCAGAAGTAAAAAAAGATCAGAAGTAGAACACAAGATTTAGAACATAAGGACGCAAATACGAGTATGTTTCAAGACAAGGCGAAGAAATGAGCCGAACCTGGAATTACTGTGTCGCATTTTGAACGAAGATATTTCCTTGCTGGAAAATAATCTTCTCTTAATAGAAATAATAAAATTATGACTGGAACCTATTTCAAGAGATTCCATTAACGAAAAGCAAAAATAAATAACTCATATGATACCACGTGATAAGAATTTTGTTGAATTGGATACTACTACAACTATCTACGACGATTTCTAGAACTACTTCAATCTTCGTATTGGGAAAATTGCAAATTCTACTATAAATATTAGCATGAATGTCTAAATATTGTTGTAATCTTGTTCGCTTAATTTCTGTCGTTTCATAGTATGATCAAAAATTATTTTTATCTAGTATGGCTATGGAATAGTTCTTAATTTATGAATGTAACTACATTTGATTTTTATGTGAATGATAGTTGCATGCATAAATTAGGAACTATTACATAACTATAGGGGATAAAAATCATTTTTCATCATACTGTAGTATGTTTGCAAGCGGGGAAGCGTTGTATAAGTCGCGAGCGGTGCATTACCTCCGTTGCACTTCCCGCGAGGTATGAATGGCCCAAGACACGTAAAGGTAAAAATTAGATAATGAATGTAAGAATGGATGAATGAATGAACTATATTACATTCAAATGTAGTTACTTTAAGTTCCATAAGTCGTCGAAGGCGTGCTGATAAACACATCTCCCAGTACCCCGTTAAGGTGTGCCAGATTGACTGGGTTTGGGAAAGAGATATTTCGGGTACCCTGACTCACCGTATCTCAGGCCGTGTTCCTACATTGAATGAAGTGCCCGAATTTTACTGAGTTCCATAAGTAGTAGATTGTTTAGTAACGTTACATAGAATATACAGCACTGTAAAATTTCATTTTCAGGACCAAAGCCGTTCCTGTACGCACAAAAATGGGTCACACTATGAAATAAAGAATTATAGCGTATTATCCGATTCAACATGATTCCATTGCGAGTGGCTTTATAGTAGAATTTTATGTTTCTGTTTATGAGAGCATAGTTTTGATAAACAAAGGGTAATGTGCTTGCTTCACTTTTCACTCTAATAGTAGGAGTAGAATAAGTACGAAATTCCTACTAAATATCTCCTGCAAATCTTCAACTTACAAGAAACCCACGTCAAAACTATTATGAAGTAAGTACGTAATAACGAAGGTTGAATTTAAAACCCCTGGTTAATTTGCAAATTGAAAAACTACATTTTATGCTCATTACTGTCAAGAGTACTCGTGGCTTTCACGGTTTTAATAGGCTTCAAAATGTCTACCGGCTTGTTGCAGTTAGTGGTAAAAAGTCAGTCTAGCAAATGGAGATCAGAAGCTTGAGTAGACAGAATGATCAGAAAATGTGAACGTTAACGACAAGACTTGTGTGGCAAAGTGCTGACGGGAAAGCGAACAAATATTTTAAGTAAAATTAGGTTTTAGGGCCACTAGTCCATTTACTAAAGGAAAAAAGTTCTAACTTCGTTGACCCAAAACCGATTTTGAACATTTTTTTAAAAATTATTTCGGATAAGTTTATAGACAAATTCCCCATAGGTGAGAATATGTGTTTTTTATTTTTTCAATTGTTATTAACAAATAAGTGTTATTCAATATATTGTTAATAAAAAAAAATATAACTTCTTTATTTATTTAAACCATTGCCTGACATTTGATAACATAAGGTTTTTAGATTCACAGATTACGAATCTGGTCTCAAAATTGGTCTAAAAACAAAAATGGCGTTTACAAAATGGCGTCGAATATCTAATTTTTTATTTTCTTTTTTAATTTTTATTAGATGTCAAGGGGTTTTTGGGGTCGCTGATTAGGAATTTGACATTAAAACTCAACTAAAATAAAAAATGGCTGATGCAAGATGGCGAAAAAGCGTAACTTTTTAATTCGGTCTTTATTTCTTATCTATATAGGGTTTTGTGGGGTCGCTGATCTCAAATTTTATGTTAAAATTTATCAAAAATGAAAAATAACGTCTTTAAAGCGGAAAAATAGCTTCATTTTTGAATTCCGCACGTTTCCTCATATCTAGGGGTTTTGGACACAGTAATTATAAATATAGCATTAAAAAGTAAATTCTTATTCTGTACGATTACTATTATTATTATTTAATAAACATTATATACAAATAAAATTCTTAAAAATAGCAGTGATTTACAAAAGACTGCAAAAATTTATATAAAAAAAATTTATGCTTGCAATGTATGGTGCAAAGAAAGGTAACTGCTTAAACTCTTACAGCAATGTATAATTGATTGAAAGTTTTTTATTATTCATATACCGCAAGGTAAATGAGGTTACAGACAATACAATACATATATTTTTTAAATAAAAACATTTTGAATTTTAGGTTTGACTCTTTTATTAAAGCGGCTACTAAAAAAGTAGCGTTAATTTAGCATCATTGGATTCAGCAGAACAACATTTAAAACGCGTGTATTTGCAAACACAGTTGTGGTTGGGAAACCAAGATATTTCAACGGAAGATTGGAGTTGGAAATATGATACAGGAAAGTGTTTTCCAATCCTAATGACACAAGAGCCAGCTCCACAAAACATCTTAAAAATTATTTTTTTGCAACTACAAAACTAGTTGCGGGCTAGCTTGTGGGTGTAGGAAAAGTGACCTTTAAACTCGGCGGCTTGTCGTAAATGTGTCGGAAATAGTTGTCTTAATTCACCACTGGCAGTGGCAATGGAAGAAGTAGAGGAAGAAGAAACTAAACTAAATAATTTTGTTCTTGTTTTTAAACGTATCTTGGGTTAATTTTAATAAATCAATTAAAATATAATAGCTTTAATACTCTTCCATCATTTGTTTCAACCAACTTTCAGACACCGTTTTCCATTTTTGATCAATTTTAACATAAAATTTGGGATGAGCGACCCAAAAAAACCCTAGGTATAGGTACCAGAAATTTTTAAAAAATTACCCCTTTCCGCCATTCTGGATCCGCCATTTTTTACTTTAGTTAAGTTTTAATGTCAAATTTGTAATAAGCCACCCCAAACCTCCCCCCAGACATCTAATAAAAATAAGAAAAAAATAAAATAAAAATTAGACCTTCGACGCCATTTTGTTGTTAGACCCCTTTTAATGCCACATTCGTAATCTGCGACCCTAAAAAACTTACGTTATAAAATTTCAGGCATTTGTTTAAATAAATAAAATAGTTATAAATTTTTTAATTAAGAGTATATTAAAAAACTTCTATGTTAGCTTTGGTAAGTGTCCACGTTTGGCAACCGTAAGTAAGTACTGGCAATATGCATTGGTTGAATACCCTGCTTTTTTGATATTGTTGTAGCTTGGGATTTTTTAGTACAAATGCTAACTTTCCGAATCCTGCCCATGCCAATCGAATCCTTCGCTGTATTTCTGCCGTCTGGTTGTCTTTACCCATCTTTAGGATTTGGCCGAGGTATATATATTCATTTACTTTTTCCAATGTGCAATTGTCAATCCTTATGTTTCTATCTTCATGTGTGTTGGTCATTATTTTGTTTTCTTCATATTCATTTTTAGGCCGACCTTTCGCGACGCCTCCTCCAACTCTTTTATCATTATTTGTAGTTCTTCAAATGTTGCTGCTGTTAGTATGACATCATCCGCGTATCTAAGATGTGACATTTTTTTACCGTTGATATTAATTCCGTATTCGGTCCATTGTAACGATCTGAATACATCTTCCAAGGCAAGTGTGAAAAGTTTAGGAGATATTATATCCCCTTGCCTGACACCTCTTTTGATTGGTATTTTACCAGTCTTTTCCTCAAGTTGTATCACCATTGTTGCTTTCTCGTATATGTTATGTATTAGCTGTCTATAACGTGAGTCTATCCTACAGTTATTCATGGCCTGCTCCACCGCCCACAGCTCCACGCTGTCAAAGGCTTTCTCGTAATCCACGAATGCCAAATGTAGGGGCAAATGGTATTCAGTAGCTTTTTCAATGAGCGTTCTTATTGTGAGGAGGTGGTCTGAGGTACTAAACCCTTTCCTAAATCCTGCCTGTTCTACGGGCTGGTAAGCATCCATCTTTGGGGTAAGTCTGTTAGTAATTATCTTCATGAATACTTTATACATCTGCGAGAGTAGTGAGATAGGGCGATAATTATTTATGTCCGCTCTATCTCCTTTCTTATGCAGGAGGATAACTATACTTTCATACCAATTGTCTGGGATGACTGCGTTGTGTAAGCACTCGTTTAATAATATTCTCATGGAGTTTATTATGACGTCTTTCCCTTCTTTTAGCATTTCTGCTATTACTTCATCAGGGCCAGCCGCCTTATTATTTTTGAGTTCTTTTATAGCCTGTTCTATCTCGTAGTTTTCAATGTTTGGTAGTTCTTCTGAGTTGACATTTGTAATAGTTCTGCCTAGCTCCTCTTGTATGTTATGATCTGGTGCAGTTTTGGATTCGTACAGGTTTTCGTAATATTTTGTTATTATTTTTTCTATTTTCTGTTTTTCTCTTTCCTCTCTGCCATTGGTGTCTTTCATGGTAATTATTTTCGGTCTTCCTAATGTCGGTCTTAGACATTTCATGCCTCTGTTCATTTCGATTATTTTTTCTATTTTAGATTCATTATACTTCCTTAGGTCTTCTTTGATTTTTCTTCGTATTGTCTTATTCAGTTCCTTGTATTCCTCTGTTTGTCTTTTTCCCTTGTTGATGAGCTCTCTTCTTTGTCCCATTAGAGTTTTTGTTTCGTCACTTATTCTTTTTTGTCTTTCTCTCTTTTGCTTGGCTACTTTTATTCCTGCTTCCACCAAGTTTTTCTTTAATCTATTATTTATTATGTTAACATCGTTTTCTATATTTACCGATTGTATGTTGGTATTTTTCAAGATTGTTCTAAATTCTTTCGCCTGCTCTTTTAATTTGTAAGCATCTATTTGGGCTTTATTTTTAAAATATCGTTTCCGTACTAGTTTTTTGTCTACATAAACTGTGGCTCGAAGCATACGATGGTCGCTTCCTGTGTTAAATTGATTTAAGGCTGTGACATCCTTAAAAATTAGTCTTTCGGAAGAGATGAAGTAGTCTATTTCATTTTTTGTTTCGCCATTGGGCGATATCCAAGTCCATTTTCGACTTGGCTTCTTTTTAAAGAATGTATTTATGGCATATAAGTTATTTTGTTGTAGGTATTGCACAAGTCGTTCTCCTCTTTCATTGCGTGATCCGTAGCCATAATTTTCTATCTTTGTTTCAGTTTCATCAGTTTTCATTCCGATTCTTGCATTAAAGTCGCCCATAATTATGGTTGGTTTTGATTTTGTTTCTTCTACGGCTGTTGTGAGTTCTTCCAAAAATATTTCATACTCTTCATCTTCGTAACTAGATGTTGGCGCATAGGTTTGGATTATCTTCATTTTTGAGTTATTATTTTTGATTATTATGTAGGCTACTCTATCTGATATTGCCTTAAACATCTCTATGTGTGTTTTTAATTTTTCTTTTACTAAAAATCCTACGCCCCCTTGTGTTACGTCTTCTTTCCCTTTATAATATAGCCTGTTACCCGAGTTTAAGTCTATGCATTGTTCTCCTCTTCTTTTGATCTCAGATAATCCCACTATATCCCATTTCACCTTTTGCAATTCTTCTTCTAATTCATAAACTTTTTCGTCTTTGGCCATGGATCGTATGTTGTACGTCGCCAGGCAGATTTCAATCTGTTTGCTTGTCGAACTTTTGCCTCCCCAGAATCCGTGAGGCAGACCGGATTTCCGATGTGGGATTGTGGATGTATTATCCTACCCACCTGGGGTACCTTCCTTTTACGTTTTCTTGTCGACATTTTGTTTTCTTGAGAGGTATTGGCATTTTAAAACACCACGCCGGCCAGGCGGATTGGTGAGTTTAATATCAGCCGCTCCTAACCTGGAGAACAGACGCTGTTTGCAGCCGCCCACTTTGGAACAGACGCTGCGGTACCAGCTTTGGTCCGCCCCGGGTATTTGATTTCCCCGGTACCACCCATATCTGGGAGGCTTTCCCCTATCCGCCACCTGGGGAGGCACCCGATGGGGGACTGGCAACCCCTCACGGGGGGTCCATGGAAAGAATTATGTTAGGAATTAGGCTGACAGACAGAAAAACAAATATATGGGTCAGAAGCAAAACGAAAGTTAGAGATGTTGTAGAATATGTCACTACATTAAAATGGACCTTTGCAGGTCATAACGCACGACACACAGATGGAAGATGGAATAATCAAATTCAAAATTGGAGGCCATGGATGGGACAGCGGACTAGAGGACGCCCACAAATGCGCTGGGGGGATGACCTGAAGAGAATAGGTGGATTGCACTGGAAACGTGCCGCCCAAAATAGAACTCAATGGCGCCAAATGAGAGAGGCCTATGTCCAAAGTTGGACGATTAATGGCTAGAGAAGAGAAGAAGATATTAAAAAACACTTCATTCATTCATTCATGATCTATAGCCTCTTTTACCTTTCGGTGTCGAGGACCATTCATACCTCGCGGGAAGTGCAACGGAGGTAATGCGTTGTTAATAACAATAAAAAAAATAAAAAGCACACTTTCTCACCTATGCAAAACTTTTCTATAAATTTTTTCCGAAATAATAAAAAAAATGTTCAAAATCGGTTTTGAGTCAACGAAGTTGAAACTTTGGCGAATTTTTAGCTTTTAGAAAATGGACTACACCACATAGGTGGCTTTACTCTAATTAAAATATATTTTGCATTTTTAAATTGAATCAGAAATTTAAAAAAGTTACAGAAGAGTATGTTGTAACGTCTTTAATATGTACAGAAAGCGCAAGAGTGTTCAAAATTATGTACTAAATAGGTAAAAATATCTTAATGTTGATAATAATACCGAAGCAGTAAAAAAAAACTTACATCTTAAAAAAAAACATTGCAATTGGTGGGATTCGAACTTGCGGAATCCGAGTGTTAGTCAGACATTCTAACCGCTTACCTATAAAGACACACCTCGCGTGATACTTTACGTCATAGCAACCATTACAGCATAGCAACGGTGTGGTCATATGGTCAAAGTCCTACTTAATATTTTGCGGAGACTAACCATAGCAAGGCATTTTTTACATCATTTTGGATTTTTTAGTAACATGGGACCCTCTTTCGAATGATGGCATTCTGTACAGGTTTTGAGCCGCATTTTTTAATTTTTTTAAAATCACCGGGAATTTGGATCGAACCCGCTTTTATTTTGTTAACTTGCTAATGATCAATTTTAAACTAAACGCTTTAATACACTACTATCATGCAGTTATTATAACATCAACTGATACATTTCTGTTATTATTATTGCAACTCAGCAATCATGGAAACGAAAGTTCCCACTAAGCACCATGTTTAATACTAAAGTGAACTCAAGGGAGATAATGATTATTTTGCTGCAACGAACGCCTACACACAGTTGAGTGCTTCGGTGCTGATGACAGATTTTTGCCATTGCACATTCTGGTCTCACAGGAAACTTTTTTCCACATCATTCACCAAGAGATTTTCCATATTGCCAAAATTCAAGTTTCAAAGCACCACGAATGTAGTTTAATCCAATTTGTAAAACGAATTGATTTGCCTAATTTCAACTTCCTACCGGTAGTAGTTGCCGGCTTGTGGCGCTCTTTAGAAAACAACATCCATCCCATTTAACGACTTTGAGGGTTGACTTCATTTGTAAAAGTAAATTGATTTGCGGAATTTCAGGTTTCTACGTGCAGTCATTAACGCGTTGTGACGATCGTTATAAAAACACATCTACCCCGTATAACTACTGTGAGGGGAGTGGTGTGAATTGTAAAGTTTCAATTTCCTAAGTGCTCGGTCAAGGAGATAAAACTGCGGTCAATAAAAATTCATTTTTGCCTCTTGTATCCCCTTGGGGTTATAATTTCGGAAAACTAATCTTATTGACTGTTTATAAAGTAAGCGGGTTAAGTCTGCAACTTTTCACGTTTCCAGCTTTTAGGGTTTTTGAGATGTTCTGATTATCTCTGAATAAGTGAGTGAATTAGGACTTTAGAAACACTTTCAATTTCATCCAAAATCCAATTGTTTCTAGAAACCGTTGACAAATTAAAGAAAAATAGAATAAAATGACAGCTGCATACTTCATTGTTAAAATATATTAACACCTACTTCGTAGTTCTTCTACTAAGAGGGGTATAAGTTGTTCAAAAAGTAACCCCTTTATTTTTGAATAGTGTATTTAAATTATGACACCAATGCCAAAGCTTGCTTAAAACTCAAATCTTTTCTATATTTCTAAACAATTGTACGCTTTGATGTCGCTAATAAAGATCAGCAAAACGGATATCCGAAGATAAAATATTATCTCATTCGAATCTTCGAGAAAATGAGAACAAACGAGATATCCGAATGGTAGTAAAAGATTAAACGACACTAAAGGCATATAATTTATTTTGGCTATCCGGAAAATAACGTTAGGGGACACAGCTGTTTCACACAATTTAAAAAAAGAGAC
>OW679198.1:133979319-134164836 GCA_940337035.1 Agriotes lineatus | reverse complement strand
GTGCGTGCGTCTGCCTTGGCCTGTGTTCTCGTAACGTTTATTGCTTCTAGGTTTAGGTCGATTGTCTCTTCCCAGGTTTGTCCTGGTCTTCCCCTCAGTTTCTTGTCACCTGGTTTGGCTTTCTACACTGCTTTCAGGATCCTTTCGTCTGGCATTCTAGCCATGTGGCCAAAACACCGTAACTGGTTTTCTTCTATTCTGGTCTCCATGGGGGTTATTCGTAGATTTGATCTAATTGTGTCGTTTCTTATGTGATCTCTTTTTGTCACACCCCCCCATTCTCCGCAGGTATTTCATGTCTGCCGCTTCTAGTTGCCTTTGTGTTTTTGTGTCAATGTCCACCATGAGTTAGCAGTCTATTAAATTTTTCCCATTCTTCCTTAATTTTTAGTTCTTTGTATAGGTCCATGGATTTTTCAAATGTGTTTTTTACCGTTTCTTGGAATCGTAACTGACATTCTTTATTCCGTAACTTATACGTTCTTGTTCTTACTGTAGGGGTACCACAATGTCATGTATTTATGTAGTCTTAAAACGTTTCCCTCAATTCTAGGGGCAATAAGTGTTGGTCACTCCCAATTTCTGGTCCTCTGCGTACTCTAGTATATTTAATTGTCTTGGTATGTATTCATTCGATTATTAACCAATTATTGATTTTTGGTGCTTCTTTGTGATTGAATTTAGTATGCAAAATTCCATCAACCTTTTCCCGTTGTTATTACTTATATTTTCCCCGAATTTTCCAATTACCTTCTTCCATTTCTCTGCGTTATTTCCTATACGACCATTGAAGTCTCCCAGTCACACACGCTCTCCGTTCGTTTCGTCAAGTATACTTTGTAGTTTTTCATAAAATTGGCCTGTGTTTATTCGCTGCGCAGTACTGGTGCGTCCAGCTGTCGCCGTTATCTGTTTATAGCCCCGTTTGTTGAAGTATGGTATTATTACGCCTCGCATGTAATCCTGTGTTATCACGATTTGCCTGTATTTTCTCACTTACGCAGATCTACAACTTACAAAATTTATTTTAAACACTGTCACATGTATTTTATTAACTTGGAATCGATCGAATTTCACTTAAATTTTACCACTGGCGGGAGGAGCCGCTATGCGGTTATTCGTAGCTCACGTGTTCCAACATATTTAACAATAACGGTAAATAACACATGCAATTTTGTACAATAAACTTTAAAAAACTTAGTAGCGTGCAACGAATTAAATGTCGAATGCCCCCAATACTCAGCTTTTCCAGAGCTTTGTTTGAAGAATGGACAGCGGCAGTTCGAGAATCACAAGCATTCGGCGGAATCTGCGCACGATCTACGGACAGTTTCTTTAGCGATGTGTTGCCATGTGGAAATGACTGCGGCACAAGACGTCAATGAACGATAGTGGTTTCTTTAAATCCGGCCTGAGATCGATAACAAATTTTCGCGGAACGTACTTTAGGACTATACGAGATTCGGAATTTCAAATTTAGTAGCCTGTGATTTGTAGAAGGTCGTCGTAAATTTACCGAAGCCATACGGTAAGTCTGCAGATTTTGAAACGGTACGCTCACAACACAAACACCAAAACATTTAACTTAGATGTTCCTAGTCAATTTTAAAAATAAACTGCTTCAGTCCACTTCCCTAATTGAACTTCCTTGCTGACTTCAACGTCCGAGCTCAATCGAATTAAAATACTAACCCCTTCTTTCTTCTTTTTTTGAGCGCCAAATATAACGCATAGTTCCTTTTTTATACGATTCAGTTCATAATAAATTTGCACATACTAAGTTGTCGAACGATGTCTAAAATACGAAAAAAATATTGTAATAGTGAAAAAATTCCTGTTGGGATCTTCACGTATCAGGATCCCTAGATGGCGCAAAACCTGTTTTCTCAATTTTGTCGATCTGTCTGTCTAGCTGTTTGTCGGTTTGTCTGTCTGTTGGTGTTATAGATCTAAAACTATTTGTTGGAGGACAAATATATTAGCTGTCTACTTGCCCTTAAACACAATATACTTTTAGTCAAATATTTGGCCTATTAAAATGTACATACACATGACTTAACATATCGCTACATCGTTGGTCTAAATATAACAAACTATGGTCGAGTTAATTGGCTGAACTTTTAGTATCAACAAAATTACATTAGATTCTGCGAGAATTTATCGTGTTTGTCCAGGTTAGCATCATCATTGCAGTGAATATTTTTTATTGTAAATCTAAATCGATTGTGCGAACACCAAACAAGCATACCAACGACATCATTGTTATAATATTGGAAAAAATATTCCACCGCGAATAGTAATAGGTTTTCTGGTTCGTGGATGTTACTCCAGATTGGCGTGGTTAATGTTATGTCAGTTTTTCCATTCACCTTCTTTTCTTTTTTTTCGTTACTGAATTTGTCTTCTTTTGAATTTTTACAGAACGGGACAGGGGAAAGTTATTCTCGTTGTTAGTGCATTTTCTGATACGAAGACTATAATATTTTCAGGTACGCCAACACCGCCATCTAAATTTTTGACTTTTCCAAGAGCTTATTTAGAGTTAGAGTCTTTTCCAATGACTTGCAAATAAAGAAGAAATACCAGTAATTACATAGTGCTTTACGCCATTGCTCTTTACAGTACAGCCAAGTTTATGTAAAAGTATTTGAAAGAATATGGAGATAACCTCAAAAAAAATTATATAAATATGTAATAGATTTCTTAACTAAATAATATATTTATTTGTTCCTCACTTGTAAACATCAATTTATCAAGTCACTGTATTCACCTTGAAAATGTGTCTTAACTGGCTAGCCAGTCAATTTTTTACTGGCTAGCCAGTTATATTTTACAAGCGTGCTCATAGATAAATGATGGCGTGCAAAGCCAGAGTTGTCTTCCTTAGTATGTGTCATATTGATTAATTTAGTTGCTTGTCAGTTTGACATTTTGAATAAATGGTGAATTTCTAGTTATTTACAAGTGAGGAACAAATAAAATATTCAACAATACCCGCCAGGTAACCATTTTTACTGGCTCAAGGATATGACAGGCTCGCCTAACGGCTCGCCAGTCATCCCAATCCTATCGCCAGTAAAAACTGTTTTACCTGGCTTGTAATGTTAAATACTATAACAGGTTCACTTGTTAACAACATTGCAAAATAAAAAATACTCACTTCTAGTCACTCATGTTGCTGATCTTCGAACGAATGGAAATTAAAGCACAATTACAAACATTAACAGAATTTATACTTTTACCACTCCAGATGATTTTACTACTTCGTCTTATGTAATTTCACGTTCTAAACTCCCTGTGTGAAATTAGATAAGAATTAAAAATGGTTGCAATTAATTATTACTTGTAATTTTGAAAAGGGTTAAAATTATTTCTTCTGAACAGAAGAGCAGCTAATTTACATTAGTAATTTTACTTTGGTGCTACACATACTGGTATATTGAGCAATGTGTTATCAGTTATCAGCGTTAGACTTACTAAATATTTAAAAGATATACAGAGTACAAACACTTGAGTGCTGAGAAATATAAAAATAAGTTGTGAATATATATGACTCAAAATTCATGATAAAAACCTATAAAAGCGAAATGTACTCTAAACGACTAGTGTTTGCTGATTTTTCCATGATATTTTATACAGGGAATATTTATGAGTAATTATAATTACATGTAATACTTGAATGACCACTGTTATTTTTGTACACTAATAGGCATAGTGTAAAACTAATCTAACGATAATTATTTATCACGAGAGAAAATTATGTGTTTAAATCTTTATTATGGGAAGACGGGAGATATAACGATAATATAATATTTGACTTTGAAGGCTTTACGGCCTTTTGTAATGGACGACTTTCGGAATTGGATTGTGTCATTGTTGAGGTAGAACAACTTAACGTTTCTCCCACTTTTATAAAGCGCTTTAGCTGGAGTGAAAAGCAAAAGAGCAATGTAATTCAAGGTGTCATCAGGCACGCCAGAAACGAAACTCTTCTGATGAAGTTCGGGCGAAAAGTTCAGTTCTTCTATATCAACAATGACATGGTTTACTCCCGGAAGTCATTCGTTGGATAAGGATGTAATTTACTGTCTATACTTGAACGATCTGATGTGACGTAGCGTAACGTATTTCAGCAGTTCTATCGAATGTTAAAAAAATCATTTAGAGCAGGCCTTGGAAAGAAAGATAGAAAATTTAGCCATGTCTTAACTTAAGCCTGTAGGTGAATGTCAGATTGTATTTTTTTATGAAAACATTTGTCTCTGTGTCAGGCAAAAGTTTACACTGCATTAAGTTTACTTGTATCAATCAAAAAAGAAAATAAGATGGTATTTACACAACAACGAGTGTATTAA
Source organism: Agriotes lineatus (assembly GCA_940337035.1). Taxonomy (NCBI): domain Eukaryota; kingdom Metazoa; phylum Arthropoda; class Insecta; order Coleoptera; family Elateridae; genus Agriotes; species Agriotes lineatus. Next base: position 134,160,481 of record OW679198.1, on the reverse strand, counting down.
TCCTAAGGGTAAGGTTAAGGCCATGCTTGCGTTTTAGTCGCTGCGACATGATCGCCGCAACTAGGTCGCAGACATATAAAATTTTCTGTCCAGGCCATATTATAATACTGCATAAGAAACAATCTGTCGTGACGCTGGCAAAACGCTCTTCACAGCGTTTTCAACATTGGTTGCTGTCGCGGGTCGCAAACGTGGTCACCTACATTAGAATCCATAGAACACACCATTGCCTTATTTAGAGTCAATAAAATTTTTTTTGTTAAGTGTTTTGTATATTTTTAGGAAAATAGTTCAAGATAAAGATGTAATTTAAGGGATACGGAAAGTTCGTTCCCCACATTTCGTTCCCCACATTTCGTACCCCACATTTCGTTCCGGGGATATTTCGTCTCCCCACATCTCGTACCCGGAAACTTCAGGGTGTTGAAAAACGAGTGCAGCGATCGGAATACAGTTAGAAAATAAAAGATATTTTAATTAATTTATATTATAAAAACAAAATAAATTGCATTTATTAAAAATGACGGTTTAATCTAAGTACGTATCTTCCTGATATTTTTTATAGGGCCATAATTTCTCATTCTGAACAACTTTTCTTAGTAATATTTTGCCGTATCATGAACAAAAAGGGTAGTTTACCTAAAAAGAAAATGTTTTTGCTTAACTGTCAAGGCCGACTTGTTTTTGAAAAACTGAAAATGTTCTTAAATTTCTCTACAAACCAAGCAGGAATTATAATTCCTATAACATTTTTATGTAAAATCAAAGAGCATATGCTCTTTGGTAAAACTAAAAATAAAATTTAGTTCTCTCTTGTAAACTCAATCCCGGGGCATACTGTTCTTATCAGTTTATTATAATAAATAAATTAATTAAAATATCTTTCATTTTCCAACTGCATTCCGATCGTTGTACTCGTTTTTCAACACCGTGTAATCTAGGAGACAAATTGAGCTCGCTCGAGAACGAAGTTTCCGGGTACGAGATGTGGAGAGACGAAATATCCCCGGAACGAAATGTGGGGTACGAAATTTGGGGAACGAAATGTGGGGAACGAACTTTCCGCAAACCGTAATTTAATTCTCTCTGACTTATGGTAGTACATTTGCTTCTATAGGTATGTCAAACTTCAATTTGATCATGGCATGCTGCGACTGAGTTTTTTTTAAAACACACGATACGCTCCACTTGTTACGACCTAGTGCGATTCTGCCAAGTGTTTGTTGTGCAATTCTTCCAAGTGTTTGTTTAATTTTGCAATATGAAAAGTCATCGAATAGTTTATAATTCCATTAAGTAATTACAGATGATAAAAGGTGTCGATATTTTTCGACTTGATAATGTATACCTTCTTAGTAGTTCAGATCTGTTCGCAAGAAAAGTGACGCCTACTTCGCCGGTCTAATCATACAAAAGGATACAATTAACAATTTAATCTTGTCGGTTATGCAGTTAACACATGGTTAGCCCGTTTAAATGTCGAAACCCACACCGGTCTACACGCACTTAATAGGTCTTGTTAATCCATGTGCCTAAAATGTGAAATTAACATAAACCGTCAATCGTGTAAGAACTTCTCAATGCTCATTGGGTAATAATGGATTGTGCACTTACTAAGAAGAGGAAAATAAATCCTAAAGTAGAAGCCGGTCTGCTCTCTCAAATATTTTTTATGTAAGTATTTTGAAAATTGTTGCAGTTTACTTTTTACAAAAATATGTCTCAGATTTGCTTTGAAGCCTATTTTCAAAGGGGCCCGTCGCGAGTTAGACAAGGACGATGTTTACGAAATTCTAAACCACTTTAGGTCGGAAAAACTAGGCCATCGTTTAGATGCCTTATGGAGAATAGAAATGAAGAAACCTAAGCCGTGTATTTGGCGTCCTTTTATTAAAATGTTTGGCTTAGCATATGCTCTCATAGGAATTGTCGATTTGATAATAGGGATAAGCTTCACGTAAGCATTGTATTTTGCCTTAAGTGTTTTTTAACCATATTGGTTTTTACTTAAAAATTTATTTGTAATGTGCTATCAATATTACCTTTTTAATTGTAATTTTGTTTGTATATATTTAAATGACGCAGTTTGATTTTAGCATTATAAATCCTCTTCTTATGGGAAAAGTTATATCCTATTTTGATTCAAATACTCAACTCTCCAAAGAGAATGCTCTAATATACACGATGGAGCTGATAGCGTGTACTGTAGTTTTCTCTATTTATGACAGCAATTATTTTTTCATATTGGAACAACTGAGTATGAGAATTAGGATTGCTTGCTGCTCTCTAATGTATCGAAAATGTCTACGATTAGATTCATATTCGCTGAGCGAGTTTGCAGGGGGTAAGGCTTTGACCATTATGACAAAAGATGTTCTGCAGTTTGATGGAGCGCTCGATTACGGACACGCGATGTTCCATTGCCTATTAAAGTTGATAATTATGACATACATTATGCAGAGAGAGATTGGAGATGCTGCGTATTATGGAGTTTCCGTATTATTTATTTCACTTCCAGTTTTTGGTAAGAATTTTAGATTGTAACTAACAGCTTTACAGTAATTTCGGTTCCTTTGCCATATAAATTTCATGGCGTATAAACACAATTGAATTGAAATTTCACTCAGTTTCACTCCATACATATATTGCTACATATAAATTATCCCCACCTCCTAAGGGATTTTACTGAGGAAATGTCTTTCATATGAATTACACATACGACATACGAGTCCACACTCAATGCAGTTCGTAGGATAAACAAAAACAGTAAATAGCACCTAAGACAAATCTTATTTATTTCATTATCTCAATGATCTCTCAATTATTTCAGAGAAAAGAACTCTTTAATTAATGTACCTAACACTTCATACAGAACTTATCCACAAAAACAGTAAGGTTTCGACTCATGACAGTTCTAATTGAACTATAAAAAATACAAGCAAACAAAATGTAAGTAGGTATATTCTACAGAACAATATACAGGGTGGCTTTAATAGTTACGCCAATATTTTAACTGGTAACAGAAGACGGTAAAATAACAAGATTGGTCCAAAAACGTCTTATATAAAAACGTTTTAGTTTAAGTTAAAGTTTTTCCCAAAAAGTTTGATAGCCACAGATAAGTTTGAATAAATGTAATAATTAAAACACAAAGGAGCCTGTTTTTATTAAGTTTTATATTAATGCCATGTTAACGTCATCTTTTTGAAAAATACTATAAAATGAATTTTACCAATGTTACGAGACTAATATGGTATTAATCTCAGCATTGTTAAAATTCATATTATGGCATTTAAAAAAAAGTTAATATGACTTTACTAGAAACATTCATAAAAGCCGACTTTTTTGGTTGTTACCTGTTACCTTATTTATTCAAACTTATCTGTGGCTATCCAACTGTTTTGGAAAAACTTTTTTTCGAAAACTAAAAGCTTTTGTATAAGACATTACTAGACTAATCATGTTATTTTACCGTCCTCTGTTGCCAGTTATAGTATTTAACATTACAAGCCAGGTAAAACAGTTTTTACTGGCGATAGGATTGGGATGACTGGCGAGCCGTTAGGCGAGCCTGTCATATCCTTGAGCCAGTAGAAATGGTTACCTGGTGTGTTTTGTTGAATACTTTATTTGTTTCTCACTTGTAAATAACTAGAAATTTACCATTTATTCAAAATGTCAAACTGACAAGCAACTAAATTCATCAATATGACACATACTAAGGAAGACAACTCTGGCTTTGCACGCTATCATTTATCTATGAGCACCCTTGTAAAATATAACTGGCTAGCCAGTAAAAAATTTACTGGCTAGCCAGTTAAGAAACATTTTCAAGGTGAATACAGTGACTTGATAAATTGATGTTTACAAGTGAGGAACAAATAAAAATATTTACATAACTATTAAATTCAGCCTGCATATACGCCCAACGTGGGGCAAAAGGTTTCTGACGTCCATCGCGATAGGCCCTGACTACGTTGTTTGTTAGGTGGTGCAAACTGTTAGAGTGTTTGAATTTATTGGTTCTAGGTGTTATTTTCTAGGTATGTATGTATAATCGATAACCTCGTATTACCTTGCGGTGTAGAGGCTGGTGCTTTATGTGCTTGCATCTGGCGGTACAATGCTCAACTTGCCCCGGATTCGAGATACAAAGTTGGAGCGCTCCTTTTGTGCTTGCACAGCAACCATTGCGTGAGATGTGTGTCCTGTGGATGTGTTGACCTTGTTACTCTATCTCTTAGGTCTGTGGTTCTGAGTAGAGCACAGCTAATTTGGTGCCCAACTGTGAATGGTCTCACCGACCCCGGTTCAAATCGCAAGGCTGCGGAAAATTCCGGCCGTCACCAGATTCGAACCGAGGACTTGCTTAATGCAAGGCAAGCGCTTACCCATCTGCGCTACTCAGCTTCTTTATTTGCTAGGTGATATTTTACAATTGGTTATTTCTAGCTATAGGATTATTTATTGCATGCTAATTACAGGTTTTGCTTCGGTTAGCTATAAGCTTAGTCTAGATAAGTTTTTTTTATCATCTTGTCTTGTAGGTACAGCAAGATGGTATTTCGTTTAGATGTTAATCGTTTGCTTGGCGACGAGCTCGACCACGAACTTCGAATTAGGGACATTGCCATCCAGGGCAATGCCCATGATAAACGTAAACTACTTCGTGACAGTATGAAGATAGATCTTCTCATGAATATCACTTTCACTCCAGTATCTCTTGACGCTATGGAAGAACTCGTTGTTTGCGAAGACAAACTTTCTATTTTATCTGCCGAAGTTGATAGCTGTACTTCTAGGAACCTGGACAAGGATGCTCAATGTTTGGGTGCTCCACTTCTTCACTTGCAAGGTTGTTTTGGTCGCATTACAGCAGAACCAGATTCTGTATCTAGGTTAGAGGCCCTGAAAGAGAGATGCAATCAATTACTTGTTGCTTTAGAGGCAAAACTTCAACTTCACGTAGAATCCCAAGTTCGCATCGACACGACGGTTGTGCCGAGTGATTCAAGCTCGGATGGTTCGATAGCTTCACCTCATGAAACTCAAACTCACCCCCTTAGTTTTGTTGCCACGTCTTAGGAAAATGTGGCTCTACCTATTCACACGACTAGTAGGTCGGTTACATGGAGTCACCCTCTGCTTAGTTCCCAGTTTTCAGTCCCTCAGCCTCTTCCCAGTAGCTCAGCCATGCCGTCTGGTATATGTTTGGATTATCCGCCTTTTGCTAATGTCATTAATCGACGTTCTTCTGCTGCTGCCGATGTCAATTATTCTGCGTCGTATAGACACACTTCATCTGCGAATAATCTAGCCATTAATAAATGGAGGATCACCTTCGATGGAGGATCCGGCTTGACTAGCGTCTTAGAAGAGATAGAAGAAACTCGCATAGCTCGAAATGTATCCAAGGAACAACTCTTTGCTGCCTCAATAGAATTGTTTACTGACAACGCTCGTATTTGGTTTCACTCAATTCGTAGCACCATGCGATCAAGGGATGAATTTGTTGTTGCATTGAAAGCCGCTTTTCTACCCTGTAACTATGAGATTAGCTTGTGGGATGAGATCAGTACCTAGTAGGACTCAAAGACCCGATGAGCCCGTGATGGTTTATGTCGCCGTGATGGAGAATCTTTTCAGTCGCCTTTCCCGCTTACCTGCAGAGATAGAGCGTATAGAAAGCATGCGGAGAAATTTGCAACCTTACTTACAAGCACATTTAGCTCTTTACTCTGCAACAAGTATTTATCAGCTTAGACAGCTAGGCAAATTGATTGAAGATGCTAAGATGCGATCTTCAAAGTTCAAGAACCCTCCTCCACCTTATCAGGCCCTTGAACCCGACTTGGCCTATCATAAGCCAGTTTTGGAGCAAGAGCTGTGGATATTGAAGAGACGAGTCCCGCTCCTACTTCCGTTGTTGAAGAACAAGTCTTCAACGTCACAGCTACTCGACCCTATGGAACTTGCAGGAACTGTAAAAAGCCAGTGCCCATCGCCCCGCAAGCTAAAATGTTTCCGGTGTGGTAAAGCCGACGTGACTATGCGCACCTGCTCTTCTTGTTCAAGAAACAGAAACTCTTCTGAAACCGATATTGTCAATCAGCCACAAACAACGGGCCATATATCTTCAGAGCATCGCATACTGCTCGATTTCATTTTAGGTCACGCCAGCAAAGATGAGCGACCCTACTTTCGTGTATCTGTTTACGGCAAGGAACTACTTGGTTTGTTGGACTCCGGAGCGAGCCGTACCATTCTAGGTCGTCAAGGATGGGATACGCTGAAGAATGTCTGTAATTTCAGCTCCACTAAATCTACTACATGTAGTGTTGCCAACGGTGAGAAATGCTACAGCATATGTACACTTACCATCCCCATCGTCTTAAGAGACCGTGTGAGGACTTTTGAAGTCTTGGTCATTCCCACACTTCCACATGCGCTTAATTTGGGCACCGACGAAAAAGAATGGCCCTTGTGCCAGACCTTCGCCATGGAGAATGGACGTTTTCCAATGCTTCGGCTGACGAACATATAAATGCGATCCGTTCCACTGAACACATTACGGACGAAGAACAAGCTGTGCTAGAACAAATAGTGAGTGAGGCTTTCTCCATGATAGGAGATGGCGTAGGATGTACCCACCTAGTGAAACATGAAATTAAGACGGATGCTGAGCCGATCAAGCAGCGCTATTACCCCATCTCGCCTGCTCTCCAAAAGCATGTGAATCAGGAGCTCGACGATATGCTCGAAAAGGGCATTGTACAACCGTCAACGTCTGCATGGTCTTCTCCCATCGTCATGATCAAGATGAAGGATGGATCATACCGCTTCTGCGTGGACTATCGGAAGCTTAACAAGGTTAGCCAAACTGATGCCTATCTGCTCACATACATCAGCAATATTTTGGACAAGCTTCGGGATGCACAATACTTGACCACCCTGGATGTCAAGTCAGCCCATTTTCAGGTTCCAGTTTCCGCTTCTAGTCGCCCGCTAACTGCCTTCACTGTCCCCAATCGTGGCTTGTTTCAATTCTGTCGCTCCCGTTCGGTCTTCATACGGCTGCTGCGATCTGGCAACGTCTCATTGGCAGAGTTATTGGTGCCGACCTAGAACCTTATGCGTTTACCTATCTGAACGATGTTATTATTTGTACACATACCTTCGACAAACAACGGGAAGTCTTGAAAGAAGTCATCTCCAGGATCGCCAACGCCGGCCTAACATTAAACCGGGAGAAATGTCATGTTTGTAAGCTCCAATTGAAGTATCTGGGGTACGTTGTAAACTTCGAAGGACTCCTCGTCGACCCGGAAAAGGTTGAAGCCATTTTGAACATACCTGATCCCAAGATGGTCCCGGAGGTTAGAAGAATATTGGGAATGGAGTCTTGGTATTGACGCTTTGTGCCTAACTTCTCATCCGTGGTGTCACCTATGACACGTCTGCTTCGCAAGAACCAGAAGTTTGTTTGGTCTGAAGAGTGTCAGACTGCCTTCAACACAATCAAGGATTGCCTCGTTTCGGCCCTTGTCCTTTCCTGCCCGGATTTTGATCGTTCCTTCATCATCCAAACGGACCCTCTGGTTATGGGCTTGGAGCCGTCTTATCCCAAACATACCCTGAGGGAGAAAAGCTCGTCTACTACATCAGCCGTTCGCTCACGAAAAATGAACGGAAATTCAGCATAACGGAGCGAGAACGTCTTGCGGTCCTCTTCTTCATCAAGAAACTCCATCTCTACATTGAGGAAACTAAATTCGACGTTGTAACCGATCACTATGCGTTAAAATGGTTACATAACATCAAAGACCCCATCGGTAGTATTGCGCGTTGGGCCATGCGTCTGCAACAATAAAACTTTAATGTTATACATCGCAAGCGCAAAGACAATTTTGTACCTGATGCTCTATCCAGGTCCGTGTCTATTGTTAATGCAGTGACTGAGAACGACGATAATCGAGATCGCTGGTATACCCGGATGCGTCTGAAAGCTGAAAACGACCCTCAACACCATCCTGCTTGGCGTGTGTTGAATTCACAGCTTTACAAACACGTTAGGAGCCCGTATCCAGAGCTCATGCAGGAACACGAAGACTGGAAGATGGTGCTTCCTGGAAATAGACGTCAAGAACTGCTTAGACGTAATCATGAAGATCCGACTTCGGGACAACCCGGCGTGTCGAAAACGTTATGCCGCATAGCTCAGAAGTACTATTGGTCCAAGATGCGAGCAGACGTTCTGCGATGTGTTCGCAACTGTAAGGTGTGTTCCCGCACGAAGCCTAACCAACGGCCACAAGCTGGACATATGGGAGGACACACAAACATCTCGAAGCCCTGGGAGGTCATCTGTATGGTCCCCATAGGACCCCTACCTCGTTCATCTCGTGGGTATCAATATATACTCGTAGTGGTTGATGGTTTCTCCAAACTTCCTCTTGTGTGTCCTCTCCGTAAGACTACAGCAGCGTCAGTTGTACGTCACGTTGAAGAGAACGTATTTCTACTGTTTGGCGCCCCTAAACGAATTATCTGCGACAATTGTGTCCAGTTCAAGAGTCCTTGGGTAGGAACTACGCAGGATAGCGTTTACAGCTCTGTATCATCCTTACGCCAATCCAACGAAACGCATCAATCGTGTACTGAAAATAATGCTTACAGCTTACGTGTTTGATAAACAACATGACTGGGATAAATACGTACAGCCAGTCGCTTGTGCCATAAGAACCTCCAAGCATGATGTCACTGGTTATAGCCCTTACTTCCAAAATTTTGGCCGAGAAACTACTCTCGGCAGGAATCCTGAAGAAAGGCCTGAAGATGAAGGACTTGAACTTTGTGTTATAAGGGATAAAAACCCCAATATAAGAGCCCAAGCGCTACAGGGCTTGTATAAAGAAGTGAAAATCCGTCTTGCTAGGGCCTACGATCGCTCGAAGGTATACTACAACCTGAGACGACGACCTGATGAATATCAGGTAGGCAACTCCGTTTGGAGACGAATCTTTACTCAATCTGACGCTGTTAACCACTATACAGCTAAAATGGCACCAAAGTTCATCGGACCCTTTGTAATTCATAAGAAGTTGTCTCGATTCATTTATCAGCTTAAGGATCCAGACGGTCGTTTACGTGGGAATTGGCATGCCAAAGACTTGAAGCTCAACAATGCCGTCGACACTGATAATGATTTGGTTTAGTCCACGTTTTTGGGTAGGTTGGTTGAAGACGTCGGACGGTCCACTAGGCTTCCATTCATCTTTCTTTTTTCTAGAATTGGAACCCTGACCTTAAAATCTGGTCTCTTCCCTTCTCTCGTCTTTCTGCTTCTCATTCTTTTTCTTCGTTTGAAAGGGATGTTCCCTCATATAGCAGTGTTCGTTTTCTTTACGAGATTTTGTCTTTTTGGATATTTTGCTCTGTCTTTGGTAATTTGGAGATAGTTTTAGTGTCGTAGGTCGATCCTAGGATTAGGCACTTATCCCTGGCTGATGTTGGTTTTTCCTCCCTTCTTTCTTCTGTGTTGTTAACTTTTTTGTCACCCATTCTGAATTTTTCCGAGGTGTTTGGTTTTTTGGTAGATCATTGTTGCAATTAGACGTGCCTTTCCCGTCCACCGGTGCAGCTCACGTTATCTTGCAGCGACGGAAGTGGATGGTGTCCCTTTTTTTCCTATGGTGTGCTTGGACTCTTACTTCCGCTCTTCTTAACTATTCTTTCAGGCCCTTTGTTTCATCCCCTATAATTTCTTTTGGTAGGCGCCGATTTTTGACGATTTGTTTTGGTGGCAGTTGTATGGTCAGGTAAATCCGAAGTGATTTACCCTCCCTTTGGTGGGGGGAGGATTTTGTTACGTTTCATTTGTAGTTTCGCATGCATTAGTGAAAATTAATTAGTTGAATTTTATTATTAAGCATTTTGTTACGAGTAATTTGTAGTTTTTCATGCAATATCTCAAATAATTAATTAGATTCTATTATCCTAATTTATTCCCAAAAATCCAGTACATTTTTACCTAACTGGGTAGGAAACCCTATTTTCTTCTGGTGATAACAAATTTCCAGCCTAAATTACAATTATACTATCAAATGAGAACACTCCACATTCCAGTAGTTTTTCTGTGGTTCCTCTTTCCAAATTTTGGAAAGTTTTGATAACTTGAGTTGAATGGCGTGTGGAAAAATTTCTCGGTCTTTTCCATCCCAGCATTCGTGCAATTAAGTTGTTTGCCTCTCGGCTTTGTGCTTTAGTAGCCAAATTGTTTGGCTGGCTTCATTTATGGCAAAGGATCTAGAAGCACAAGAAACCCTCTGGACGTTCGAATAATTGATTGCTGTTGTAATTCTTACGTCTGACGCTTCTGCGGAATTTTTGGGGGCCAACTTTCGTCGCTAGCACGACGACGTACGGCTGACTGTCACCACCCGGTTAGTTTTCTTTAGCTGCTGCCTCCTTCTCGGGTGCTTACCTAGAAATGCGTACACTTTCAGCCTTTTTCCCTTGGTTTCGCAACTGCTGGGAAACATTTTGCTTCGTCCCAGGTTTGTCGTGGTCTTCCCTCAGTTTCTTGTCATCTGGTCTGGCTTCCTACACTGCTATTGGGATCCTTTCGTTTGGCATTCTAACCATGTGGCCAAAACAACGTAACTGGTTTTCTTCTATTCTTGTATCCTTGGGAGTTATTCGCAGATTTGATCTTATTGTGTGGTTTCTTATGTGACTCTTTTTGTCACACCCTCCACTCTCCGCAGGTATTTCATGTCTGCCGCTTGTAGTTGTCGCTTGTGTTTTTGTGTTAATGTCTACCATAAATTAGCAGTCTATTACATTTTTCCCATTTTTCCCTATTTTCTAGTTCTTTGTATAGGTTCATTAATTTTTCAAATGTTTTTGTGACCGTGTCTCGGAATCGTAACTGACACTCTTTATTCCGTAACTTGTACCTTCTTGTTCTTACTGTAGGGGTACCACAATGTCATGTATTTATGTCGTCTTAAAATGTTTCCCTCAATTCTAGGATCAATAAGTGATGGTCACAGCTAATTTCTGGTTTTTTGCGTACTCTAGCATCCTTAATTGTTGTGCTATATACTCCTTCCATTATTATGTAATCAATTATTGACTTTTGGCGCTGTTGCGGTTTTGCTATAGTGTATTTATATGTGATTGAATTTAGTATGCAGAATTCCATCAGCGCTTTCCTACTGTTGTTACTTATATTTTCCCCGAATTTTTCAATTAACTTATCCCATTTCTCTGCGTTATTTCCTACATGTTCATTGAAGTCTCCTAGTAGCACACGCTCTCCTTGCGTTTCGTCAAGTATGCTTTGTAGTTCTTCATAAAATTGGACTGTGTTCACTCACTGCGCGGTACTGGCGCGCCCAGCTGGCTCCGTTATCTGTTCTTAACCCTGTTTGTTAAATTATGTTATTATTACGCCCGTAACGCTGTGTTATCATGATCTGCCTGTATATTCTCACTTACGCAGATATACAACGTACAAACTTTATTTTAAACACTGTCACACGTATTTTATTGACTTGGGTTCGACCGAATTTCACTTAAATTTCACCACTGGCGGAACGAGCCGCTATGCGCTTATCCGTAGCGCACGTGTTCCAACATATTTAACAATAACGGTAAATAACACATGCAATTATGTATAATAAACTTTAATAAATAACTTAGTAGCGTGCAACGAATTAAATGTCGAATGCCCCAATACTCAACAGATTTTCCAGAGCTTTTTTTGAAGAATGGACAGCGACAGTTCGAGAATCAGAAGCATTCTACGGATACTTCCTTTAGCGATGCGTCGACATGCGGAGATGACTGCGGCACAAAAACGATAATCGTCCTTTTAAATTTGAACATACTAAAGTTGTGTAACGATGTCTAAAATACGAAGAAATTATGGTAATCGTGAAAAAATACCTATTGGGATCTTCACGTTTCAGGATCCCTAGATGACGAAAAACCTGTTTTCTCAATTTGGTCGATCTGTCTGTATGTCTGTCTGGCTGTTTGTCGGTCTGTCTTTCTGTTGGTGTTATAGATCAAAAACTATTTGTTGGAGAACGACGATATTTTACATGTAGATTAGATGTCTACCTGCCCTGAAACACAATATACTTTCAGTCATATATTTGTCCTATTAAAATGTGAATACACATGATTTAACATATCGCCACATCGTTGATCTAAGTGTAGCAGATTATTGTCGAGTTAATTGGATGAATTTTTAGTATTAACAAAATTACATTAGTTTCTGCCAAAATACTCTATAGAATTGGAGAAGATCAAGTAGAACTTGAAATTGGTATTTGGTTCCATAGTTTTATTTTTCGATATAATATTATACACATGGTTTTCTCATAGAATTATATGGTAGGTTAGTACTTTTCTAGAAAAGAAAACCAAAATATTCATTTGCTTAACTCTGCCGTATTACTGCATTAATTTTCGTTTATGTTTAGAAATGGCATGAAATTATTTTTATATTTCAAAAATAGTAATTTAAAGATATTTGAAAAAGTTAACGAAAGAAAAAGCTAAACAATTGGCTATGGGCCAATATTATTTATCGATATAAATTATAAAAAAATATACAATTTTCAAATAAAGCAATCCAAATAATATTGGAAACAGTGTTTCCAGTCCCGGCATCCGGTCCCGGGACAGTCCCAGGGTTCTACCACAAAATCCCGGGACCACAGTCAGCCCAGGCGAAGTCCCGGGACCATGTCAACATGCGTGCGTATACTCGATATCAGAGAATTAGGACGGGTATTCACCGGCGTCCGGCGTATTACTCATGCCTCTTGCACATTCTGCATTATTTGCGTTTTGCGTAGGCAGGAGAAGTATTGTTTTCGGTAGGTTAGAATTAAACCTGTACGTTGTTTCAGCCACATTTGCATATCTTCTTCTATTTATGTATTTGTCTGTTTTTTTTTGTTGGATTTAGATATATTTTACGCTTAATCGTGGGCGTACGTAGTAACAGTAAGGTAACTAAATCTGTCGACTTTTAAATTAAGTGCGAAGCAGCTGAATAATTTATCTGTTTGGGTTTTAAATGCGTTCGTTATTTGTCTTCTAAAGCGTTACAATTATAATGAATTCCGATTCGCAACCTACCTTCATTCTACATTAAAAAAATAACGATTTGAAGTCAATATGGCAACAATTTTATATATTGAAGATAAAAACAATTGGCGAAATGTCAAGTTTATTCCTATAAAATTATCATAATCAGAGGAAGCTTGACGAAGGATTACACAAGCACTTTGCAGTTCAAACAAAAGCAAAAGATGAAGAGCGACAGACATTTTTAGTACCAGAAGAAAGCAATGTAGTTATAGACAAGCCCCAACTCAGATTATCAGCACAGAAATACTTGATTTAACTTAAAACACTTGTTTTTCTTTGGAAATTACATTCGGAAATTTCACCTGAACACTTATTTCCCTTTCGGGACCTTTTTCGGGATCTTCGAAACTAGTTAAGTCCCGAAAACACTTTTGGTCCCGGGACTTGGAAACCCTAATTGCAAAACGAAAATTAAATTTAAGCAGTACATTTAAAATATTTTGTTAAAAACGTTTAATGCAAATATTTGATAGTGTCTAGTTTGCATTATTTTTTACAAACGGTATAGTGTTTTTTATTTTAGCTACCAGCAACTTATTACGTGTATTTTGACGAAGACATCTATTTTGATTTACTTCTTGACGTTAGCTCTAGTGATTTACCTCACCTATAGTTTTCCCTAACAACTACTTAATTGCTAGGTTTTATTTAAACATTTAAAGGATATTGCTTTGTCTGCCAATTTGAAGGTCGAATTTAGTCGCCGTTATGTGCCCAATTTAGGTTCTCGCATTTTCCCTATACGAGTAATGTGATGTTTTATGGTTTTGTTAGTCCCTCTGATTGCGTTATTATGATTAATTAGCTCTTACAGTTTAATTTTTTATCTGTTTAGCACAGAAGGTTTTATTTTGAAGTTTGTTATGTTAGCTACGGCAATATTCCGTTAGCGATTTTTGGTGTGTCTATTGAACCTGCCAGCATGTCATTTGTCGGGTTAGTCCGTGTCGGTTGTCCCAGATGTATGATTTTATTTGCAAGGTCATTTCCGTTATTACATTATTTGGTGTATCTAATCGAATCTGCACGTACTATTTTGTACTGTTTTGGCTTTTCAGGCGTTTCTGTAAGGTTTTGAGAATTATTTCGCCGCCGCTCGCTTGCTTAGTGACTTATATCGTGGATTTTATTTACATTCTCTTGTGTGGTGACCGTAATAGGTTGGCCACCGCGTTAAGCTCACATTTGAAATTAATATAAATACGTTACACTGTGAGCGTTACGTGTACACGTCGTGGGTTTGGTATTGGGTTCACCTTAATTACTTACGTACCTTGCTTTCAGATATCATAGGTTTCATATTTTATTTCGGTATGCCTCCTTCTATTATTTGTCTGCGTGCATTGGAAATAAATATGGCGTATCAATGTTTACTGGAAGCAATCTGTTTAAATGACCGATGAATAAAAAACGTTGCCTTAACGACGTTCTCATATAATTATAACAAATCCATGTGAAGACGATACTAAACATTAATTTATTCGTTCATTATCTTTGCCTCTTTTACCTTTCAGCGATGAGGACCATGCATATCTCGCGGGAGGTGCAACGGAGGTAACAAGCCGCTCGCGATTTACATTACGCTCCCCCGCATCTAAACATACCACACACTTAACCATCCTAAACCTAATTAAAGCTAACTTAACTAATAAGTTCAAGTTAATTTTCGCTCCGAGAAAATTCTCGGCTACGGCCAGATTTGGAACCATGTCCACCTGGTTGCTAAGCACATTGCTAATCCACGCAACCACCCAGGTGGTCTACTAAACATTTAAAATTCAAAGATTTAGTATGTTTCTGAAAATGGAGTGAGATAAGTCAAAAAAGTTTATAGACAGTAAAAGCACAGTAAAAACACAGTATGGCTTGTGGAAGTAATATAAATAGGAGTTGAAAACTCCTCTAAGGTTTTTGTTTTAGATTCGCAATTTTTCATAAAACTACGTTAAAAATTCAAGGAAACGTGTTGAAATTCGCTGTCTTTGTAGTAAAATGGCACGTTTTTAGTCTTTAGGCTCTGCTTGCCCTAAAATGGGCCAACTTGATTTTATAAAATGATGTCACATGCGTGTTAGTTAATTTTAAGTGTTTTGTTACCCGCCTGCTTTTAAAAACATGGAAATTGACTACAACTTTAGCTGTTCTCAAAACTTTTTCATACATTTTTAAAGCTACTGCATGAGAAAAGTTTTCGACGGTTTGTTTTATATTACAATTTATATTACCACTAAAATCTACTCTTTCTGCTCGAATTTAACACAGATACTAAATATTATATACACATATTATATTATACCGTGCTTTCTTAAAGTAGTGAATAAATTCGTTAAAAATTCAAGGGATAACTTTTGGAAAAAACGCTGGGATCCGTCGATTTCTATTGTTATTTCAGTATTTATACAGGGTGGCCCGTTTAGGAGGTATGATGGCAACGAAGTTTCTTTAAATGCAACTTCCTTTTTTATTACGGAATTAAAAAGAACGCATTTTATTACTTACGCTAAGCTAATTTTTGGGTATAGGTCACATGACCAAAAATTAAGAAAAACATTTTAAAATTGCAAAATAGTAAATTTAATTTTAGAAAGTATAATTTTACGTTTTTATCTATGACAGCAATCAATAAAAAACATGTCGGTCGTCTTGGCTATTGTCAGGCAGACAACGGTGCACAATTTGAACATTTAATTTAGCTGTTTTGTAAGTTATCATATGAATTAAATTCAGTATTTTGCAAGTTTTCCTTAATTTTTGGTCATGTGACCTATACTCAAAAATTGCTTCATGAAAGCACTGTATATTCTCCTCTTGAAACTCTCAAAAGTAGGAATTATATGAATTTATACAAAGGCAATTTTTTCCACTTCATGTAGAATATGTACACTGATTTAGTATATAATTTTTTCAATGATTTCACACTTTAGAAAAATAGGAAAATTAGAAAAAAGTATGTTGTGGTCTATACTTCTTTTGCAATTTTCGAAAAAAATCTAGATGAGGTTGTTACAAAAATGAAGAATATAGTAATATAAAATAGGCAATAGACTAGAAAACCTATTTTATAACTGGATACTGGAAAAATCCACAACACTCTACGACCCTTAAACGAAGGGGTTCACGAGGCCTCGGCTAGCTCTTTTAACCCTCGGCACAAAATGGTGTGGTGTAAGGATCAGGCTAATAAATGCTTCCGGATTTTAAATTGAACAGACAGATAAATACAAATTGGGCTCCTTGTCGTTACTCACAACCTATAAGAATAAAACTAGCTACTTAAAAATACGCCCCCTACCTTTGGTATTCCACTGCATGCCTAGATTACTCGTTCAGCTAGAGGGGTTGCAGAAGAAACCACAAACAAATAATAGCAATAGGGGTATTTATGTGAACCCAAATATCGCAGTAACACATGAATTACTTGTATTAGCCCTTAGGTTATGTAACCACAAACAAAGTGGTAGGACTATTGCCTATCAAATGAAATCATTAATCATAATTGGGAAATTACTTTCAAATATTTAATCCACAAAATGCTAATTATATCACGCCAGGACAATACTTGTGCTATCGCAATTGCATAACATACAACGCATAAAGTGCAGTACATGAGTTACAATGCACATGCTTATTTTAGCAATTTTAGATTATAAATTCTCGCTCATTAGCGTTATTAAGGTTTGAGCCAAAAAGGTTGATTAAACTCGTTTAGTTTTATTTGCTAAGATCTTAGTAAGAACAGAGATAATTAAGGCAAATGCCTTTGTCGGAAAAAGAGGGCTGATATGGCATGTACTTACAGTTTAACTTGATGTTGAAGTCCAACGATCGCAAGTGAAATTATCCTATTGTGTGGCATCCATCCATGAAGACGCTAAGCTAGATTTAGCTGCCAAATTCTGAGACTCCCAAGCGAAGACGCCACTGTTAGAATTCAGCAAACCACATAAGGTAGCGGCACATGTCGGGAATTCCTAACCCATGCGGAAGCGTAATCATGGAACTGAGTTAACTGAATTTTTAGCCTTTGTTTGAGCCCAATTAGCACATGCAAAACCATAACCCACACTAAACTAACATGTGAGCAAACGAAAATGAAATCAAATTCGATGTTTGCAGGTTAGGTTTTGCATCAGTCTGTGTCAAAACTGACGCAAAACCTAACATGCTAACCTCGAATTTGACATAGACTTACAATGCCACCAACACAAAAAAATATTTCAAATCCAAGCTTGATTTCATTTTCGTTTGCTCACATGTTATATTAGCTTCTTCTAGCCCGTAACTGCCTGATTTTAGCCCGTAGCTGCCCGATTTTGGCCCGTAGTTGCTAGATTTTCGCCCGTAACTGCCAGCGTAAATGTTAAAAATTAGTTGCAAAAATAAGCCCGCAAAAAGATTCTTACTGAACGGTGTTCTCGGCCTAATTATAGCAGAGGACGCTTTGCAGGGATTTCAATCGTCGCCAGCGCAAGGGAATCCAGCCTAAATATTTAAAATCAGCACGCAAAGAATACAATAAGATGAGCTTCCTTACGTACACAGAATGCGCCTTACGAAAACAACTAAAACGGCGTCAGCTTAGCCCAGCAATTCAAATCCGCGAGACTCGCTAGAGCATTTTTCACGAAAAAATCAATACTCTGTTAGCTCTTCCACTGTTTGAGCGCCAACTGGAATCGAAAAGGTAGACTAGTTTTAACACGAAAACCGCAGGTGCTAATCGCATCGCACCGCCTGCTGTGATAATCTTGAATTATTTTGCTATAGCCCTTAGATATAAGGTGGTCCGAAATAAGGTGACAAATGCATTAACCCGCTATACAAATTAAATTGAAACGGGGCGTTACAACACGTTTAATTATATATATATATATATATATATATAATAATTTTGCTTTTGTATCACGCGTGCTTAATGCGTTATCACATATCAGTGAAGTGAAATTACTACATTGCACACTACAAAGATACAATATATCGTAGGTAGATAAACATGAGTTTTGCAAACTATAAATTAATGATTGTAAATATGTTTGGGCCTACCTTCTAAATATCATTTTTTATGTTTAAATGGCGTTCCGCATTATGACCCTTTAATTGCTTCGTTTTATTTCGTGCGCTTTATTCGCCCCTGTCCGAAAAGCGTAACTTCTTATAGTCATTGAGGTCGCCGGACTCGTTTCGAACGGCTATCCAGCACGTTCGAGCGGGGATTATAGATACGTTGTCAAGAGTTACTAGGTGAGGCATTCAATTATTTACAGTTGTCGTTGCACTTGTGCGGCAACGTATTTTTTATTTGCGCGTTGGTTCCTTCCTCTGCTAGCATCTTTTGAGATGATCGAAGGTGCACGGTATGGGCAAGATTGTTATTTTTTTTATTTACTCGTGTGTCGAGTAACCCTATGGCTCATATTCATCGAATCTTATTGGATTTTGACTGCACAACGCACTTAAATACGGATTCAAATCAGCGTCGTGGATTGAGCCCCAGAGCTGTGAGTTTTTAGAGTAGACTTGTAGAAAACGTGGTAGCTGAATGTGTAATCATTGCTGAATTTGTCGTTTTTTCCGTGTCCTAGTTGTAATGCCCATTTCTTCTTGATGAGAGTTCTTGCTATGCCTCCACTTACGCAGGCGGCTAAAGTTTGCTGCTGTTTGTTTTTTCAAAGGCGCCTCGCGTTCCTGGGGTGTTAGAAAAGAATTTATACATTGTTCTCGTTTTCGTAAACTTGGCGCTTCCGGTTACTTTGGCATCACCTGCGAATTTTTCAGAGATTACTAGCGCTTTTATTCCAACGCTTTAAATTTCTACGTATGTGGTAGCCTACTATAATTTGCTTGCCTGCAACATCACCGTAACTTTATAAGTAGCATACTTTGTTTTGCTTGCCCCCATTGTAATTTGATATTATTTAAAATTGGAACTCCTGTAATCTGTGGCCACAACAACGTGCATCGCGCTTGTAACTTTCAATTTATGCTATGAGGTCGCTTCTGTGTGTTTTATGCGAGTGCTGACATTACATTGGTGTAACCTTATGTATTATATGTAATGTCGTTAATTAATGTTTATTATGATGCTGTGTATGGTTAATGCAAGCTATTGAGGTATCGATTCCTTTTGAAATCTGTTCCAGGTCGTAGCGAATTGGATACGCCTAGTACCTTAGTGAGTCTAAGATTTCTCGTACACTGATGGGCTTATCGGTTGTACAAAAAACTCTTTGGCGCCCCCCGGTAATTTTGAATGCCTGTTGCTATTTATAGAAAAAGAACCGCACTTCGTCCCTACTGTAGCTAGTCGACCCTTTAATATCTCCATGTAGCCTAAACGTTTGTTTGGTACGATGTAATCATTGAGAAATTTTGATATAGAGTCTTAAATTGTATTTGCTGTTAATAGCACACTGTTGAGAATCCACAGACGATTGTCTTGCATTCGCGCTCTTTGCAAAGCGTTGTTGAGGTTATATAATTTTAATTTTAATCGTATAATAGTGTTATGTTACGCCACTAGCAGTTACTATTAAGCCGCACATGTTCATGGTGACGTAGCTGTTCTCATTTTGGGTTCACTCTTGAGAAAATGTGTATTAATGCAATAAAATTTAATTAATAGATAAATAAATCTATTTTAGAGGTACATGAACGGTGTACTTGTACAAAAGCACACAATTAACAATTTAGTCTTGTTGGTTATGCAGTTAACACACAGTTAGTCAGTCTAAATGTTGAAACTCACACCGGTCCACACGTACCTAATGTGTCTTGCTAATCTTTGGATTTAGTAAATTGGCGTAAACAATAAGAAACGTGGAAGATTGTATTGCTAAACAATGTACTTAAACGTCGTTTAATAATAATGGATAGTGCACCTAACAAGAAGAGAAAAATAAATCCTAAGGTAAACGCCGGCTTCCTCTCTCAGATATTCTTCATGTAAGTGTTTTGAAAAGTTTAAAGCTCAACTTCTATAAAAATACATTTTAGTTTTGCTTTGAAGACTATTTTCAAAGGGGCGCGCCAAGAGCTAGGCAACGAAGATGTTTATGAAATCGTAACGGGTTTTGAATCGCATGAACTAGGCGATCGCATGTATAGTTTATGGAAAAAAGAAATGAAAAAATCCAGGCCGCGGTTGTGGCCGCCCCTTATAAAAATGTTTGGTATGGCATTTGCCATCATGGGAATGATCGATTTGATCATAGTTATTAGTTGGACGTAAGCATTATTTTCTTGTATTTTACTATCTCATTGAGTTAAGCTACGAATTCAATATTGATCCTTTTCTTCAGCGATTACTATTCGACATTTGCTTAACAAAATTAAATTACCGTGCTCTTTGTACCAATTGACATAACGCATTTTAATTTTAGCATCACAAGCCCTTTTCTTACGGGAAAAGTTGTGTACTATTTTGACCGAAACACGAAACTTTCAAAAGATGATGGTCTTATGTACACAATGCAGCTAATTGGGGGTACTATAGCGTTCGCTATTTATAACAGCACTTACAATTTCATTATGGAACAAATAAGTATGAGAATGAGGATAGCCTGTTGCTCTCTAATGTATCGAAAATGCCTACGGCTAGATTCATGTTCGTTGATTAAGTTTGCAGAGGGCAAAGCTCTGACCATTATGACTAAAGACGTTATACAATTTGATGGGGCGCTCCATTATGGACAGATGTTGGCTAATTCCATTCTACGGTTGATAATTATGACATATATCATGCAAAGGGAGATTGGAGATGCTGCTTATTATGGAGTTTCCGTATTATTTACTTCGCTTCCCGTTTTTGGTAAGAATTGGCGACCGCATTAAAGTTTAATTTAATTTTAAAGCAATGGGCAGATTTATATGAACGTTAAAAAATACACAATGCGTTTGCTCCTTTATAGTCACGAATTTAAGTTCTCAAAAGACACTTGTAAAATCATAGGGTGCGTACGCGAAGAAATAGTGTAAAAATGTACACTATGTGGAACGATTTTGCGGATCTAAATGTGGAGAGCGCCATTTTATTTACTATTGTAAAAAAGCAGAATTTTTTTTTCGGTTCTTTTTATTACTGAGAATTGATGAATTTTATGTCTACATAGCATTTACGAGCTTAGTTTAGAATATTTCTCAATGATATTTAAACTAGTGGAAAGCTTATCCTTTCTAGATTTATATGATGTCACACTATTTTTAACGAATGCTAGAAAACTTGTTTAAATAATGTGTACAAGAACAGAACGATATTTTGAAAACTATTGCACATGTCTAGAAAAAACTGAAGGCATTTTTAGCGAAAGAATTACCTACACTGCTTTATTGTTGTAAAAAATACGATATATTTTTAGCTGCAAAAGATACATCTTCCCAAAATTCTCCACCCCTCCCTTTTTGTGGTTTCCCCTCAGCGTTTCATCGAATTTCATATTTGCAGGAAACTGCTTTATATCTGGGTAACTAATTGTCGTAACGATATATATTTTTTTGCTTTATGCTAAAAGAATATGCTAGAAATACAATTTTATTTAAGTTTGTTCTAATGTTCACAGAAAAAACAGTATTTTAATTTTAAAATGCAACGTGTTGTTTTATACTTGTGGCTTATTTAAAAATGCTAAAATACGTTACAAAACAATACAGTTTTAATTATTTTCAGTTTATACAGTTAAAATATATGATAAATACAGTCACTCGCCAAAAGGAGTGTCATTTTCTTCTAGAAAAGCAGCTGAGTGGGAGCATGACAATCCATGCAGTGTTCACACATTGCGGAGTAATTCAAGCCCGCTCTTTTGAATCCACAGTATTTTCTACATATAATTGTGCTTCTGCCTAATTTTGAACTAAATATATTTTCATGCATAGTTTTATTGAAATTAATAATGGGCAGATAAGGAAATTTAGGATAATTTTGAAGTATATCACCATCAATATTTATATTACAACCTTCATGAGCAATTACTAGTTGTTCGGTTTTTCATCTAGTTTATGGGGCACATTGGATGTAGACAGAGTAATAATTGATGTGGTTGAAGCGTAAATGCTCTTATGGTATGGCCATATAGAACGGATAGATGACAGCAGGTATGTACAACTTGGAGCACCCCACTCGCTGCATTTACGTCGCTGCAACTGACATTCGTGACAGTTTAAAAAATATCGATAATAAATCTACCACTTATTAGTATTACCCTTGATAACAAAGTTTGCTGTGCAGTAAAAACAATAAAACCAATCTTCTTATAGAATCGGTGACTCAGGGATCGAAGAAATAGTCTTGAGCCTATGAAACCTGCGTTTTGTTTAATAATAATTTTGTTACGTGTTAAAAGTAACTTACAAACATTTATTTAGTTAATGGTCCAATCGGTGATAAAGTAATACAGTGCCGATAACATATTTAAGAAATAAGTCATATTTCTATCTACATAAAATTATAATATTTCCAATTAACTTAAATAGTCTTCTAACACAACATTTCAGGCTTTGAGAAATCGTAGTTGCACACCCTGAATTTTCAAGGTTTTTCTCAATTTCTGGCTATGATCTTATCATTTCTGTCATTCGCCAATTATGCTGGTGTAGGAGGGTTATATATAACATTCAATTTGAATTAAAATTTCCACTCATTTAATATCCTCGTTATGCAACCATTTTGGTGAATTGATTTCTGTGGTGTTGCATCGTTCGTTGAAACTGAATGATATTCCTATAAGCAGTATTTCTAGTGATTTCGTTTAAACACTCATTTTTTAAAATTACCACCAAGAATAGGTCGCAATTCATTGACAGCCAGAGTGGCACATCTAACGGTAAGCTCTGTTTTTCTTCTGTATTTCTGGTTCTATTCTAAGCGTTTCGATTTACAGTTCCTTTTGTCATGAGCTAAGGTTCATTCTCATTAGTGTATTTGGATTCCATTCTTGCGAAAAGGTATTATGTCAGTCCACGTCTGGGGCCCTATTGCCGAGATATATTAGATGCAGTCGAGGGTTCGAGGGTTGTAATGTAGCAGCTATTATTAAATTATACGAACTTTATTGATTTAATGTTAAACAGTAATGCAATACAATGTAATTTGTTCTTTTTCTTTGTGCGCCACGAGCTGTAAAACAGCTGTGTGTGGCTTAGCAAAATATTTAAACAATTGATAATCTCAAAAAACAATGATAGAAAATAACATATTTTGCAGTATATCCCCCCCACGGGATGGGACGCGACACACACATTTACACTCCCACAATCCTTCGTGCTACAGTAGAGTAGAAAAAAAATGATGCAGCATTATTATTGTTAACCCACTAGAATCGTGCTCTTTAGAAATAGCTTAGATATTTTGAAAACATTTTTGTCGTTTAGTGTAATATTATGATTCAGTATAAATGTTTGAAATAAGTTATATGTATGGGACATGTAGTACTTGGAAGACCTCTGACTTGTGCTTTTTTTTATCGATGTGGGACTAATGCACAAGTAACTAATTCAAATACATTTGCTATCAAATTCAATATTTGGAACCTTTCATAAAAATGTTGAAACAAAAACTTTGAATATACGCAGTTAACTACTGGGATCCTTTCTATGCGGACATTATACTCGTAGCTAATGGGATTCAAGTAAAAAATATGGCGTTCTAACCTGACAAATTGTGTCAAACAAATTCGCTTATCTTCAAGGAACAGTTCAGTTCTACGTCATTACACGTTTCCTTGGAGACAATAAAAGCGTAAGTAAATAATCATCACAAAACAAAACACTTAAGGGACGTTCTTAAGTTGATAGGAAATTGACGCCACTTCACAATTTTAAGAAAAATGCTTTCTAGAACCCCCACAGTATTTCCTCCGTCACTGCAGGCCCCTGCGCGAAAATGGCTGTAATGACCTGCACACCTCGCTTCGTTGCCGCCGGTGGCTTTCTCGGCTGCTATACTACACCACTCTTCTCAGACTTCAATTACGCTGCCTATTCGTCCAAAACTGTTTTGGAAACCACCAACTGTTGTTCAACCAAATTTGAGGCACTATTTTACCTGGGCGGAAGCATTATCAAGCACCAGCTAAACTTCCACACGTTCCACAAGATAGTCCGAATAAATTACACAACTTTTAATGAAAACTGGCGTATTTATTTATTGATAATTTTTGTTTTAGTTGGGGAAGCCAAACAGAACACAGCCACCAAGCTTGGTTTCCTCCCCCTCCCCCTAATTGTTTTGTTTACGGATTTTATTATTGTCATGACAATCCAAAGCCTACTCCGATTATATTTCTTCACTGTAAAGCTAAAACGATTTCAATTATTGTCACATCCATAGCAATATTGTACATACATGAAATTACAAATCAGCACATTATGGAACTTTTTTAGATATTATTTGACATTCATAAAATGTTACAAATTACCGTAAAAATTATGGAGGCTTAACATTGTGTTCATAGCACTATATAAGAGTATGAAGTAAATATGTTGACTGTTGTGACTGAAATTGCATTCCGCATCAATTCATAACAATAGGC
This sequence comes from Agriotes lineatus, assembly GCA_940337035.1. Classification (NCBI taxonomy): domain Eukaryota; kingdom Metazoa; phylum Arthropoda; class Insecta; order Coleoptera; family Elateridae; genus Agriotes; species Agriotes lineatus. The sequence goes on along the minus strand of OW679198.1, from coordinate 134,135,786 downwards.
CATTGTTTATTCAGCCTTCTTAGTGGTAGTGGGTCCATGAGTTTGTGAGATGAGATTGTTTCTATGGCCGGGCGGTCTTTCAAAATAGGATGACGCAGACTATTGCATCCGTCACGAATTGTATATTGAGGTCCTCGTGTAGGTTCGGTTGCTGACAAATCAAGGTGCGTTTACGAGGGCTCGAAGAATTTTGGAGTGAGCTCGTTGTATGATATTTACCTTGGTTTTCATGGCGCACCCCCAGAGTTGGATTCCATACTTCCAGATGGGCATAAGGATTGTTTTATATAGCAGAACTTTATTTTCAGTTGACAGCTTAGATTTAGATCCGAGCAGCTAGTACATTTGCTTGAATTTTAGATCAGTCTGCTTCCCTTTTGCTCTGAGATGTGCTGACCAGGTTTAGGTGGAGTCTCTGTTCTAACCAGCAGTGGGATGTCCTTAAAAGTTACAGGAGGACAAGTGGTGTTTCTTGTCGTAAATGTTACTTGTATTTCAGGAGGCACCTGTTTGCTTCCAAGAAATGCCATCGTTTGGTAGCACAAATTATTTTCTCTATTGTGGATCTTTTAGTGTTGAAGTACGAATTGAATTAGCTTCTTTATATGTTTTTTATGTTCTAACACCGGGTCCTACTTCACTTCCAAAATCGTCATCATTTCCTTTAGCAAGCACTTCTCCAAAGTTTGGCCTGTAATTATCATCATCAGATTTTGTTCCCCACACATTTGAAAAGTTATTTATACCATGGAATATTATGTTTATATTCAGATTTAATGTTGTGCCATATATAGGAAATACGAATTATTCGAAATATTAGTATCTACTTATAAAACCTATCTTACTGTTTTTGTTTTGTCGTTGCACTACACATCTAGGTATGTCACTATATTATTCATCACGAATTGTATCTACAAATATTCCAAACAAGGGAATCAGCTGTTGACACGTGATTTCATTTTGTAACTCATACTTGTAGAAGACCTGTAAAAATACCTAACACTTTTAAGACTCGGTTTATGCATTGTTACACTAATGAAACTGGAAAACGCGTTGGCCTGTACTTTGCGCCAGATATGACACAGTGTGTGGAAATGATATACCGATGGGGCCACAATTAATATAACAGCAATGAGATAACATGAACAAGAAAATAACACATATTGCTTGAGTAAGAAAGAGATAAACATAGTAGCAAATATAAGAGTAGACTTGAAGCTCATTTTAATTATGACATTTGTCAACTAATTGTGCCTACTAGAATAATTTTGGTCTATGGTCATCTTTTTCTTACTCAAGCATTCTATTTTGTTGTTCATGTTATCTTATTGCTGTTATATACAGGGAGTTTATTATAACGCGCAATATGTGTAACACGCCTCGGTTTATAGCTCAGCGGTAGGGTTACTTCAATGGCGTCGGTTTCGGAAGAGGAGGGTGGGCGTTACCCTCAGCTAGACACTGGATTTGATTGGAACAAAGTTTATTATATTTACACTACTAACTAACATACAGATAAGCTTATAACTAGTTAACATATATGTACAGAAAAAGAAAATGGCGGATTGGCATCCGCAGTTGGAAGCTGGTGTGGTCCTTCGGAGGCGGTGCCGGCGGCTAAAGTGGCCCCGTGTCCAAATCCCACGAAGACGGCAGGCTCTCTGTCCAGCTAAGGCGATTGGCTCTAAGTCCAACGAATGCGGTTGGCTCTAAGTCCAGCGGAGGCGATTGGCTCTAAGTCCAACGAAGGCGGTTGGCTCTAAGTCCAGCGGAGGCGATTGGCTCTGAGTCCAGTAGATGCGGCAGACAGCTAAGTCCAGTGAATGCGGCAGGAACTATGTCCAGTAGATGCGGTAGACAGCTAAGTCCAGTAGATGCGGTAGACAGCTAAGTCCAGTGGATGCGGCAGACTCTATGTCCAGTAGATGCGGTAGACAGCTAAGTCCAGTAGATGCGGTAGACAGCTAAGTCCAGTAGATGCGGTAGACAGCTAAGTCCAGTGGATGCGGCAGGCTCTATGTCCAGTAGATGCGGTAGACAGCTAAGTCCAACGAAGGTGATAGGCTCTATGTCCAGTAGATGCGGTAGACAGCTAAGTCCAGTAGATGCGGCAAACAGCTATGTCCAACGAAGGTGATAGGCTCTAAGTCCAGTAGATGCGGTAGACAGCTAAGTCCAGTGGGTGCGGCAGACTCTATGTCCAGTAGATGCGGTAGACAGCTAAGTCCAGTAGATGCGGCAGGCTCTATGTCCAGTAGATGCGGTAGACAGCTAAGTCCAGTGGATGCGGCAGACAGCTAAGTCCAGTGGATGCGGCAGGCAGCTAAGTCCAGTGGATGCGGCAAACAGCTATGTCCAACGAAGGTGATAGGCTCTGGAGAGGGCTGGGGCTGGTAGATCCTTGGAAGGCTGGAGCTGCTAGCTGGTCCTGGAAGGCTGGATGCTGTTGGCTGACTCTCCTGGGTTGAGTTGCTGCTGGATTGACCCGCCGAGGCAGAGTTGTCCTGGGAGGCTGGAATGGCTGCTGGTGGACTCTCCTGGATTGAGTGATTTCCTACTGCCAGCGTCCGACTATTTAAAGGGGCCAGTCCTTTGTCAAACGCGATCTCGCAGCTCATTGGTCGAAGTAGAAGGGATGTTTTTGCCCGTTTTTGATGTATTTCGGATTATCGCGTTTAATTGAGCGGCGTGATCAATTATCGACTTGATTTTGGTCGCAATCAATAGTCGTTGAAATGTTGATTCTAACGACACCCAATTTGCTAGGTTTTGGTAAAGATTAATTGAAATTGGAATTTTTTAATTCCGTGTTCGGCGTAAAACTTACTTAAGCATTACTCTTATTGCGTATGTTAAGAAGTTATTTTTGCTTCGATTTGGTTGCGCGCTAATTTTATATGAATTTTGATACTATTCACGCCTTCCTGGGATGCTTCCTTCCGCTAATTATAATTTAATTTGTAATTTTTGCACCCTTGCCCGCTGTACTCGGTCGTGGCCCTGATTTCTTCGTTACAAAATGCTTTTCCGCCGGGCCGCTGTGTACGCTGAATTTCGGCCGCTCCGCCCGCATGCATTCGCTGCCTGGGTGCTAGAGACTTGGGATTGATTTTATCAGGTGGCGGTTAATTTTTCCTATCGGCAGGTATCCTTATGTGGGGGTTTTGATTGGGCGCACTCTGATTTAAGAGCGTTTTAGTAATTGAACTTGGATTATTAATTTGGTAGCGCGTTCGGAGTTTGTTCTCAGCGGCCCGTTTTTTGTCGGCTTCCGGATTTATTGGGATGTTTTATGTGCTTGCAATTTTTTTGTTTTGGGGTCTGGCGAGCCGTTGGCCCTTTATTGCAGAGGTTTGCACTTGAGAATTGGTGCTCCTTTGAGCTGGCATGCCGCGATTTATTGTTTTGTTTTTGTAACGGTTTTCTTTTAAATTCTTGTAGGATCGGGGCGATTTGCTGGTGAACAGATGTTTTTGTAATTTGTTCGCTGCCTGCTTGGCGATGAAAAATTACTTCGTTGTCTGTTAACCAGTTCATATTATGTGTAAATGCGTTTATTTTAAAATGTAATATGGAAACGTTACTGAGTATGTAAAAACATAATATATAGTACGGGGGAAGGAATTCTGTTGATCAAATAGTATAAAGACTTCAGTTTGTAGCAAGTATGTGGGTTATTACATGCCCTGTTGTTCTTTCTGATGCTTCTTTTTCAATAAAATTACGGTTCATATATTGCATTTGAAAATAAACGCATTTACACATGGCGTGGCGTACCCTAAGAAACCAATAGTAACAATCATGTCCTTATGAAAAACGGGAATGCCACATTGCGCGTTATAATAAATTCACTGTACAATTATGGCCCCATCCGTACAACAGGTTCATGATATTAGTGAATAATGCCTGAAAAATACTTTACATTTATTTGTGGGTTGGATACATCGAAAATATTTAAGTTAGATTTGGGAATTTTCTTTGTTTATTTCAGGATTTCGAATAAATTAGCATATTTTCCCCAACAGTCTTAAAAATCATTACTTTTTTCCAATACCTATTTGTAAAGTTGCATTTTATATATGAAAATCTGCATGGTAAAGTAACATTTTAATGATGAAGGTGGATAAAGTGTTATTTTCACTAGTGAATAAAATAGTCAATAATCTATAGCAACTAACAAAATACAAACATGCTACCGTGGGAACCAGTACACCACTAAGTGATATGATTTTACATATTTAAAATTATTTTTTCAATTTTTTAACTTATTTATATAATTTTGTAGGTACTGGAAAGAATATTATATGCCACACGTGAATAAAGAGATTCCATCTATTCGGGGAAATTATCGCACTCGGGTTTGCCTTGTGAGCTAAAGTTTCTCCTTATGGGTAAAATGCCTATTTACTTCACTTGTACCATACATAACTATTAATACCGAAATCTGTCATTGAAGTTGACATTTCTCTGACTGACACAGAAAGTGTATGTTGACATGCAACACTTTTAGTTTCTAGGATTAAAAGTACTGTGGTCTATATCTATGATACGAGGTGTATAAATCAGGTCATAACACCCTAGGGAATTATGAGCACACTTAATAATAACGCCCACTTATTATGCCCTCTCATGCACTACGATTTACAAGCGTTTCAAGTTATTTGCGTATTGAAAGTGGAAAATAAAGCGATGTATGCACTACAGGCATTACTTGATGTTTATAGTCCTAGGGCAAGGGCCCTCAGGCTTGTAAACTGGTCGACCTAGAAAGGGCATAAACATCTTTATAATGCCTTTGATATAACTATTATCGCCCGCTGACGTCATTTTAGTGGACTAAAAAGAATTTTACTACCCGATGACGTCATTTTAGTTATTATCTACAAGCATGTAGTAATGAAAACCGTAGTTACAAATGTACTATTCATCTAAAATAATTGTAAGAATTATCCTGTTTTCATTTCACAACGTTTTAGATAATCTGAATCTGCCTTTTTAAAATTTCGATCGTATATAACGTTTTGTATGCACCTCGGGCGTACGAATAACCAGCGTTTTTCACCCCTGTGTTATAGCCCTCTAGGTTCCGCACCTCGTGCTAGAACTTTCACGTCGCGAGCCAAAAGCGCCTGTTTTACGCCTTTGATACATATATAACTATTACTTGCTAAGAAATAAAAGTAAGTTCTAACTAGTCGCCTATGGATGCAGTTGTCATAAGCCAAAAGCAATCAATCATCTAAAATTTAGATTATTTTGTACTTTTCTAGGTGGGGCAAAAAATAATTATTCGGATTAAAATTAGCTTTGTTTGATTTGCCACAAAACAATATACTATTTTGGTTGCTATTTTGTTTACAAAATTGTCTTTAACGTCATTACTCAAAGAGTGCTTTTATTCTTGAATAGATAGATATACACGCTCATTGAAGCAATGAAAATGTACTAGGAAAATTCGACTGTGAATTTTGGCTGGAGGCAAACCAGATCGTTTGAATAACCCTGTATATAATTATAAACTGTTAAAATATTATTTACGCACTTAGTAGTCTGTAGTAAAGAAATGGAGCGTGAGAGTTTTTAAATTAGGACAGTGACGAGACATTTTAGGTAATTTAATCTTCATTTACAAATACTAACTGGTAGAATTAAGGTAGCCCTCGACTGATGGGATAATTATTTAAAGAAGGAAATTGCGTAGTGGAATAATTAGTTCTAAAGTATACACGTGTCTTTCGGTTCTTATCAAAATAACTAGGGTCGCATATTAAGAACCTTGCCGCGAAGATTAATCAAGAAACTCGTGGGCGATTGCAAAGTGTATTATCTATCTGACCAACCGAAAGTTTAGTAATGTTCACGTACTTATACATTTAAACAATAATTCTGTAATTTTAGGACACAAAATGATTTGAACTGTAGCGATTTAGTAGGCATTGTGATGTCATTACATTTTTAACTACGACAGACGCATTTTATAACGAGTGTGGAATTAAGTAAACTATTATGTTTCTAGTAAGCTGTTATGGTGACAATTTTGAAAAAAGCTGGCTTTTACTTGTATGCGTTAGTAATAAATATCCCATTGTTATTAAAAAACTGACATCCAGTCAGCTGATCTAATTGTATTACGCCTTTGATATGTATATTGGAGGGAATTAACAATTTAATCTCGTTGCTAGTGCAGTTGGCACAAAGTTTGCCTAGCAAAATGGCCAAACCTACATCAGGCTATACGCAGATAATCCAGATTATTAATGCAGTTAACTTGAAACTTAACAAAAAGTGTATTATCATGTGCTTCGTGCAATCTCTTCAATTCTAGTTAATCTGCCGTTTTAAGTTCGTCGCAAAATGGATAGTGCAAGCAGTAAAAAAAGAGAAACTAACCCCAGGGAAAACGCTAGCCTCCTATCGGTAATTTTATTTTTGTAAGTATTTTCACAATTATATAGGATTAGTCTAAACACCAATACGTCTCAGTTTTGCATTCAAGACTATCCGCAAGGGAGTGCAGAAGGAGTTACAGAACGATGATATTTATGAAATTCTGAAAGACTACAAATCGGATAATCTAGGAGAGCGGTTAGACATTCTGTGGAAGGAGGAGCTGGAAAAGCCCAAGCCGTGGTTTCTGCGACCCATTTTGAAAATTTTTGGCTTCCAGTATGTTGCTCTTAGCCTCATTGTTGTGGTCATGGAAACCACATTAATGTAAGAATCAATTGCGAATTCAATATTAAATGGTGTCAATTAAGAGATACTTTGCTAAACTGGGAAAGATTTGACGTCCACGCATGAGCATTTCCAGTTCTAAAAGTAAGTGTACATTCTTATTGTAGGATTTTCGAACCGATTCTAACAGGGAAGGTCGTGTCCTTCTTTGATCGCAACACTAAATTATCAAGAGAGGATGCCTTATTATACTTCACAGCGTTGCTCGGATGTTTTCTAGGATATATTTTCCTCGACAGTTTGTATTTACTCTTCCTACAGCAAATGACATTGAAAATGCGGATTGCCTGTAGCTCCTTGATGTACCGGAAGTGTCTAAGACTAAATTTGCGTACCTCGTCCCTTTATGCAAGTGGAAAACTGGTCACGTTGATGACTAAAGATGTAGCCCAATTTGACGCTGTTGCCGATTTTGGGCACATGTTCATTTGTGGGGCAATACAGCTGACTATAATGACATACATAATGTATCAATATGTTGGAGTTGCGATACTTTATGGCACTTCCATTGTATTTCTCATGTTTCCATTTAATGGTAAGAAGGGTATATTTAGATATTATTCAAGGTTTGGTGGATTTTTATAACTCGAGTTATTATTAAATTTTAATCAAGCAATACTGTAAAAAATATGAATAACATTTTGATTCTAACTATAAAATTTAATAGAAATAGAAGACGCACTCGTTTTAACAACAAATTAAAACTTCTATATTCTAACGAAATTTCTAATTTTTTGGTTAATTGTTAAAATTTGTACATTTTGTTCAAAATCGAAGGCAAAATGTATGTGCAAATAAAACAAATTGAAAATTTATAGTATAATAATTTCGAAGATCTTTTTTATAATTATACAGGTTGTCCGAAAATAATGGAATATGCTATATATCTAACTAGACCTGCATTTCATTAAAAAAGAACTTATTCAATTTAGCATCGAATACTAATATTTAATTGTTTTTTAACGAAGGCGAAACGAATGCCCGTTAATTTCTTTTAGATGACAAGGTACCCCGTTAGGTGCAAATCCTGCTTTAATTGTAAGTAATTTAATATCCAGCAACTGCCTTGAGTTTAGGTAAATGTTTGCGATTTTTGGAAAAGATTGTCACTAAAAAGAGAAAGGGCGATTTCTTGTATCCATCTTGAGGATATTAATTGATAGATTGCTTCTGGTGTGTGTTGGATCTTTCCGAAAATTCACTTAAGTTTAGATAAAGATCCTGTGTTATCATTGAAAGTTTATTACAGCACCTATGTATTGGGTTGTGGTTATTGGTTACGGCGGTACGTAAATCTGGGTTTCCTCTTGTACTTTGCTTGACGACTTGGTGATATTTTAGGCCGTTTGGTATTTTTCCTTTTTGGTTTTTGTTGTCACCACGTGAAGCACCTGAGAACAGATTTGTAACTGTGTTTGGGTGTCGTGTCAAGCTAAGCTGGCAATTACCTTTCTCGGAAATGTTTGAGGCATTTTTCTCTTGTGCGATACCTGGGAAAAGCTATCACAATAACCATGCCGTTTTTGGGTAGCTTATACACAGCGCCTGTCACTTCTTTCTGGTCGCCGACTATCTAGGCATGTACATATCTAGGCACTCCTTTGCGTTCTCCCTCGTGGTCGAGCCGTTTCTACCACGTGGAAACGCATCACGCTTGTGTGTATATGCCGCGCATTACTCTAGTGTACTACTTACGGTTTGCAGTCACAATTCTATGTCGATTATTGAGGAAAATCTGGAAATCGGCTCCAGTTTTGCTTATGGTACACCTCCAAGATAGTTATGACATTCTAAGATCTTTTAATCTCTTTATAGAGGCTATTAGTGTTTGACGATTTTGGTCGCAATCAACTATTTGCTGAGCAAAAACGAGTTAGATAACAGATGCTTGTTGACGGCTATTACACAAATTGAAGTGAAGTGTACAATAATGGACGCATAGGCCTATAGCGCGATAATTTTGGTTTATAATGTAATGTGGCGTTTAAAAAATGTGTGCTATTGAAGAGGATTGCAATGAACTCGTACAACTATATGTTAATTATTTAGTTTATTTTACCAACAGAGAGAGGCACAGACATAAACAACGTCACATTCACAAAAATACAGGGTGTTTAAAAAATACGTTCGGATATTTTACTCACTTATAGATCTCATCAATATAAACAAAAATGTCCTAATAAATATCGATCCGCAAACGCTTCGTTTCCGAGATGCAGGGTGTTAAAGTTTAAAACAAATCCGTTTTTTATTGTTATCTAAAGAAGGCTTTGGGCGAGTTTAATGAAATTTATGTACTTTGTTTTTAACTGTATGAGGTATCTTTTGGACCTCATATTCCAGTTGATCCAATAATTTCAGGGGCCTGCCCATGAGGCATGTAGATTCGATTTTTTACAAAAAAATATCGCTGAGCGGATTTTTTGCAATTTTAATATTTTTCGTTAATAAAGCAACTAAAAATACCTTGAGTTTTTTTTTTATATCTCGCTTCGTTTTTAAGAAAAGAATAAAGCTCAAATTTTTATGTCTCTGAACTTGTTAAGACAAAAACTAAAATGCTTCAATATCTCAAAACCCCTTAGGCGATTGTAGTGAAACTTTGAAGGTTTGAAGGTTTATTGGCGCACTTAGATTGAAATTATTTATTCCAGGGGCAGATGGGATTTACACTCTGTATTTGCGTTTTCGGGCATGTTCATGAGAACTCTTTTGTTTGTATTGATGAGATCTATAAGTGGGTATAAGTAGTATAAAATATCCGAACGTATTTGTAAACACTTTGTATACACAATTCTAGGTTTACCACCTCTTATAATTTTATTTGAATTTGTAAGTGCAAGTATTCGCCAATTCTCGTATGCCCTTCTGAATATTTATGTTTGCGCAATGTTTATGTTCGTCTTGAAGCTGACTATAGATATATGTATATAGTGTAAATAAATAATTGGGATACAGCAATGTCTAGGTCTTATTCGTTTCTTTATGGGAAATGTGATGTGGTTTAGAGATTTACACCAACAGCTGTAGCTCTTCTGGTTTGGACTGTCTTGAACCAATGGTGCTTCCGGACAATCCACCACATCCTGCTCAGGATCTAGCAGGCAAAACTTTGCTACACAAGACAATTCCTGAATCAAAGTGTTTTGTTTCTGTAAAACATTATTGAATATGATTTGATTTTTCGTATAAAAATGTCTCGTGTAGTAACGCCAATATACTGCTCATTTGGTAAAAATTCCTTTTTTTCTATAGCTCATGGTAAAGTGTGCTTTTATCAACTCAAAACAAAGGGTCAAGTTTTACTTTAACAGCAAGGGTAGATAAAGTAGCACTTTAACATCAAGGATAGATAAAGTAATTTAATTTTCTAACTTTTGTTTAAATTTAATATGACAGCTTCGTATTATCGTAGCAACCCAATCTAGCTGCTGACATTTTGAAATGTGATTGACTGTCCTTATTTTCTTTTGAAATTGTTAAAGTTTTTGCTATAGAAAGAAATATTGTATTATACTCGACTTCGTCTCGACGTTAAACGATTCACTCGTGAATAAAATTTAACTTTATCGTCTTGTATAATAAATTACTATTCTCCTTTCAACGATGTTATATAATTTTAATTATTTTCTTTCCTTTGGCCAATACATAGTGTCATAATAATATATTATATTATTAGGAGTAAAAATGATACTTTGTGTGACGACCATAGAAAGTCAGACAAGTCAGGGCAAGGCACACAGTCACTTTTACTCCGAATATCATATTATGCTATTTTATTTTTAAACGTCATAACAGTCACAACTTATGTGATCAAGGTAAATGTGTTACTTTTATGCCTAGGTATAAAAGTGGTTACTTTTACACCAACGCAGTAAAAGTACTTCAAAACTTGATTAGCTTTAAAATATTTTTGAAATTGGCGTTCTTGAGTGTCAGGAACTGACGTAGACGTCAATTCTCAATGATCGTAATTTTTGAAATATATATTAATTTATATTAGTTTATTAGTTCTGGCGTTTGAAAATAAAATAGCATATGCTATTCGGAGTAAAAGTGACTTTGCGTGTCTCGACCGGAAATGTCTGACTCGCTTACACTCGTTAGTCAAACTTGTCTGATCTCGCCACGTAAAGTATCACTTTTACTGCTAATAACATAATATATTATTATTTTCAAACGCCCGCACTAATATAAATAAAAAATGTAAAATTACTATTATCGTGAATTGATGTTTACCTCAGTTCCCGACTATCAAGAAGGCCATGTCAAAAATATTCTAAAGCTAATTAAGTTTTGAACTACTTTTATGTCGACGGCATAAAAATAATAACTTTTATCTACGACCACTACTAAAAGTAGGCCTTTTAGCGCTAGCTTGTTTCACTAAAAGTGACGTTTTATAGTTTACCGTGTTTAAAGAAATCAGCTGTTTACTTTTAGCACATGTGCTAAAAGTGAAGCGAGGTTCAAAACTACCATTTCGAACTGCAAGTGAAGTTGTAAAGCTATTCTAGTTGCTTCTTGCGTTACAGGTAAAGCGTTTTTGAAATAATTAAAGCCTTATGTAATGAATACAGTCATATGTGGAGTATCAATAATTACATTTCGTAACTCACATTGACAGCACGGGCGTGGCCAAACAATCGCCAGCGGCGTAGGCTACTATTCATTATGACGCAGCGTCGCAGATGCGAACCTTTCTTAAATCGATATTTATGGATTAATAACGGTAAAATTAAGGTCGTAGATAAAATATTGTATGCAACGCGTGCTAAAAGTCGTTTATGCGCGAGACATGTTATGAAACTCAGCCTTCGGCTGCGTTTCATAATTTTCATGTCTCGCGCATAAAAGTCGACTTTTAGCACTTGTTGCATAAATAACTATTATGCCTAAGGCTTTTACCTTGTCAAACAAGTAATCTAAGTTGTCACTTTTATAACATTTGAAAATAAAATTCGTTTATCGAACACTTTCTAGTTATAAGGCTATTATAGTCTGTTCAGCAAACATAAAAACACAAACTGGGCTTTGATTTGCAAAATTTCGTAAGTGTACTTCCAAAAGTGATGTTTATCTAGGAGTAGAAAGAATAGGGACATTTACCCCCACCACTTTTAATTTGATTAAGCCCTGCGGGCATGATAATTAAATTGCCTGGGGCGTCGGCTGGTGTCATCACAATAATTAAATTGCCTGGGTAGCGTCACGTAATGCCTGGGGCGTCGGCCATTTTAATTTCGTCACACCCATTTTGGATTTTGATGCTAGTGCCGTTTTGGATTTTGATTTTGCTCGCGCCATTTTTGGATTTTGAATTAGTCACGTGATGCTCTGTATACTTACTTTCTCTCTCACAATCGTGCTATCTCTCTTGCATTCGTTTATCTTTGTCGTACGGTTATGTCTGCACGTTTTAAAGTCATATTTTATTTAAACAACTTTTCTGGTCTTCGCTGGATTCGAACATGCGACCATCGTATTGCGATCCTTAAAACCTAACCACTGCGCTATAGCGACTGGTTATAACTTTCTCTTCCGAAGTCCGTTACTATGAAGACTGTTGTCCATTTAAATGTTTTTGCCTATACTTACTCTCTCTCACAATCATGCTATATCTCTTGCATTCGTTGAAAGCTATTCTTTATCCTTGTCGTACTAACTGTAAGGTTACGTCTTGCACGTTCTAAAGTAACTTAATTTTTATCTTGTAATATATAAGTCTATATGTAATTTCTCTATTTCTTTATCGAGCTAGAAGTTGGTTACATACAAAGATTCAATATTTTCGAACTGTAAAATATAACGATTTTTGTTTCTGTCATAAATGTGTCATGCTAATGTTAGAAATTTTGGCTTTTACACACATTTTTTAAACCATTAAGTATCTTAGATAATAATTATAAGGACGCATTAACGTCGGATAGTTCTACTTTGTACGGAATTACTACAGGATTTTTATATTTTTTGTTAATATTTTCCAGACCTTCCTTTCCAATAACTTATATAATTCCTCTTGACATCCTGTTCTCACTTCGCAGAAGATAAGGTAAGTTTGCTTTTACAACATGTCTAGTCGAAATAAATTTCGAGAATTTTTTTCGTAAATGGCTATTACAAACACAGCATATCTCCTTCTTAACAATAAGAACACTTTCCTTCGCAATCTACAAGATCAATAATTTTAGCCAACATTATATTGTCACAAAACGGTTGTGTAAGACGCGTAAGTAAATTTAAATTGCTGACGGTAAGGAGTTGTTAGACTTCTGTATAAAATATATTATATGTATAATTTATATTTACAATATCTGTAACTTATGTTATAAATATGTACATTTACAATAGCATAGTTTGGTTCTTCCACTTTGTTAAAAGACTCATCTTGTAAACGCACAATAACTAAAAGTTTTACGGATTTACAATGCGTTCCATTTATTTAGTTTGTCACTCAACACTTTTCGAGATATTTTGTAGTAATATATTTATAACATAAGTTACAGATATTGTAAATATAAATTGTACATATAATATATTTTATACAGAAGTCTAACAACTCCTTACCGTCAGCAATTTAAATTTACTTACCCGTCTTACACAACCGTTTTGTGACAATATAATGTTGGCTAAAATTATTGATCTTGTAGATTGCGAAGAAAAGTGTTCTTATTGTTAAGAAGGAGATATGCTGTGTTTGTAATAGCCACTTACGAGGAAAATTCTCGAAATTTATTTCGGCTAGACATGTTATAAAAGCAAAATTACCTTATCTTCTGCAAAGTGAGAACAGGATGTCAAGAGGAATTATACAAGTTATTGGAAAAGAAGGTCTGGAAAATATTAACAAAAAAATATATAAATCCTGTAGTAATTCCGTACAAAGTAGAACTATCCGACGTTAATGCGTCCTTATAATTATTATCTAAAATACTTAATGGTTTAAAAAATGTGTGTAAAAGCCAAAATTTCTAACATTATCATGACACATTTATTACAGAAACAAAAACGTTATATTTTACAGTTCGAAAATATTGAATCTTTGTATGTAACCAACTTCTGGCTAGATAAAGAAATAGAGGAATCACATATAGACTTATATATTACAAGATAAAAATTAAGTTACTTTAGAACGTGCAAGACGTAACCTTACAGTTAGTACGACAAGGATAAAGAATAGCTTTCAACGAATGCAAGAGATATAGCATGATTGTGAGAGAGAGTAAGTATAGGCAAAAACATTTAAATGGAAAACAGTCTTCATAGTAATGGACTTCGGAAAAGAAAGTTATAACCAGTCGCTATAACGCAGTGGTTAGGTTATAAGGATCGCAATACGATGGTCACATGTTCAAATCCAGCGAAGCCCAGAAAAGTTTTTTATATAAAATATGACTTTAAAACGTGCAAGACATAACCGTAAGACAAAGATCAGCGAATGCAAGAGAGATAGCATGATTGTGAGAGAGAAAGTAAGTATACAAAGCATCACGTGACTAATTCAAAATCCAAAAATGGCGCGAGCAAAATCAAAATCCAAAACGTCACTAGCATCAAAATCCAAAATGGCTGTGACGAAATCTAAATCGCGGACGCCCCAGGCATTACGTGACGCATCAGCCCCAGGCAATTTAATAATTGTGATGACATCAGCCGACGCCCCAGGCAATTTAATTATAATGCCCGCAGGGCTTAATCAAATTAAAAGTGGTGGGGGTAAATGTCTCTATTCTACTTCTAGGAATGGAACTACAAAAAGTTACTAAAACAAATAGGTTGAGGGTGCGACATCTGTCATAAACGTTCTAAGCAATTACTTTCAGGGATATTATTCAATTACTGTGTTGGATACTACTGACGTAGAGCTCATTGATAAGTATTTTTATTACATTTGGAGAATTTCCATAAAAGTATCTACGTTAACACTGAAATAGTGAGAAATATTGTCATTGATTGTCATTTTTAGATTCAAACCCACCTTCATGCAGGTATGGAAACCTTTGCGCAGGGAAATACAGAATTCCTAGTACAAAAATTGTATGCATATGCCAACTTAAAACAAGAGTGCTTTTGTGTTTACTGAACAGACTATAGCAGACCGATTTTAGACCTCTAAGGTGGCCCATAACCCACCATTGAGGTAAAAACTATAACTCACTAGTAAGATAAAAACCATGTCATTCACTACTGTATTGTTGGTAGCATTATCAAGCTATGTCAAATTCTGGATTTGCAGGTTAATTGTTACGTTAGTCTGTGTCAAATAACAAACAAAACCTAGCCTACTAACCTCGAATTTGACATAGACTGACAATACACTTCAGTATTACCGTATAACACGAATCACAGGCGACTCTGATTATACATTTATTTGATCTCTCGGTATTTTCCAATTTGTCATATGACACGGCTGTCAATACAAAATTTATGTTTTTTAGATATTTATCCAATACTCAATAGTAATATGGTGTTATACTATACCTTTTCAACTTCAAATTGGGACTAATCAATTTCAAAATGAGAATAAACAATTTCAAAATTAAATAAACAATTTCAATTTGAGAATAAACAACTTCAAATTGGCACTAATCAACTTCAAATTGAGAAAAGCTTTTTGTTAACGTAGTCTTTAGAAAATGACATTACATGGTTGTGACAGGACGGAACGCCAGCAACAACTAACAATAATTAGTTCCGTCCTGTCAAAACCATGTAATTGTCCTTTTCCAACGACTACCCTCAACAAAAAGCTTTTCTCAATTTGAAGTTGATTAGTCCCAATTTGAAGTTGTTTATTCTCAAATTGAAATTGTTTATTTCATTTTGAAATTGTTTATTCCCATTTTGAAATTGATTAGTCCCAATTTGAAGTTGAAAAGGTATAGTATGTGTTTGTTTACATCATAACCCGCGTTACCCTTAAGACCGTGGGTTGTAATAAATAACCCATAAGTCACGTGTTTAACTCACTCTCGTGGCTTATAAATACTTGAGCTTACTCTAAATTAATTTGTCAGTTTGACTTTTCACAAATTTCAAACAAAATTTATTGAGCTGTTGGATAAAAGTTTGTATGGCACGCGTGTGTTATTACAAATAATGTATACGAGAAAAGACCCCTCTCGGTTTGACGTTCTCGAGGGCTCAACTTTTCTCTCTTGGATTATTAATATAACACACTTGTGCCATAAATAACGATTATCCAACACCTTCTAGTTATAAGGCTATTATTAGATCTTTGAGACTTTTAAAGTGACCCATAACACACTAGTGAAATAAAAACCATGTCACGGTAGCACTGTCAAGCTAGGTCAAATTCGAAATTTAGAGGTTACGTTTTGCGTCAGTCTGTGTCAAATAACAAATAAAACCTAACCTACTAAGGGCTCGCCTGGCGGCCTCGAAGGCTCAACTTTTCTTTCTTGGATTATTTGTAATATAACATACTAGTACCATAAATAACTATTTCACTTAGTTTTGATTTTTTTTCAAAACCATGATAAATAAACTGTAAACACGTTATTTAACGATTCAAAACCTAACTTTCTATTAGTATAAAGTTGAAATGTAAATCTTGAAATATTTTTGCAATACTTCTCTGGTTGACTGAGGATATTTACAGATGTAATCTTGAACAGCCTGAGAAAAAAAAACAGCAAAATTCTAACGGGTTAATCAAAACATGAAGTCAATAAATCTTTTCGAGCTCATTTAATGGTTCTGCAAAATCTGCAATTTGTTGCCCTTGCAAATGGCAATACAAATATTGTAATAAGAAGACGACGGGCAATTTAAAATCAGCAAAATCGGTATTTTACATATTCCCAAAACTTTCGCCCCCAAGCTCGACGGTTTAATAATATTCGAATGAACAAAACTTTGGTTTCCACTATTCTCAGAGCCGCTGTAACAAAATGTCTCCCTGCACACAAATTGATATAAATAAGGGGTACACCAATATATAGATTATAAAAGTAACTTAAAATAAATACCAGCGTGCGCGATGTAGCTGTTTAGTAAACAATAGAGCAACGAACCGCGATTAGATAAATGGAATGCATTTTATTAATAATTACACTTATATATGGATATATAAAGAGTTGATTGACGCTTAGGTTAATTTTTTAACAATTCAGACAGTAGTAAATAAAAGTTAGTGCCAGCAAATACGTGCAATTAAAGAATACCTATTACTGAAACCTGTAAGTTGAATTGGCAGATACTCAATTTGTTAAAAATGTATATTTAAGTACTAGAACGAGCAAATTTAAAAAATTTAATTTCTTTGTAAAACTTTTCTTATTATTCTACACGATAAAATCTGCGTTTAGCAACGGTTGCAGACGTGTACTGTATTATAACAATTTAACTCTTAACATAATCGTTTGGAAGTTGTTAATTTGAAATCAAAATGAAAGCTAGGTTATAATTACTTTAAAATGGTATATATTGACACGTAGTAAAGGTTAGACCCAACCTCGTTTTAATAAAAATCATTAAAATTTCCAAAAACATAGACGCTGTTTAAACTATCATTTCAACATTATTAGTAACAAGCAGTTCAATAATAAAAAATGTTGAATAGGAATAACCATTATCTATTAATTTGTGTTCTGTAATGTTGGTTGCCTATAGCCTTCTATGATTAGCCTGAAAAACAATGTGTTGACAGGTGTTTTTATAAAAGTATACATAGCTTGTACTATGTATACAAAAAATAAAAATCCCTGTATATAAAACTGTATTAAAATTACTCGTTGTTACTGTCTTTTACTGTATAATTCATTCATCCATTCATAATCTTTAGCTTCTTTTACCTTGCGGGGTCGAGACCGGAAAGCGCAACGGAGGTAATGGGTTGCATACCACCTATATTATGCTCTTCCGCATTCAAACACACAGAACACATTCAATGAACCTTATCAAGTGATAAAAATTGATTTTCAGCGAGCTGTGGAATGAAAAGTCACTTTTTACTAGATTCAGGAAATTCCTATAATATCAGTTTCAGGTTATGTTGTGTCAGCTGCAATTAAATAATAATTAAACTTCATTTTTCAGGAAGAAGCCCTTTATTGAGCAACGGTGAAGGAAGTCAGTAAATCTGAACCCAATGTAATGATAATAACAAATGCTAAAAATGTCTGTCTTGTTCCTCCAAATATTTTTGACGTTTTACTAATAGTTAGTTCGAGCTGTTACAATATAACCTGAATCTGGTTAAAGTGTGATGTTTTACTCCACAGCCCGTTGAGGATAGGTTTTTCTAGGTCTCTTGATATGCACTACCATGATAAATAGCCTAGTATTACACTAACAAAATATTGCTGACAATGGGGCTGTCTTTTGATACTTCAACTCTGGGTTCTGTACAGTTACAATTTTGTAATAATACGTTGCATATCATTGAGAATTTTTCAGTTGATCTATCGATGTAACTGTTACAGGGATGAAATGGATATGAATCAATTCGAGATTAGTCATAATATATGGAGCTTAGATTATATAAATTATACTGCAAATTCTAAAAATAGTACATCTATATTTGTAGATAATTAGTATAGATTAGATACGTTGCAAGGACTAATGTTATATAGTTAACTTTTAGATAGCGGTCGATTTTGTGGAAACTTAATTGCTTAGTTATTTCTATATACAGATTGGCGATTGATAATATAATGTTAACATAGGCAGTCAAATGAGCCAGAATGCAGTTTATGGACTTTATATGCCTTGGACAGAAATAAACATATATGAGCTCAACATCTATTATCCTAGAATTCAGTGTTTTCTAAAACAAAACATTGATGCTAGATGTTAATCACTAATTAGTCTATTTCTGTCCAACACATACAAAGCCCATATACTGTATTGTAGCTCATTTGATTGCCTATGTTCACATTTTCCACCACTAATCTGTATGTATAGAAGTCGTTAATTACTTTATTGTTCATTGAAATGTTAAACAGTGTTTAACATGATCGCGTCCTCGCATGTTAAGATACATTTAACATGCATCCACTCATTTAACATGCATCCACTCGCGTCCTCAAATGTTAAAATACATTTAACATGCATCCACTCCTTTAACATGCATTCACTATAGCAACATCACGCATATTCATGGCAGGCCGATTTCGATTTAGCAGTTTTTAGTAATTATTATTGATTCAAAATTATTGCCTCAATGAACAATAAACTAATGAACGCATTTCGAGGGGAAACCGTCTTAACATTTCTCACATAAATTACCACTCTTTCTTCGCTGCGCTCGCTCGAGTGGTAAACATATGCTCGAATGTTAAGACTGGGTTACCCCTCTTAATACGTTAATTACTTTTATTATTACATGTGTAATATAATCAATGGTTGGTTTATTATTTGTTAGGTTTGTGTTTATTATACACACGATTTGATTCCTGTGTTTCAGCAAATCTAAATACCTATCTAATAGCTTTGTTATTAGCAGTATTTTCATTCAAAAACCTTTTTCAGCATATAAATGCCATATTATTTCTGTTACTATTATTACTTACCTCTTCAGTCAAATTTTAAACCTATTTAATGCATACATAATTGAATATTTGCACTGCACTCTTATTAACTACTTTCGTCTTTTAACTACTTTCGTCAATCTCTAACTGTGTTTGTGATATTTCCATTTCATGTATCATGCTTAGAGTGAATTAAACTATGTTACACATTTTAGTAATATTTTATCTATGCGAAACCATTAGTACTTTTTTGCGATACCAACTTATTTTTACTTATTTTCGGGTTCGTTAACTGTGACGCAAATGCCAACTTCCCGTATTCTTGTTGGTTGGTATGACAACAGCAAAATAACAAGCCGGTTCCGGTCTTAGGGCTGTTATAAAAAATTGCTTTGTATTTAGTTACTATAGAAACAACAATCACCCACTTTTATTTAGGCAAACAACATTTCTAATATTCAACGATATTTTTATTTTTATTAGTTACACGCCCCAAAAAATAGCAAAACGATGCCATTTGGAGGCCTTTTTTGGCCTGTTATCTACCGAAAGTTTGACGTAACTGTATCTTTGTTGAATAGTATAACAACAAAAATAGTAGAACCGTTATAAAGCATAATGGCGTAGTACTGATATAAAATAGTATCTTAAAGAACAAGTTTCATAAAACGAGTCTACGTTTATAACGCGAGAAGCGTAGCGGAGTGTTCTAAAGAACGAGTGCGATACTGGCTTATGAAACGAGTTTTGTATACCGTTTTTTCTATGTTGTACTTTTTATGCCATTTCAAATAAAAAATCCCAGTTATAAAATTAAGGGAATTTTGTGGTGGTTGCTATCGCTGATGTGACAATTGAAAATTCTATTTGAAGTTTGAGGTTGTGCCAACTGTCTTTTGTATATTTTTATTAAATTTAATTAAAAGTGAGTGTAAAAGGTTTTCATGTTTTCCTTCTGAAATACTAAAAATTTCTGAAAATACCGTCAGTAAGTTGATGCTCGACATAGATTTCAAAGCTACCAACTTCGAGAAAATAAATTGTACTAGTTTACTAAAGCACTCAAATAAACTATAACCTCAATTGTTTGGGTGCCTTATAAGCTGCATTATAGACATAAAATACTGATGGAAATAGGTTAAGGATACCTATCACAAAAATATGTTTTTAAAACAAATTTCTAGAGTAACCTAGGAAATATATTGTGATGTTTTAAAAATATGTGTAACGCGCTGAACTTAAATATGTGTAAATAAAGCGCACGCATTACAATTTGTATTATAACATTTTCTTTACATGTATAACTCTGCTTTAGATATCACTTCTTTACATCAGTTTAAAAATAGCTATTTATGATACAAGTTGCTAAATTGAAGAGCCTGAAAACTTCTGTACAACGCGTATTATACAACTCTACTTTGTGTAGCGTAGCGGTGATGAATGGCCTGAAAACGTCTTTCGTGCAAGAGAAGGCCATAAACTAAAATGTGAGTGCTAAATCAGCTAGTAAAAGTGGAGTAGTTCGCTCTGTGGCAGTTTAGAGAAAGTATCAATTGTGCGCGTGTAATAAGAAACATCGGTAATGTCAAGTGTGATTTGTGTCGTCGAGTTGAACAATTAAAACTAACTTGTATAAACGTTACAATGCAATTTCTAGCACAGCCGAAGCTATTTCGTAAACGCAGGGATATCGGCCAACAAACCCTTTTGCCCCAACTAACAATAGACTAGGTGAAAAGGGAAAGTCAACCCCGGTCGACAATACAGCCGTAAACTCTCGAAAAGGAAAAGTTCTTTTCGGCGGAAGTTATTGCAACTTCTTGTGCTACAATAGAGCAAAGGGAGCTTAACTGGACAATCCTATTGTACTCAAAAAAGTAGGGAATATCCCTTCCATTTAGGCGCACCCTATATAAACGCAAGTAGCTTAGTTTTCGAGGGCACTTTTACATAAGATCAGATCACTTCATTACTTCGTGTAATATCACTTGACTTAATATCACATTTTCTGCATATTCCGACTTGTGCCATTTTGCCAGTTTCCAAGGTCTGTTAATAATAAACAATTCAGAACGGAAACCAGGATACTCGCAATTCGTATTTGTATTTTAAATTAATATTAACGAATTTATGTATGTTGTATTTTGTTCGTGTGTTCTAAACTAATAGAAGGAATGTTATTGTTTTCCACAAGGGTTGTATTTTACTGAACTTAATTCCACAGTAATAAACAACATAACAATTCCAATGGTGCAAACCACCAAATATGCATAATAATTATCAGAAACTTTGAATTTTGACATTTCATAAATGTGACAATCTGTAAGTCGTCAGGAATACGGATGCTGTTTCTACGTTTTTTATATGAAAAGAACAATGCAAAAACAGTGCCTTAACAGACCCCATTAAATAACTGGAAAAACCCTTAAGGGTATAAGGAGGATGGAAGAAGAAGAAGAAACACCAAAAAACACCAAAGTAAATAAAATATTTTTACTTCCTTTTACGATAAGGGAAGTATTGGATTCACCCCAAAAATTCGAAATTGAGTTTTCAACATATCTTCACGTTTTGGAGTTCCCTGAACCCAAAAAACATGTTTTTGTTTATTGGTCTGTTTGTCAGTCGGTGTGCCTGTGAACAGAATAACTCAATAACGAAAAGAGGCATGACGTTGAAACTTCATATACTTATAAGTTTTGTGTACTATCTATATGCGACAGCAAACTTTTGAAATAAATCGCACAACCGGAAGTATGGTGTTGACTCTTGTGATTTTTCAGTTTTTTACGATTTTTTCTTTAATGTGTATTGATGTGAGATAGGTGATTTTTCAGTTGAATACCTCTAAAATGGATTTCTTTTGTTTTCCCTTTTTTTTATTAACTCCTATTTTAAATAGAACACCCGGTATATTATTACATTTTTTAATTC
Organism: Agriotes lineatus; assembly: GCA_940337035.1. Lineage (NCBI taxonomy): Eukaryota > Metazoa > Arthropoda > Insecta > Coleoptera > Elateridae > Agriotes > Agriotes lineatus. The sequence goes on along the minus strand of OW679198.1, from coordinate 134,113,623 downwards.
AGTTTAAAATTTTAGAGAAAATTTGTCTCTTCAACGAATGCTCTATTTTGCATGGTTTCTGTAGAATTTGTAATTTTTGAAAAGTTTTGATAAATGCTTAAAAATTAAAAATCAAATTTTTGGCTAACTATTTTTATACAATATAGGAAGTATTGGATTCACCCCAAAAATTCGAAATTGAGTTTTCAAAAGATCTCCACGCTTTAGAGTCACTTGAACCCAAAAAACATATTATTTTTGTTCATTGGTCTGTGTGCCCGTCCGTCCGTCTGTCTGTCTGGGAACAGAATATCTCAAAAACGAAAAGAGGTATGGCGTTGCAACTTCATATATAAGTTTCGTGTACTATCTACATGCGACAGGAAGCTTTTCAATAAAATCGCATAACTTGAAGTATGGTGTTTATTCTTGTGATTTTTCAGGTTTTTTCGATTTTTTCAAAAACGGCTCTAACGATTTTTTTCAAACTTTACATTTTTATTACGTTTTTCATGTGTATTGCTGTGAGATATGTGATTTTCCAGTTGAATACCTCTAAAATGGGTTTCTTTTGTTTTTTTTCATATTTTTTGTATTAACTCCTATTTTAAATAAAACTCCCGGTAGCTTATTGCATTTTCGAATTTAGCTTAAAATTTTAGAGAAAATTTTCCTCTTGAACTAACGCTATATTTTGTATGGTTTTTGTAAAATGTGTAACTTTTGAAAATGTTTGACAAATGCTTAAAATTAAAAATCAAATTCCTTGCTAATTAAGTATAAGATCACTGTAAAAGAAAGTGGTGTGGGTGTATCACACCAGGTTTTTAGTATTTAGACAGGTTGTCTCTGCTGCATATATGCAGCATACATGTAATACTGTGGATCGTATAAGGTTTTTGTTAGATTTTTATTTTTTATTTTTGTTAAATTTTCTATTTGCAATTATTTCTTATATTTGTCAAATGGCTTGTAACCTGATATAATTATTTGTTTAATATTACATTTTTGTAATTATTACTATCGTTTAGTTGTATCTCCAGGTGCCTATTTAAAAGTATGAACTTCAAATATATGGCTGTTGGGAGACGTATTTTGTTTTTTGGCCGCATATTGGCAGCCCTCTGTCCCCTCTTTCAAGTGCTTCTAAGGTTTTTGCTAGTTTTTTCTTTCTGCTTGCTACTTTTGCAAGATCGCTCATATATGCTCGTACTTACATTTCATGGTGAGGTTATCGCACTATGGATTTTCTTTTTTATTATATTCGTCAATGCAATACATCGTGTGTTCCAAAAAAAAATCATTTGCAGCATGCCATGATCAAATTGAAGTTTGCCGTAACTTGAGATATACCCATTGAAGCAAATGAACTACCATAAGTCAGAGAGAACTAAATTACATCTTGACCTTGAACTATTTTCCTAAAAATTTACAAAACACTTAACAAAAACAATTGATATTGACCGTTATGATTAATACACTCGTTGTTATTGTGTACATGCCATCTTTTTTTCCTTTTTACTCGATACAATTCAACTTAATGCAGTGTAAATTTTTACCTGTCACAGCGACAGATGTTTTTAGAAAAAAAATGCAATCTGACATTTACCTACAGACTTAAGTTAAGACATGACTAAATTTTGTATCTTTCTTTCCAAGGCCTATCGATAATGAGCTTTTTTTGGAACACGCGATAGAACGACGTCGCTGACAATGAGTTTTCTTGGTGTACACTTGTATTTGTTTTGAAACTTCCTTTTGGTATTTTAACTTTCTGAATTCGCCATTGTAATTTCAGTTAGTCTAAGTCTTACTCCTTAATATGGTATACATTTTTTTCATGTGTTTCAATAGCTTTTCCTTAATGACATTGTCAGATCCGGCTTTGAAGCGGAACAGTATATGCTTATGCATATCATTTCTGAAATTTGTTTGGTTTTTAAATTATTTGGAATATCACATGCATTACATCTTAGGATGCAAACTGCATTGATGTTTACCAATTTCTTCCTATGTCCACTTAACTGCTTGAGAAAGTTAAAAATGTGTTGTATTAAGTAATGTCATTTCTCCATTAATGTTTGATTTTCTTTTTAAGGACGCATTTCTATTTAATTTGCTATTTACATACTTCATATAGAGTTGTTATTGAACTGTCCATTTCCTTTTCCCAGATATCTTGTTTGCAATGGTGATTTTCGGTTTTTCTATATTTTAAGAATACGTGTTTGTGGTTCAGGCTTTTTTCTTTTCTTAGCATATTTTTTTATGTTTATTTTAATTTTTTTATTTTATCCCGTACTCCTCCTATTTTGTGTATGACACCTTTGAAAATGTTATTTCCATATTTTCCTCATATTCTTCTTGTACTGCTGCGTCATTAACACAGAAGCCGCGTAGCGCAGTTGGGTAGGCCCTAGGATTACATTAAGCAAGTCCTCGGTTCGAAACCCGCGGGGCCGGATTTTTTCCGCAGCTTCGGCGATTGGCATCGGGCTCGGTGAGACCATTCACAGTTGGGCACCAAATTAACTGTGCTTTACTCAGAACCATAGACCTAAGAGATAGAGTACCAAGGTCAACACATCATCATGACACACACCTCACACAATGGTTGCTGCGCAAACATAAAAGACGCGTTCCAACTTTGTATCAGAAATCCGGGCAAAGTTGAGCATTGTACCGCCATATGCAAGCGCACAAAGCACCAGCCTCTACACCGCAAGGTAAAATGAGGTTATTGATAATACATACATACAAACATACATACCAGTTATATTACAGGCAGTTCCCACATAATAGCAGTGCTAGTGAACTTGGCGTCTTATACTCGCCAGAGTTATGACATCTTGCACTTTTTATCTAATCAGCGGCAGTCTGCAGTTAGAACTCGTAATAGTAACGAGTTCTTTGCGTAATTTTGTAATCAGTGTCGAATAAAGTTGTTTTTTAAAAAGGACCTTACGGAAATTCGTAATTTAAGTTACATATTAACAGTAAAATATATCAGATATCAGATATGTCGCGAATATTATGACATTTTACATCAACGTTAATTTAGGGAGAGAATAGCTAAATATAAAAAGGCACTTCTATTGTAATTTATAGAAATCTATAGCCATATGTTATTTCCGTTATTGATTGATGACTAACATGTATTTGAAAGCAGGCATTTACGGCCGTTGTCCATAACGGTAGGTTCTTCCGGGTTATACCGTGGTTGTCGTTTTAAACTTAACGTTTCGCTATCATGCTGTCAGCTTTTTCAGAAGTTTTCTAAAGACTGATGTTGGAGTCTTGGCTTCTCGTTATATACCGAGAAGTCGTTAAGTACTGTTGGCTGCTCATGCAAATCTTTTATGTTACTGCGACTGGTTATTCCGTTTGGTTGCTCACGTAAAATTTGTATGTTTTGATTTGTTTTGTAGAGAGCGTGTGGCCGGCTGGTAGAGTGCTTGCACTAGCAGTCGGCAGGTAGTGGGTTCGAACCCCACATCCGGACATTGGAAACATCGAACGTTCTCCGGCCATTATACGAACATCTTTGTTGGTCGTGACCCCTGTGAGGTCATTCTTCCTTAATTCAAGGGGTTAGGCTAGCCACCTACTCCGTCCGCGGCTTAAGGTGGCTTATAAAACCGCACTCAATGTGTGGAAAAAACAGGCTCTCAGCCTATAATAAGAGGAAGAAGAAGAAGAAGATTTGTTTTGTAGAGCTATCTTTCATGTGCTGCTAGTCGGTAACCGTCTTCTCGATTGAAGTTGTGCGAATTTTTAATAGAGCTTATTCATTTCGAATTTGTATTGCGTATTAATAATACCGTTTGAGGCTGGCTATGATTTACTAAACGTATGTCTAGATTTAGTGTACGTACTCTGAGTTGCATTTTATCTATCATGCCATTTTCGAATTTTTAATTTACAGGAGACATACGGTTTTCAAGGCATAGCCAACCCCAAATGGTTTTATTAGTAAACACCCGATATATTGGATGCTTTTTGAGCAAAGATCCACGAACTTCACATGTAATTTCTTCTTTATTATATTACCTTATGTGCTGGTATTAATTTAATAAATGTTGACTGGCAGACTTCGGAACCAAAAGTTAAACTCGAAAGCATTTTTTAAATGAACAAAATATTTGAAAATTAATGCTTCGAATATTCCACGATGTAGAAATAATATGCAAGAGTACTTTTATATACAATTTTTTGAGATTTATTTGCCCTTTTCGACTCATTACAGAAAGTTTTTTTCATATGTGTCTAATTACATTTATTTTAAATAATAATAACAATCAAACCTGGTTTTGAATACCTCATAAAATTAAAACACGTCGCGTCGGCGGCATGCAACCTCTTGATCTGTGACAATGGCATCGGTGTCTTGCGCAGGATGGCAAGTAATTTAAGTGCAGTTCTGCATTCTTTCGGAAACCTTTCAAAGTCACAGGGGAAGTACAATAACGTGGTGAACAAAGAAGAAAAATGAACTCGCACGTTGTTAAATAATTAACCACTTGAAGCTATTGAAAGCCATTGTTACTACACGGCTGTCTCCTACACACTCCAAAGGATTCTTTAACTATAGGGTACTCGACCTTTCAATCAGTATGTTGAAGTTATCATACTAAAGGAAGTGTAGAAAATTGGTGGAGTTGCTATGGAGGCGAGAATTAGGTATGAGCTGTAAATTGTGGCCATTTTAATGCATGTGGGTAGATTTCAGTCGTTACAGAGATTTTATAGGTTAAGGCTTTCTTCAAATCAGTTTTTAAATTCACCTCATTATAATTCACTACATTTGGCATTTAATATATTTCAATTTGCTTTGTATAGTTACTGAAAACCATAGTTACTTATTTTCCAAAATTATATTTATCATTATAGGCTAGAATGCAATGATTACGTACAGATTTTGTCATTCTAAAATTAACTTTACTGTGAGTCATTGCAAATAGTTGCTACCACGAAGGCGTTGATCCTCTTCTTGTTATAACTAAGATATAGTAAATTGTGTAAATTTTGAAGAGTCTGTTGTAAAGTTATTTTATGTCTGTATAGGTTTTTAATAAAAAAACTCTTTTGTAAATTCTAACAAGATACAAATGCTAATTCCCTGAAAATACGAAAACGTAAAGTATTTTTTGAAACATTTTTTCCACGTAAATACCTCCCACACTTTTTATATATCTATTGTTTACTAAGATATGACTATTCCTAAATATAGAACACGAATATATAAAATTATACTACTGAAATTGCTACTTTCATTTCGATGTCGTTATTTCTTACTTGGTATTTAGCTTTAAAACAACATTGAATGTCTAATTTACAAGTTTAATTTCACTGTAACGAGAACAGCTAATTCGTTTGGTATACAAGGAAAATGTTTGATTGTTACTTAAGTTCATTGGTCATCTGATTTAGCTAGTGATTCTCAAAAGTCTGCACCAGATACTAATGTGATTTTTTTCCGTAAGCAATTAATTTTTAGTGCAATATACTTGCAGCGAGGTCAGTATACGCCCATTTAATTTAAAGGCCATACTTAAAAATCACCCTGTATATGTCATTTCTAAGAAATCACCTATATCTGTCCCATTAATTATGACGTAGTTTTTTACGAGTAACAGTTTTTCGAGATCACGGATCTAAATTTGACAGGCTTCGCTGGTGCATTATTGATCCGTTGTTAGGCGTATCTAGGTCAAACTACCAAATGTTTTCGCACGTATGCGGCGCTGTTCTTTGTTCATCGTTCTCTTGGGTCAACGACTCTTAACTTGATCACACTTGTTTACTTCGAATTAACCTTTTGCTTTAGTTTAGCACTATTTTTTATAGTGACAGAAGGGCAAGATTGGTGTTCTAGCTTGTTACGTGTAATTTTACATTTAGATACAGTTAAGGATTGCTTGGATAATTTCTTAGCTTAAATACATTCATATAGTTAGATTCACCTGCATACGTTAGGTGTAGCTTTGGTTGCATACTCATTTTTGCAATTTTTGGGACTTTTGGAAAATCCTTGATTTTTAGGAAATTTTGAGTAACAGTTTTGAAAATTGTTTTGATAGTACGATTTCCGGCGACCATTTTTAAGTTTTCCTTTTTGGAGCTGCATGTGATCTTTGGAAATTTTCACTTAAGTGGATTACGTAGTTTCCATTTTTCTTTGAGGAATCTGCCATCCAGAAATAGGAAATGGGTGTTATATTGCTAAAATGAATCCGATTGTATTGGGATAAATATATATTTCTGCAATTTACTTACTCGAGGCCACCTTACAACCTTGGCCTCCTCGTTCTAGTTTGCTGTATCGTTTTCCGATTTTTCGGGATCTAATATGCCTGTGGCATTGATGTTACTTGGCTAAGGCACCTGGAGCAACGATCCAGTTCCAGTCCGAGCCCCTCAGCACATGTGGTAGTTCGCATGCAAGGCTTCTCCCCATGGTGACTGCACTCGACTACGTTTCTCACCCGCAAAGTTAGATAAAGGCCTGACTCTTTGGAGGTTATTCAAGCTGGTGGACATCTTAATAGCTATCCCCCATAGCTGTTGATGTAGCGGCCCTTCTGTGCACAATCCAGGTATCTACAACACCTAGTGTTATCTACCTTTTGGTGTTTATTGAACTGAAAATATCGTTCGTTATGGCACTATGATCTTTACTTTATGTATTGTACTTACCTAGGTATATGCTAGCGAAATTCATGCCGTTTTACATGCGGAATATTGTGTAACTTCGTTGTACATCACGTGCAATTACTTTTGTGGAATAGGATAATGTAATTCTATGCATTTAATATCTTTACGTTTGGTAGTACTGCTTTGGTCGCGTTCAAGTTTCAAGTACTTGTCAATGTTTTAAAATTTAAACTATTGCGAGGGTCTCCGGGAGCATCAATTTGACATTTAACATAATATGAGCACCGTAAATACACCATTTTATGTGTATTAGCACTCCCCTAGGCGAAATGGTACCAATTCGAAGAGGTTCGCGACTAGATAGATTATTTACTTAATTAATCAAGCGATTTAGAACTTGCTATTCTCCCGCATTCCGGTATCGCTGTTTCTAATATATTTAAGTCACTATCGTAGTTGATACACGGGTACTCGAACAAATTTCGATTATCGTAGTTACATTTTCGACTTTATTAATATAAAATCTTACATTACATACCACTAAGATTACATCTATAAACTATTCCATTTACATACTATTATCACAGAATTGTGTTGCCTTTTTCAAATATGACACAGAATTTTGAATGTGTACAAACTGTAAATAAATAACTAGGTTATTTCGAGTCTTGGTGTTTTCTGTCTTTTATTATTTTTTTTGTGAAACAGCTAGTGGTTTAGGAATTTACATGGCCACCTGTAGGTTTTCTGGTTTGGACCGTCTCAAACCAGTGGCGCTTCCGGACAACCCACCCCATCCTGCTCAGGACCTAGCTTGGCAAACGTTTGCTACACGACTAGACGATTCCTGTACCACCCTGCTGTGAAGTATTTATGATTTTTTTTTACGTGCGAATAAATTCCCGTGTGTAGCAAATGTAATAAGCTTACTCGCATACCGCGGATTTATATAGTTGATTTATCGAAGGTATCTGGGTCTTGTCTACTCGTCGAGTTTGGTTCGGCATCGCGATTTAGGTCATGGAGATGTAACTGAAGGTATGCGTTGCATTCGTCGTTTCTAGTTCTCTTTTGTAATTAGGCACTCGCATTTTAGAGCCGAGCTTGGAATCGTAAAAATAAGGAGCTGTTAATAGTGATAGTTAGTTTAGCAGCGGAGTTTTTGAAACCATTGCTGAATCCCCGTCGTTAGTTGGAAGCTCCGCAGATTTGAAACTGTTTGTCGAAGCGTTGCTGAGTTCCCGCTTGTATACGAGAGCTTCTCCTGAGGGTAATTGTTGCTTTTTGTTTTCTGGTGACGTTTCGCATCATTATTGGGAGTATTAAAACACCATCTTGTGTTGTGCAAGGTAGCAATGAATCTGTACATTAAGCGTAGCGTAAGACTATTTTTGGCTTTTACCTTTCGCGTGGGCCGTACACGTAATTGATGGGAGTGCTTGTAATTAACTATTTGAATCAGAATCACTGCTATTAATAGAAACATGTTCATACCGATTTTCGATTTATGTATTGCTAATGCAAGTAATTTATTTGTCGAACTCTATTGAAGCCTGTTTTCAGATCGTGGCAAATTTGGCTACCCATACCGTAATGAGCTAAAGAGTTCACGTAAGCTAATTGATTTAACGGTTGTAATCGAATTTTTGGCGCCCCCTGGTAATTTGAATACCCTTTGCTAATTATAGAAAAGAATCTCACGCCGTTTTCACTGTAGCTGGTCAGTCCTCCGATATTTCCACGTAGCCTAAATGTTTGTTTGGTACAATTTGAAACTTGTTAGACTAATTGAGTCTATTTAGTCTGGGTTTAAGCTTAAAATTATTTGCCGTTCGTAATAAAATAATTACACCCAAAGTTGGTGACAAGTTATTCCATTTAGAAATCTTATTAATTTATTACATAATTTTAAGGGTATAGCAATAGACATTACAAAACTTATAAGCATAGATTGTCTTTTATATCTAACGGTTTATGGTGTAATATTTAAAACTAATTGGGTTATATAGCAGTTATTATTAAACAAAGTATTTTTTTTTTCGAAAACTGATAAAAAATGTTGACATTTACATGAACTCAATCGGTTGTCAGAGTGACTGTTTTTTGTTCACTGGATGTAAAAATCTTTTATCTACTAGCAACATGATATTGTACATTTTCGTCATAGAAACAAAATATGAAAAGCTACTCAAAACTCCCAAGGGATTTGTCAAATTATTTCTCCCTCAAGCTCATGTTAATAATAGAACTACAATTAACGTCTTAGCAACCATACGATGAGGCAATTCTTGATGTTACTTACATATTCTAATTTGAAATGTCATTATGACATTTTGAAATTTCATACTATTTTTACGAATATGCTAGTAGATAAAATATTGTATGCACCACGGGAGATATTCATGTTCTTTACCTTCGGTTGACTTACAGACCTCGGGCCAGAGGCCCTCGGTCTGTAACACATGTCAACCTCAGGGAAAAAACATAATTATATCTTCCTTAATGCATAAATATCTATTATAATCTAGAACAAAAAGGACTTTTAGGTTCAGCAATTTTTAATTAAAGAAGTGATCACAATGTAGACAAAATTTTCTTTGACTTTCCGCTAATGTGGAGCTGTGCAGTTTTCGAAAAAACGTTGTTTGATACTCGATTGCGACATTCTTTTGCATTCTCGAATGCAAAAGTAGCATTTCGCAATCTAGAATCAAAAATAACTATTTTTCGTTAAAAACTGTGAGCTTGGTCACGGCGCAACCCAACAAAGGGTTTTAATTCCGCAAATTGGCAGTTCATTCTGTCATGTATAATAATAGTTAAACGTTAAACAAGGACATAACTTGATTAAAATGATAGCTCTGCTATAGATGCTGTAAACAGTTTATGGTTTCATTAATTCTTTTCCTAGTAGGTGGTTAGAATATTGCCTTTATAGCCTTATATAGCTATTTAGCTATGTTTGGCGCATTTGTTAGTTTGGTGACCTAGCTTTGTAGATTATGACGGCATACTGTTATAACTCGTGGATTTCTTCCAATAAAACCAATGGAATTCTCTGATCCTTATGCAATGCCTGGTTGGAAAGATACCAAGGTATCAAGGTTCGTAGAGTCCTTTTTATGGAAACAATTGAATAATTATATACAAACATATATAGTTAAATTAGAGTAGTTATATAGTTCCTCTTTTTCGTTGGTAACTCTGCATGTAGCTTATCTATTTATAGGGTGTTGTATATTATATATTTATTATGACCTTTTGTTTGCTTTTGCTATACAGGTTTAACTACACATTTATGTATGAGACTAGAACGCGCGTAGCCAGCCTACGTCTGGCTGCGTGTGGCGATGCCACGTGCTTACGGTCGGCATGTGCGCTTACAGAAACCTGCGCTTATAGAAACCGATATAGCAAGCGCGCGTGTGGTAGTAGTATGCAGGCCCTTCATGCTGCGTGTGCCGGCGCCACTTGTGCTTACGGTCTGGACGGCCGGCGGCATCGGCTCTTATAATATAAGATATCCCTTAATTAATTTCTTTTTCAAATCAATTATGTTAAATTTTACTTTTAACTAATTATTTCAATTGAGTACTCTTATCGGGGTGGTTTGCCAATCTAGTTATCTATTAGTTGAAATTTAAATTCTATATAAATCCTTGACTACTGAATGACATCACTCAACCTACATTCACCAAGTATTGACAATTATCCTTTACATTTACACATCTATTAATCAATTCACCAAAGTAAGTACTGTATTATATTTATTTTCACTCTTTCTTTTATTGTTTATTATTCAAAATGCTTTTATATGAATTTTTAACACAAACCTTAAAACTTCTCCAGCTTTCACTGCAAATATCCAAATACCAACAGCTCCCAACGTTCACAGTTTGCAACGCCTACTGCTGATTCCTCCAATATTCACAACTATGATAGTCCGTGAACCTTCAACCGCATCTAACCTGTCAATAACTCCTATTGTTCGTAGAATCCAGTCCTGCTCTCTTTATCAATGTCACCGTCACTCCAATCGCTTCCTGGTAAGTTTCAGTATTATAGATGATTCCAATCTAACCTTCTTTATTCCTCAGATAGTACTCTGTATCCAGCAACACCCACATAACCGTCCAAATCAAGCAGCTAATTCCAACTTTCTTTTAAAAGTTTGACCCCTTAGCACTTCCTTACGTAACAAATTGAACCTTCCACCCAAATTTCAAGGTTTTAGTGGTTTCGGCTCTGTGTTGAGTAGTCAGGTTGTGACTTTCCTTTATATATATAATACGCATATATAGATGGCGATAAATGAATCAGATTAAAAACTATTTTCATTATAGTTGTTGTATTGAATTACAAATTACAATACGTATAATTTAGTAAAAGAACTAGCTCGATTGTTACGACTCATGAGACGTTTTTTTTTAAATTGAAACTTCATGCGGTACAGCAATCAATCTTAAACGATTATAAGCACATTTGTGGATATAGAACTAACAACATGCACAGGAACGCACACTGCACAAATTAAAGCAACTTATTGTTTGTAAAGTTTTTGGATTCGTAAATTATTAGACAATTTGATAAAATCTATCTGTCAGGTCTGAGGGTTTGAACTCTTAAGTCTCTAAACGTTTCTTCACTTGGCATTAACAGTTTTTTGGCAAATACGTCTTTTTTGATCATTTTCACTACACATGTTGACGTCTTCGTTTGTTAGAAGTGATATGAATGTAACGTTAGTGACTTTATTCAGCATGCTCCATGGTGCGCCCACGATTGCATGAGGTAGACTATTTTGGAATGGTTCAAGTATTTCGATACTAAAGGTGGTAGCCGATCTCTAGAGTTGGATGCCGTATGTCCAGATTAGTTTAAGAATGGCTTTATAGAGTAGTAAATTGTTTTCCAAAGTCAGTTGAGATTTTATTCCAAGTATCCAGTACATTTTCCTGAATTTTAATTCGAATTGCTAACGTTTTGTGATGAATGATGAAAATGAATTTATGCCAAATAAGTCTGTCGAGATATTTAGCATGTGCGGCTTGTGGGAGCAGGCAGTCGTTAAGTTTAACCGGTGGGCGAGTATCTAGTTTCATCATAAGTATCACGTGTACTGACTTGGTTTCATTTGTTTTAATTCCCCATTTCTTAAGCCAGTCCTGGATCTTATTTAAACTGATTTGGAGGTTCTTGGATGCTGAAGTAGTGTCACTGTGTAAAGAATGAGGTCAAGGACGCTTCCTTGAGCTACACCTGAGTTGATAGGGTGTAGTTCGATGTATTCGTTTTGGTATTTGACTAAGAAGTATCTCCTATTAAGGTACGATTTCAAAATATTGTAGATGTAGTGTGAAAGGCAGTTTTGAAATGTTTATAGCAATCATGCTAGACCTTGTCAAAGACCTGGCTGTTGTCGAGAAATGCAGTTAAACAAAAGCATTTATTTTCCAGGTCTTTATTAATTTTTCTGACAATGCGATCGGCTCGCTCTATTGAGTTGCAGAATCCAAAATGATGGCTGGGGATAAGTTTACCGTTTTCTACTATTGTCTTTAGTTTTTGTATGAAATTGTTGTCAATAACCTTGGATAATGTAGGAAGGATGCTAATTGTACTGTATGATTTAGCATCGTATTTTCTCAGGTTTCAGAGTCATTGCAATTTTAACAACTTTCCATTGGCTTGAAAGTGGTAGATGTTGATGATTGCGTTAAAGATTTGTGTTGTTGCTTTCAGACATTTGTTGGATACTTCTTGTAATATTATTACTGTAATTAGTTCAAATCTAGAGACTTTTTTGTGTTTATTCGGTTGGAAGATATCCGAAAAATTTTTACAAAAAACTTCTGCTTTCTGTATGTCGTTTCTAGTCTATTTATTGTTTACATCTTTGATCGGGGGATTCGACTGTAGCGGCCTTTTTCATTTCCTTTCCATGAACTTAAACTTTTGAGATAATCTTGGACTCCTTTGTTTTCAACTTCAGCTAACATTTCTCGTATTTATTCTTTTATTTCTTGATTGTATGCATTTGCAGTTACCCGCCATGCAGTTTATTGTATATTATTTGTTAGTGCGTTCACCGCTTCTTTTGGCCACTTTCGGTTTTCAAATGAACCTCTATTGAGACTAATTTATCAAGTTCTTGTCTAAAGATATCCTAGACAGTTTGCTGCATAGTGATGGCTGTTTTTCTCTTCTTGGTATTTGTGTAAACACATTATTAGTTAATGGTGAATGGTCAGAGGATAAGTAGATAAGTAGGATTCTTGCACCCTTTCTGCGTCAATTCTTTTTGTGACACAGAAATCGACTGTGTTTGTATCTTTTGCCCATCCGATGGCCAGTAAGTCAGTTCACCAGTCAATAAAGTATTGAGCTTCTTCGCTTGCAAGGCTTTGGCTAGCTCCCTGCCCTTTGATGCTGGCAACCTAAAGCACCAGATTCAATGCTTGGCATTGTAACCATCATCAGCTATAAATCTGTTACCTAAAGTGCTGAAATATTGTTCAAAATCTTCTTTTTTATATTATACTTTGGTGGGTAGTATATAGCAGAAATAGAACAGTCTTCGAGGACTCAATCTTTTGGAGGTATTGATTTAGACCGTCAGCATTCCAGGTTGAAATTTTGTATTTATGGTGTAGCGCCGTTGGAGTATTGACAAACACTTGTAGTTAAAACGTTAATATTGTAATCATGTTTCTCGCATTTTTTCTATTCTGTTTTATGAGATCTGTTATAGTTTCTAAAAATTGCTGATATCAGTTGCGTGTTGGTTTGTAACTTGGTTTACTTACCATGTATTTTTCTGTTGGATGGCGTTATTACTTCTTTGTGTATGTGATATGTCATGGCGGGTGTGGAGTATAGGAAAAGCAGTATTATAATTATCTGGTATTTATTAGGACACACTTGGTTGTAATTGTTGGGTTGTGTTACTAATTCTTGATTGTTGTGTTGGCTTTTCTCTCAGTGCTGGATATAGTCATTGTTGCAACTGTTTATGGACTATGCATCCTCGATAGTTGGCCGCATGGTTGCCGTTACAGTTAATGCATTTGACTTTATCATCTCTTTCTTTTCGTTGGAATTTTGCAGTTTCATGCTTGCCGCCACATTTGACGCAGTCGTATATTTTAGGGCAGAATTGTTTTGTATGTCCGTATTCTTAACATCTCGTACACTGCGGAATAACACGGTTATCATGCGGTGGTTCAAATTGCACTGTTGATTTGTCCAGTAGGTCGACGTTGTATATCTCTTTGTTATTTTCCTTGGGTTTTAGGTTTATAGGTCTATAACAGTGCAATTTAAGATGTGCTATCTCAAGGGTATACAGCAGCCAAAGTTTCAACTAAATTTGTTACTGGAAATGTTTTCCATTTTAACGTTATACGGCTTACGTTCAACGGCGAGAAGCTTTTGCAAGTGTGAAAGAATGTTCATCAGAGAATAATATGTGTGTAAATCGTGTTCGGTTATAAATGCAAGCAAATATAAACAGAGCTGGATTCTGTCAGGACCGCCATTTCAGTATTTGGTGTTTTAAAGATTCTTATTTCAATCTTATTTTTCATGTATGTTTGTAACGCACATTCGAGTAGATCCAGCTACCTCGCACGTAGGTTTATTTAGAACCTAATTCTAGTTTTATTTGATTTTATTTTTGGTTTTACATGTGTTTTGAAGTCAAATTATTATTTTAGAAATAGCATTATGTAATTGAATATACTACTGATAGAAATATATCGTGGTTGTTATGTACAACAATATAATGCATTATTATTTGGAACTATAAGATAGGAATGTCTTGACAGTGAGATATATTTACGAATTTGTTGTTCCTTTTATTATAACGACGTTATTTAGAATTATCAATATATGAACAGCTACATATTATATGTAATAATTATTTATGACTAAATTTTAAGTATTATCCATCTTTGGCATTCGTTACCAACTTTGCATAAAACTAAATTATTGTAGTTTCTTACTGAGTAATTTTAATTCTTTATATCTTTATGTCGTTCCTAATCTATTTATTTTTATAGTGAAAAGAATGATATACAGGATGATTCTTGACTTATACGCAGAATTGCGAGGAATGATAGTTTATGATGTGTAGTGATGGATGAGTAGTGGTGAACTAATTAAATATAAAATTATCGTATTTACCTTGAATTGTATCTGCCACTCTCCGTCACTAGTTGTCAAATTGGAGCTTCTTTTATTCGTAAAAAAATTATAGCACCTAACTTCACCAATGCAGAACTCATGGACATGGTATTAACTTACGGGGAAGTACACCAAAATTCAGTAGCTGCAGCTCGGCTTTATGCACAAAAGTTTCCCCAAAGACGTCGTCCGGGCCGGGAAACATTTCTACTTGTTGTTCAGTACTTACGTGTGGTACAGCATGGATTCGACGCGCTCCGATGTTCTTCCAAAACGAAGGAAGTCACTTCGAACAATTGTTGTGATACTCCAGTTTAAGTTACATAATTAATTCGTTATCTCCGTTAATAAAATACTTTTACTGCGCTTTTTTTAATTACTCATCACTACACATCACGCACTATCATTCCTAGCAATTATGCGTATAAGTCAAGAATCATACTGTATATTATGATCTAAAAACAGTAATAAGAAGTCAAATTGCAGGAAATGTACAGGCTAGGAGACGACATAAATTATCTATATCCAGTTGAATTTTGTTAAGGCATCATTCTGCTTCAAAATCATTTTAAAAAATGAATTTTAGTCATAATGATAGAACGCTCCAATTGATTTGGAAGGTATTCGATATGACATTACATATGGGCATAAATTTGAGATTATATTAGTTATTATCGATGCACTACTAGTGGATAAAATATGGGTGTTACAATATAGATGATACAGTTCTCAATTCTTTTCTAGCAAGAGACATTCAATAAAATGTTGGAGCCAAATACTGGTTTTAAAAATCGCAGTTGGACAAATTACGTTCAATCGTCTTATTTTGTGTCCAGAAATCTGTTATTAAAGCATGTCTACATATCTTGCCAGTAGAACGAATTAGAAAATATCAAATGGGATATTGTCGCAATCACCGACGCAGAAAAAACCTCAATTAAGTCATATTTTGTACCATATGGAGAAGATCAGCAATCAGTGACAATCATAGGCTTTCTTGTACACAAAAGGCAAGCAAACAATATTCGTTTTATAACATTAATATCCACTAGAGTCGTGCACCTTACCGTAAGGTTGAATGCTCGATATGCAATAAAAATTATTTAGGTTTATACACCAACTACAGACCACAATGATGATGAAATTGAAGTCTTCTAAGCAGAAATTATCGAAGATATGAAAGAGAATTCCGCCCAGTTTACAATTGCGACGATTTCAATGCAAAAATAGGAGTGACATCTGATCAATCAGAAGCAGCAGTTGTGAATTACGGCACACTCTCTAGAGAAAAAATTGTTTCAAATGAACATTTTATCTGTATGAAAATCCGTAGAAGATAGACTTGGAAAAGTCAGATTGTAGAATATATGTGTAATGAGATTGGTCAGTTCATATCTAACAGGAAATATATATTTAGAGGTGTCACAGTCATAAATAGATTTGTAACAACCGTTGGTCATCGCATGGTAAAGAGCAACACTAGAAATAGATATCGGCAGAGAAAGGCACAAAATGGTAAAGGAAAAATCACCCCAAAGCTTCACCCACCCGGAAAACTACACAAAGTTTGAAGAAGATATTAGCAATATTTTACAAAACATATCTACTACTAACTTCGGCATTGACCAACTAAACGATCTGCTGGTGACGACTATAGAAGACACCTAACAAAAGTATAAAAGAAATGCTAAAGAACAAAAAATCAGCAAAGAAATTAAATAGAAAATGAATAAGAGAAGAAAAATAAAAACGTTGCCCCACAAAGACCAAAACAAATTAACAAAGAAATATCAAAAAACATCAAAAGAGATTTTAAAAAAATCAGGAACAAGAATATCATAGAAACCATTATACTTTTATTTCCAAAAGTATGAAATTATTAAGACAAAAATTGGTAGAGGACATCATAGATCGCATTGCAAGAGAAATGGAGTTGGGTGGGACTCGTCGCCAAACAGGTGGATGGTAGGTGGACAAAGAGATTAATCGATTTGAAACATAGAAACAAAGAGAGGTCGTGGAAGGCCACCCACTCGATAGACAAATGACCTGAAATGAATCTCGAACAATTGGATCGCAACTGCCAAGGGGAGAGAAAATTGGAAATGCTTAGAAGAGGCCTATATCAAATAATGGAAATTTCTGGCTGTTTGATGATGATGATGATGAGAGGCACCCGTTTGTGTATTAGTAATAAACCTGAAACTGATTATCACACATATTTGTAGAAATCTAGCGTTTATTTTATAATCGATTAATTTTTGGTAATAAATCAACTATATCAAATTGGCTAGATCAGGATATCTGGAGAGGTTTAAATTTAAAATGTTATCTTAGTAATATTTTGCTATTTTTAGCGGAATATTCCATTAAATTCCTTCTGTTTAATGTTGGCTAAGTTCTGTTGAAAATACTGACCACAATGCTACACCATTGTCGTTATGAAGGTATTAAAGCCAGCTGCTTTCTAAAATACTTACCATGTTAAGAAGCGGTACATGACAATAGCTACTTCTATACGTAAACTTATTTAAATTCTACAAAACTAATAATAGTATAATATATACCAAGGGACTAAAGTGTCCATTTAATCCCCAGCGGGGAAGTTTATTCCCGAGTCAAAGTCGAGGAAATAATTACACGTGGAATTAAATGACACCTTACCCTACGTAATGTTTTGCACTCTAGCGTCACAGATTCCGAAATAAATCTAATTTTGCAAAATGTATAGGTACAATCCCGTCCTATTCGAAAAGAATACCTTTGTAAACATTGTAAATGGTTAACTCAGTTATTATAAGTGGTACTTTAGTCTCTTAAAATGCCGCCGAAAGCAGGCGGTTTATCCCCGAAGTGCAAAACGACATTTCTCACCTCGATTATGATAAAGAGCGGCTGAATTAGGAATTTTAATTCTAGTCTAAGTGCTATTAGATTATTTATGGCCGAATCATTGGATTATACATTACTGCTGATAAAAATTTGTACCTTCATCATTGCACCGAGGTTAATCCACTTTTGTATAATCTAACTCATATTATTGGTAGGTAGGGGAATTCCTCGAGATTTCGTTGTAGGTACTACAGGTATAGATATATTAACAACGCTTATACAAATTTATAAATAGCTAGGACTATTTCTACAAAATACAAATATTTAAATACTAACTTTATTTTAAAGATGCAATTATAAGATGACTGTCGATTTATGAAGTGCGCGATAAAATCAAATAATCAACGCGCACGTGTATCTATATCACTTATCTACAGATTTTTAACCATTATTAGTAATATTTTGCAGCGCTTTTAAGTCAATAACGTTATTTTCTCTAGTTGAAATAACTATGATATCCAAAAGCTAGTAAAGTCCCAATTTATTTGATTGTTACTGCCGCAGTATGCTTTGACAGGCGATGATAAGATGATACTAGGAAACGTTTTAAAAGTAGAATTGATTATTTCAGATTAGATTACAGTTAAAAATATTTAACTACAGCAAACAGTCTGCGCTTTAGTACAAAATGGGGCATTCAGAGCGCGTGTGATAATTTCAATAAACTTCAATTCATTCTATTTATCTAACATGGATAGCAGTGCAAAAGTAAAGAGAGAACCAAATCCAAGAGAAAATGCAAGCTTTTTATCAAAAGCAACATTTTTGTAAGTATTGATTCATACAGAATCGTAAACTTGTGAACACTGAACTGTTCCTTAGCTTTACCCATACAACGTTTCGAAAAGGGTTGAAAAAGAATCTCCAAGAAGATGATATTTATGAAGTTTTGAGTACCTGCAGGTCGACGCGATTAGGCGATCGGTTAGAAAAAGAATGGGAGAAAGAGAAGAAGAAGCGCACCCCTCACTTTATATTAGCAGTATTACGAATCTTCGGCATCGAATATGCGTTTCTTGGATTGTCACTTTTTGTTGTAAATACCAGTTTTATGTAAGAATATGATATTTAATCGTGCTGTATTTAAAATGACGCTGGTTTTCAGAATGGCTCAACCCCTTCTGATTGGAAAAATCGTGTCATACTTCGCCCCAGGCACTAAGCTAACTCAGCAGGATGTCGTATTTTATTGTTTAAGTTTGTCCTGCTGCATTTTCGGGAATATAATGTTTTTGCATACGTACATGCACGGCATAGAACGATTATCATTAAAAGTCAAAATCTCATGTTGCAATCTAATATATAGAAAATGTCTAAGATTAACTAACAAGTGCATGTCAGAAATTGCCACTGGTCAGGCAATAACATTAATGACGAGAGATGTTAGCACTTTCGACTTAACTATTCACTTCGCACATCAGTTATGGGTCGGAACTATTCAGACAACTTTAATGACATTTGTGATGTATAAACATATCGGGGTTTCTGCTTTTGCAGGTCTTTCTATGCTGATTACACTGATACCACTGCAAGGTAAAAGTCAACTTCGCGTTATAAAAACTGCCACCATATTGTTTTGTTATTTTATTTTATTTATTATGTCTTTATGTTTTTCTTTTAATTACTGTGTTTTAGTATATTTGGGCAAGAAAACGTCAACGCACAGACTGATTACCGCAGAAAAAACAGATCAAAGAGTAAGGGTAACCCAGGAAATATTAACCGCTATACGAATAATAAAGATGTACACATGGGAATTCTTCTTTTCCAAATCTGTTAGTACCCTCAGAAAGTACGTATGCTTTATTACACTGTAACATATAACCAACTATATTATTTTAGGAAGGAAATAAGCAACTTAAGAATATTATTTTACATAAAAGCAATTGGATTATCCATTGGTCAATTAAGTTCGCGCTTGGCATTTTATATCTGTGTCATGGCGTATGTAGCTATGGGTAACCACATAACCGCTGAAAAAGCTTTCGTTGTCACTGGATGTTTTGGGGCATTGAGAACAGTTTTGACAACGTTCATGCCTTTGGGAATTGCACAACTGGCCGAGTTGAAGGCGTCAATTCAAAGAATAACAAGCTTCCTTTTATTGGAAGAAGTTAACGAAAGTCCAAATAGTAATAACTATATCGAGGAAAAACAACCAAAAATCTCGGTTAAGAAAGCTACAGTACAATCAGACAAGGGGGTGGAAGTTCTCGAAGATGTTAGTTTGACGATAAAGCAAGGTTTAACAGTAATCTCCGGTGCTACGGGGTCAGGTAAATCGACGATCTTAAAATTATTGTTGGGTGATGTAAAAAAGAGCGAAGGAATTGTTGAAGTATCCGGGAAAATGTCATATGCTTCGCAAGAACCATGGTTGTTCCCAGGAACAGTAAAGCAAAATATTATATTTGGGGAATGGTACGACCAAGAACGTTATGAGACCATAATTAAAGTGTGTGCTTTAAAGAAAGATCTCGATTCGTTTCCTATTGGCGACAAAACTTGCGTTACAGATCGAGGGCTGAATTTAAGCAGGGGCCAAAAGACGAGGATAAATCTGGCGCGAGCTATATATAAAAACGCGGATATTTACCTTTTGGACGATTGCTTGTCAGCAGTTGATGCGCATGTTGGTAAACACATATTTTACGAATGCATCAAGAGTTTCTTAAAGGATAAAATATGCGTACTGGTAACCCATCAAAGCCAAATTTTGCGAGAAGTTGATAATATCATTATAATGAGCAAAGGTTGTGTAAAATTTCAAGGCAGCTATGGTAGTCTTAAAGAATGGGACAATGACGACTTTAAATCAAGTTTGAACAGTGGTGAGAATGGCAGCGAATATCGAGGTTTTACCGAGAAAGACAAGGAGGAACTGCCAAATGACCTTGACAACGCAGATGAAGCTACAAAGCTTCTGGTAACTGCAGATACTAGAAACGTCTACGAGGAGACGAAAAAAGAAGGAGCTGTAAATAAGGCAGTATATTACACTTACTTTATGTCTGGGGGAGGTATTAAGATGTTGCTACTTGTGGTAATTTTATCGATATTTGCACAGGCTACAGCCAGCTGGTCAGATTATTTTGTGAGCTTTTGGTAATTATAAATGTGTATGAAGCAATGCATGTTTTTTTATATCTTTCTCATTTCAGGGTTGATATGGAGCAAGACTTATCAGGGTTTAGGTATAACCAAACTACTAATTCAACAGCATATAAGGAGCTGGAACAGTCACATGATAGTATCATGAAGCAATATTCTTTTGTAATACTGGCAGCCACTATTTTTACGTTATGCAGGGCGTTTGCTTTCTTCATTTTCAGCTGCAAGGCATCAACTAACATTCATCATTCGATTCTGGACAAAATTCTTAATGCAGGAATGATGTTTTTCGACGCAAATTTATCAGGGAATGTACTTAACCGATTTTCTAGAGATCTTGCAATTATAGATGAACAAATGCCAAACGTCATTTTTGAATGCACTCGTGTAGGTGTCTCCTAATAGAACGCATGGTGGATTCGATAATTATTTTTTTTTAAATTCTAGGTAACATTGATGTTATTTGCAACCTTATTTGTGGTATCATCAGTAAATCTATTTTTTCTGATTCCATCCGCTATATTCACAATTATTTTATATTTTGCTCGTCGACTGTATTTACCAACTGGTCGTAGTATTAGACGATTGGAAGGAGCAAGTAAGTAATATTAAATATCTCAATTGTATCTTATTTATGATTTTTTAGCCCGTAGTCCAGTGATTGGACACCTAAATGCAACATTGGAGGGCCTAACGACAATCAGAGCAAGTCAGGCACAGACAATCTTGAGAAAGGAATTTGATAGGCATCAGGACCTTTATAACTCCGTATCATACATGCATTTGGCAACGACAAGAGCATTTGGCTTTTATTTAGATATGGTGTGCGCCGTTTATATAACCGTGATAACGCTTACATTTTTGTTTTTTAAGACCGGTAAGACTGCAGCTGTAGCGATGTTGATGATGAATAATAGTCAACAATTTCATTTCAGACACACTTGCCGGAAAGGTCGGTCTAGCAATAACTCAATCGTTTTCGTTGACTGGGTTGCTACAGTGGGGTGTGCGTCAGTGGGCTGAGCTGGAAAATCAAATGACGTCCGCCGAAAGAGTTCTCGAATACACTAAAATAGAACCGGAAAACAAACTAGGAGACAAACCAGAAGATTGGCCAGATAATGGAAAAATCGTCTACAAGGAAGTAAGTTTACAATACTCATCTACAAGCGAAAAAGTTTTAAAAAACGTGAGCTTCGACGTTGAGTCCAAGCAAAAAGTTGGAATTGTTGGTCGAACTGGAGCAGGAAAATCTTCCATCATCGCTTCGCTGTATAGAATGTACGAATTTCAAGGGACAATTACTATAGACAATATTGACATTAACAGTGTATCCATCGAACTGTTGAGGTCAAAGCTGTCTATCATTCCTCAAGATCCTGTCCTGTTTTCCGGCACTATTAGAAATAATTTAGATCCTTACGGAGAATACTCAGATGGCGATTTATGGGATGCTTTGGAGGAAGTAGAAATGAAAAAGACTGTTGGTAGTTTGAGCACAGTTATCTCTGAAGGAGGTTCCAACTTTAGTATTGGTCAAAGACAGCTGTTGTGCTTAGCACGTGCTATTATTCGTAGGAACATCATCTTGGTGTTAGACGAAGCTACAGCTAATGTGGATCCACAAACCGATTCTTTAATCCAAAGGACTATTAAGAGGAAGTTTTCTGATTGCACCGTAATAACGATAGCTCATCGGCTACATACAATTATGGACTCGGACAAAATTTTGGTGATGGATTCGGGAAATGCGATCGAATATGATCATCCCAAGACATTGTTAAGCAATAAAAGTGGAATGTTCTACAGCATGGTTAAAGAAGCAGGATTGTTGTGATGCTGTGCCCAACTTAGTTTATGGAAACTGTTATTTATTTAGCAAATAAAATTATCTTAATGTATTTTCATAATGGCAAAAGTCAATTGTATTACTGTAAAAATTATTTTGTTGTAATTTAAATGGTGCGAAGTAAATTGCCAGAAAACTCATAGTTTTGTTTAGATAAAATGCAATTACTTGTAAATATTCAGCGTTGTTCGAGAATAGAGCTGGATATTTCCAATCTAAGAGATATTTTATTAACTTCTTTACTGTAGCTAATGTTTGTAAAATATCACGGAATTATAAATCTTAAATGCAATATTTTAGGAATTTTCAGGCCAGCCAGGAAGAATTAAACGATTGAACAATTTCAGATAAATAAAGATAAAGACCAGTGATAGTTGGGGCTTATGCAAATACAGACTTATCTTAAATGGCATATCGGCTTACAAATACTTTTAGTGCCAAATGAAGTGTATCAACCAGTACACACATATGCGTACCTGGTGACAACCGCTTGTACACTAGTGCTGTGACGGAAGTGTTTTAACCACACCATTTTTAAATTCAATTAGAGTCATCCTATATGGGCGTGATGAAAGTACATTTTAGTCCTATGGTTCTTAGGAATAAAATCTACGTTGTGTAACTGGTAAAGACCTGTTATTTTTAACTTGTTTTTCTTAGTCTATGAATTGAGATTACTTTGAATTTAAATACATTTTTATGGAAAGTGATGGTAACGATGTTGTAATGCTCCTAGTCAATTTAATAAGAGGTAGATTACGAAAAGACTTTTTTTGGGTAGAAATTGTATATCTAAATACTGAATATCCGCAAAACTTTTTTACTGAGATAATAATATGCAATTACAATTGCCTGACATAAAAATTATGTAAAAATATAGAAATCAATAAAATATATTCTATAAAAAATGGAAAATGTATTTTAACACGTTCACGTGCGAATATTTTATTTATCAAAAGTTATGGAGCGATTAAATGGAAATAGGGTCCGAACTTTTCTTCCATCCTTAGTATGAAATTTGGCACTGAGCCACATGTTTAAAACAAATTAGTTATGGTGAATTGTTAAAACGGCGATAGTATCGCCGCTCGAGCGGGAGTAACGTTTGAGAATTCCCGTAACGAATTGAAAAAATATTAAAAATTTTGAAAAATGTGCAATCGCTTAACACCGGTCTGCTCTCGGTATTGCACGTTTTGTTTACCCATTTATTTCTTTCGTTCAAAGAATGTGTATCTGTGCATCTGTATCGTTGAAATTCAAATTCGCTGGCTCATCTCCAGGGGGTCCTGCAACGTACTTAAGGATCAAGTTTTAATGAATTCCGACCCTACCGCCCGTAGCCACGTCGGATGCAATATTATTGAGTTACAATTCATTTTAAAACGCGTTCTAATTGAATTATTATTATACGCATTTTTGGTAATGTGATTTGTTACATTTGTTTGTTTTACGTATTTTTTCAAGTCGTTACATGTACAAAACATATAATTATAATATGAGCTTTAATGCATTTATTAAGAAATTCACACTGCGATTTCTCTAAACAGAGCAAATTGCCATTTGTTAGAAATATATACAGCGTGTACACCTTAATTTTTTTCAAATTTCCTTTGACATTATAAACTTCCACTTGCAAATAAAGTTCTGAATCAAGTTCTTTACTGATTTTTTAATTAGGTATTACATCTTTGAAATATTCGTACAAATGTAAAAAATTCTCTCCGATTTAGTAACAATTTTAAAATTTGAATTTTTTTATTGAAGAAAAATGATTAGATAACAGGATGATACCAACATTTAAAAAATCTGTCAAGGGCTTTACTCAGAACTTTCCTCGCAAGTGGACGTTGCGACACTAAATAATTTTAAAAATCATAGAAAACTAGGTGTAAAAATATCTTTTCTGTTTATAATAATATTGAAACCATAAAATCAAACACTTGGTAATGCAAATTACATCAATTTTCAAATAAAAAAAATTGCCGGAGTACGGAGCCGCAAGGCAAGGATGTGAGCTTGCCTTGCAGCTGGCTTAAATAGAACACATTTATCGTTTACCTATTTTCTCTTATTTACGACATTTTCCCTGTAGCTATTGGGTCCCATTTTCGCCAAGGGTAAAGCAGGATACATAAAACAAGTAGAGACACCTACTGCAGGTTCCTTTAATGTCAACATACCGAATGGCTTTAAACGACTCCGAGGGGGAGGTGGGTTATTTTTCAAATATTAAAATTAACTTGTTATTAATATGCAGGAATGCTAGATTGGAATAACGGCACTAAATCACGTTTAGTGATCTTAGGTTGGGACTCGTTGTTTTGCCATCTGGTGGTCAAGCTTAGAAATAATCCCCGAGTCGCTGTCCATGGCACTTTAGACAGGTTTCAACATTTGGCATAAATGTCTCTGCTTGATTGATTTATGTAGGCTGGGAAAGACAAAGCTATGTACAAGTTATTACTTTTATTTATTTCTCAGTTAAAGCAAAAATATTTTTTTAAGGTGCTCACCATGTATATTTTTGTCCGAAATATTCTCGCTTTCATGCCAGGTATATATACATAATCTGCAAGCAAAATAGTGTCTTCTTCCAACAAATAGTTTTGAGTTATACCGGTAACAGACAGACAGACAGATGGCATTGAGAAAACCTGTTTTTCGCCATATAGGGACCCTGAAACGTGAAGATCTGAAGAAATCTCGGAAGGTAACTTTTTCGCGATTACACTTTTCAAGAATTCAATCATTCAATAATTCTTATAGTGACAATATTAGCGTCAATATATAGGACCATCTGATTATATTAAATAGTGCTGGTTTGACAAATAGTTACAGTAGTCATGGTAATGTAATAAATTTCTTAAATCTAAAACAAGTTTCGATTGATTTAATCTTTTCATCGCTTGTCTCGCTGACTACAAACCGAGGACTAATTTTTTCTTTAATATTTGTCGCTCAGACACGGAGCTGTTGTTTTTGGAACATTTGATTTTCGTCATATCAGCTACTCTTGCTATGAACTACAAATATTGTCGACAATAATCAGACAACTCCTATTATATGCGGTAGTTAAACTGGTGAGTACAAAATCCCATAAGCTGCGGTATTTTTGTCACTTTGACAGCGGATACAGGTTGGTTTTATTTATTTGTTTGTAATAGACAAGGTCTAGGTATGCGGAGTACCAGGTACATTAGACGCAAACTGCATGGTCATATGGGCATAGTCCTACTTAAAATTTTTGCCAATACTAAGGAGTTCCAACCCTAGCAAGGAATGTTTTACATGCTACACATCGTAGTAACATGGGACCTACGACTTTACATCACTTTCGAATGATGGCATTCTCTAGAGGTTTTCATCCACATTTTTTACGTTTAATAACCTCATCGGGACCGGGAATCGAACCCGCGACTCTCAGAATGCTGATCTACTGAGCTACCGAGCTCAACGGATAAAGTTAGCTTTAACGTTTAAATCGACAATTTCTTATATCTCTTATTGTCCAATCAAATGACATAATTGTTCAAAATCCAACCAATCATGTATTTTTAAAGTGGTAAAAATCAGTATTTTCTCTTGGGATTTGAACACGTTATTAATGTCACTTGCATCGATGGCAACCACCAAATATGCTGTTTTAGTCAAAGCTGTATTTTGAAGACGGCATATAAACTGTCATTGTGCATTAGAATAAAATAACGTCATATTTATTGCGTAGCTACTACCAAAAAATGTAATGGTATTTGAGAAATAGTTCACAAAATGTATTTCGGGGTCATGATAGTGCCGGACATTTTTTACTCAAGGTTTGTTGTATTTTGGTAAAGTCCCTTTGATCAAGTTAGTTTGTGTAGTGACATTGCCAAAACAACAAACCTTCGTAGAAAAGTTACCTGCAAAATCATTCGCCCTTTATGCATTATTACTGAATAAAATGTTGTTTACCTTTTGCTGCCATGACAACAAAATTGTCGAAGTGTTGATTTTCTCCATATTAAAGTTGCGTTTTTAATCTCAAATTTGATTTCCAATCGGTAAATTGACGCGATAAACTGTCAGATAGAACGACTCGTCCGACGCACTCGTCGTTTTATCAGTGACACTAGTGACAGTTTATCTCGCCAAGTTACGTGGTAAAAACGTAAAAACTTTAATCCGATAAAATTAAACCTCGTAGCACCAGCCTCTACACCGCAAGGTAAATGAGGTTACAGATTATACATACATACATACATACATATTTGCTACAGACCAAAAATAAATGAGCGCCGTTTTAATTTTGTTTACATAATTTATTTTTAAGAATCAAGGGCTACTGCATTGCGCCACTTAACACAAATGTATCTGCTTAATTGTACCTATATTTGATTAGATATTTGAGTGCACCATATCTCAATTTAATATCTGTTCCAGTTTGATCCAACTTTAAACATTGCAAAAAAAAAATTAAAAGCCTATATCACGTTAAGCAAACGTGTTCAGTAAAACTATTTATGTATCGAGAGTAAGCAGTGCGTATTTATGGAACGCGATCGCACAGAAGTATAAAAATGTTTTTCGTCGCCAATAGTCACTTGCAATAAAACGTAATTCGCAACATAAAATTGATAATGGTGTAAACAGTTACTTTTGACATTAGAAGCACTTATTTTATACAGCTTTGCCAAAATAATGAATAATATAAAACAATATAAAACATATTTTCAGCTTGTGAAGTATTGCAATCGAGAAAAGATCACCTTCCGAGACAGACGGACAGACAGATGGTCCGACAGACAGACAGAAGGAATTGAGAAAACATCTTTTTCATCATCTAGGTACCCTGAAACGCGAAGAACTGAAGACGTCTCGGAAGGCGAATTTTTCGCGATTACAATATTCAAGAATTTTTGTCTTAATTTTGAACGTAGAATCTTCAGTTTTCGTTTGCCGGTAATGTTAAAATACACCCGGTAGAAACACTCATCTTGAAGACCTCCTCCGTTAAATAAATAGTTTCAAAAACATTGCTAGCCATTTGAAAATCTTCATATTGGAGAAACTTACTACTTTAAAAATTATGTTGGTTTCTTAACAATGAATTTGATGGAAATGTCTCTAGGGGAATTAAATTACTGGTAATTATAATTTGCACTACGGAATTTTCATTTCACCTATTTTAATATACAGGGTGATTTGTAAGTTGATTCTTTCCTTTTGCCAGGATATAAAGCAAAAAATAAGCATTTTTTTCATTTACCACTTTTCCGAAATATCAAAACTAATGGAGGTACAGGGTGTTAAAGTTTCAAATTAAAAACTAAACTTTGACCCAAAGGCGGCTGGACAATTTTATTTTTGTTTATCTCCGTTGTCAAGCAATGACCTGTCAACTAGTTTTCCATTGTAATTTTATTAATGTTATTGTTACAATACTGGCTCATGTTTATGAGAATAATGAATTAGAGAATATGTTTATTATTTACTGGGAGTGTCGTCAAAATGCCGCTGCCGCATCACTCTTATACGCGGAACGTATGTGCAGAAGCGAATGGTGATAATTTTTAACATATCATTTAAGTTAGATTAAGTTTAGTTTAATTTTTGTTAAGTAATTTTAGTTCTTAATTTGGAACTTTAACACCCTCTATCTCCGTTAGTTTTGATATTGCGCAAAAGTGGTAAATGAAAAAAAATCTTATTTTTTTAAGCTTTATATCCTAGTAAATGGAAAGAATCAACTTAAAAATCACCCTGTATAGATACAATATTGGTTAAATTCAAACAAAGTTTCAGAATTTAGTGCTGGTACAAATTGTAAATAAAAATTGAATATAGCCTATTTCATTTATTTAGCCGATGTTGTCTTGGTTTGGATATTATATTTTTTGTGAGAAATTTCAAACATATTTTTAAAATGTCTATTAGCTATCCATAACCCCTTTATTTCTTATATCACAAAAATTCAGTTGTTACACATACATATCACACATAATAACAAAAACGAATATAAAAATAAATGTATATTGCAAACTTACAGAGAATTGTTAACTTTGGATTCATATTATCATTTTGGGCGGCTGGACGTCATGGCATTAAAAACGTTTGAATAACTGCAAACTGACTATAATCGTTAGTGCCAGCAAATTTAACATACTTCAATATAGATAAATGTGTTATCTTAGTAAGATTTTTTTTCGTGGCCTGACAGTTTATAGAAGTCGCAATTAATGTTCACTTACAAGGTTTAAATAAGCTTTAACAAAATTATAGGGCAGTTCCAAACAATTCTTTGCTGATTCCCAATGTTATAAATTTGTAAAGGTTTTATATCGGATTTCCCTCACAAGTGGAAGTTTTGAAACTAACAATTTTGAAAATAACAAAGGAAAAATCAAGCTGTATCTGTTGTACAATTTTTCGTCAAATATAAGAGGTTAATCTATATGCAATACGTTATTTATCTCTAACAAATTTGAGACAAAACAAAAATTTAAAAAAATAATTTTTGAAGGTGTTCACCCTGTATCCTTTGGGTCCACAATATACCTATTTTTGTCAAGGATAAACGTCGAAGCTACATGCAAAATAATATTTTTCTCTAACCAGTAGTTTTAGAGCTGCCGTATCGATTGCTACACGTTTGCCCTGTATTTTTGGCTCCAAAAATGAATATTTTCGTCAAGAGTAAAAACCTGAGCTATTTATGTACAAAATATTATTTTTCTCTCATTAGTTACTGACTTAAGCAAATATAAAAAACATTTAATTTTTTGTGTTCCCAATAATCTGCATGAAAAATATCGTCCCTCCAACAAATAATTTTGGCAAGAGACAGACCGATAGACAGACAAAATTGAGAAAACATATTTTTCGTCATTTAGTAACCCTGAAACGTGCAGATCTGAAGAAATCTATGAAGGTGCTTTTTACTTCCCTGGCCTCGTCTAAAAGACAATGGAAGTATTGTAATCGCAAAAAAATCACCTTCCGAGATTTCTTCAGATCTTCACGTTTCAGGGTCCCTAAATGACGAAAAACATATTTTCTGAATTCCGTCTGTCTGCCTGTGTGTCTGTTTGTACGTCTGTTGACGGTATACCTCAAAAATTATTTGTTAGAGGAATACAATATTTTCCATGTCTACCTGGCTCAAAACTGAATATGCAATACAGAGAGATCAAAAATCAACTTGATCGCAGAAACCATTGAAAATAATAAAACTTGCCTAATCCGTAGCATAATTTTGGCACGTTTAAAATTCTTTTTCGGAGTCCTGTTGAACTATATAAATTTGGTTTACATTACATATATTTGCATATTTGTGTAGCCTATTAAACTGTGTTAAAGTCACATGAACTAATAATACAGTTAATTGTAGTTCAAATGTAGTTTTATAAAGTACAGTGTAGACAGTTAATGTATTATCCATGGGATCCCACAGGGTAAACAACTTAAAAAAATAAAATGTCTGTTTTTTGTTTTAACTGAAGAATAGATGAAAGTAATTATTTGCACAGAGGTAAGGTTTTCCCTTGACAACAATAGGACCCAACAGATATTATAAAAAGTACAGAAATAATAGGCTCCTTTATAACGCAGCCAGAAGCGAATATGATATGTGTTCGGCCGTTGCGCAGCGGTTCACGCGTCTAAATTGCGCCGAATAAATTGTTTTTTGAATTTTTTAGGCTCAAACGTTCCATTTGCGAGGGAAGTTCCAAGTAAAGCTCCCTACAGATTTTTTCACGATTACAACACTTACTTCGCTTTAGCTAAGGAAATTCAAAAATGAGGAATCGTAAGAAATTGATTTGTGTGTGCATGAATGAAATTCGTCAACAAATAAGATGCAGATGTGAATATTATGACATGCAATTGTTTTGCTTCACCGGATAAAATTGAGAAAAAAAGCTGGACCAAAAGCAAATGTCACTCAATGAATGTATAGCTTTTTCGTGATGATTTTCTCTCATTAAACAAATAGCGATTATAAACATATTTCAAAATTATTGCCATATGCTCATTGTTCGTTATAGTTCAACAAGGTTTACTTTATTAACTAGAGAAAATTAACAAAATTTGAAAAGAGCTTTGACTATTTGACCATAGCAGTCGTCCAAGACAACTGGTACTCCGCTTGCCCAGACCTTGTCAGATTTGAATAATGTGCAAATGGAAAAAATAGTGTGCATGGACAGCCTTTCCCCTAATGGATTAAATAATAACGAAAAAACTGGAATTTGTTATTAGTAAATTCTCCTGTTCCTTGTTCGATGACGTGACAGTATCACACAAAAACAGATTTGTGATTTATGCTATTTTATTTCAGTCATATTATACCAGTATACAGCTAAAGATCATATATTGGGAATTGTTCACAATAATTTATTGCCTGCAAATATTGAGATTAGTTATCCCTTATCGCGAATGATTCATGTGTTGGGACAGGTCATATTATTATAATTGCAGCAACTTTCGATAGGCTCTTAATTGATTACTCATATTTTAATAGAGAAATCCATGGTATGTGAACATCAGCTTTCATATATTTTGTCATGTAAAAGTCATGTATAGCCCTGTTGTTTGTGATCGCTCTAGCGATATGGATTTGGGCAATGCCCTCGACGCCCAAACTAGGACGTTATCTTTTCATACTTATCTTTGTTAGGATACACAGGCCATACAGGGTGCTCATTTTAAATTAATTCAGAAACACCTTCTTGAGTTTTAACTCGTAATAGAACTCGTTAAACTGAACAACTTTTCCATTTATCATTTTTTCGAAAACGCCCTCAAAACTGAGTTAAAAATCAAAACAATTTTACTCTAAAAATGCATACCCGCCTATGGATTAATATTTTAATTTCATGGCATAAAACACAAAAAACATTTCTTTGATATGCAAACCAACAAAAACTGCATAGGTACTGATAAAACATTCAGTTCACATCTGGTCACCAACGTACTTTATCAATTGAGGTAGGTAAGTTATTGACCGCGTGTTTTTTTGAGCAAGAACTTTGCAGTTTTAATATACTTGTGTCGTTCACCTTTAACTTAGATTTGCTTTCCAAGCGGCTCGTCAAATGTAGGGGAGATAAATGATTGAAAAAATATGCGATTAAATAAAAAACGATAAATAGAAAAGTTGTTCATTTTGGTGAGCTCTATCACTGGTTAAAATATTTGCACTCATTTCCATAACACCCTGTATATGTAATATATATTGAAAGATCATATTAGCAAGTTATGTGACTAAGCAAAACTGCCACATGAGAACTAAAATAGGTTGCTTATTTTCAAATTTTAAGGCGTCACGATTTGAAAGGTGCACCCTGATCCTTTATAACATAATTGCAGTTAAGATTAGTACATGTGTAGTAATTTCCCACCATATACCAGCAGTTCGAAAACCAATGCTTTTTTAAATTCCGCGAATGCAGTGGGAAAACTGGTTGAAAAATGCAAACGTATTGATGCCAAAGTCGCTTTGTAATTTTGCTCAAAATGGCAGCGTATCATTCTGTTGGAAAAATCACAGAGATCCAATTCATGCATAACCGTTTCAGTAGAATTACCGTTGCTTGACATCGACTCTGCACAACGTACGCAGACTGCAGCGCCTGCGTGAAACGGGTTTCTTTAGCGCGTTGTGAAGGACTGAAGAAAATCCAAAAACTAGGATTAGAAGAGATTTGATAGCTGAAGACATCAGCTATCCCCTAGTCTGGAAAATCCTTCATGGAGTTTTAGCGTACATTTCCACATACCAAAGTCCATAACAACGTATATGAAGACAATAGCTACATCTTTTTGTAGAACATACTAATAGAAGAACAATAAAGATAGTTCTTAAATAATTATCAAGAAGCCCTTAACCAGTGGAACTAGATGGTAGTGAATCGGTATGTCAGTTCACTGGTACTATAATTATAGCTTATAGCAACGATATTAAACTTCTATATCTATAGGATTGCGACTGGACGGCGACAGACTTCCCCCTCTCTGAAATATCCTTGTCTTATGTATCACTCCATGCTATCTTTACTCAAGGAGCTAGTAGTGGTCTACGGTGCGCTACAGTCAATGAGGCTATATTACGTCATAGACTAGTCACGAATCTCATAGTATGATGGAAAGTGAATTGACAATCGTAAACTGACACTTGAATTTGGTATATCAACAGTATCTAGGAAGGGCACAAACTTTATCTAAAGTTTCATAAATCGATATTGAATAACATCGAAGGATAGGTATTTAAAAGAGCTCTTGTTCTTCGATGATGACTATATCAATTTTATAGCAGTTTTAAAGTGCACTTTATATTTTATATAAAACGTAGTAATCGGTAGCGCTATTACAATATTATTAATTCCTCAATATTACTTCATAATTTTAGAAAAAGTGCCAATTATATTTATTATCCTGAAACAAGTACCTACATACTTACATTTGTAATTGCTGCTTATTAAAAATGTGCTAAGTAACGCGTTAGATAACAAGCAGTGAAACCACTGCGATAGTGGATTTTTAAGATCAATATCGCTTTGATGGCAATTTAAATATTGACTTATGTAAGAAGATTGATTATGGTTAAACAAAAACCTGATTGAGAAAATAAAAATGAGAAATATATTAATCACAACCCAATACCGATTTTACATTTAATAGGTGCACTAATTTTTATGAAATTCTGTAACTTTGCAGATACGCTTATTTGGAACATGCTATAAAAAGTGTGTAGCTACCTTTTGAGGAACAAACGTGATCCTTAATGATAATGATACTGGGAGAAATTAACGCAACACAGGATTGCTATTTCATCGAACGTCTCGCATTTTTATTAGACTACAAAATGTATTCGTACTTGTAGAAAAGCAGGTGTATTGGTAAACAATACCGTTTCATTATTTTTTATCTTATAGACTGTTTGAGGCTTTAGCGATTACTTGCACTTGCACCTTGTGAACTCGAGCAAGGATCCACGCAATGATTATGCTCTTTGGTGGTTGTTTGAGTACTTTGAGAATGAGGATAATTAGGCAGATTTCGCCTTGTTGCTGTTTGCGCACCCATATTGACTAACGTTTCGCAAGACCTTGCAGCTTGCATAATCAGAGTGCAAGTCGCACTAAATGCTAACTCCGCCATCATATAATGCAAAAAGCAACAGTTCTCCAGACTTTGACGACCAGAGTCGATCGTATCTTAGATGCACAAGATCTAAAGAGAGAAAAGAAACATCTATTTGATTATTTACAAAAGACCGCATACATAACTGCCGCCATAAGAAAAGCGCTATACAAGACTATGACACAAAAGACTAAGGAATAATTTCCACCTATGGAAGGCTTCGCATTTCTACCTTACGTTAAAGGCTCGACTGATATGATAGGACGTGTCCTAAAATGATGCAATATCAAAACTGTGTTCACGACCAATTAAACTTTGGGTAACGGCTTCAGATCAGTAAAAGACAAAATTATAAGTTTAGAAACCGCTGGAGGGTATCACATTTCTTGTTCTTGCGGCTCGAGTTATATTGGACAGACTGGTCGTTCCATTGATCTAAAACTTCCAGAACATAAAGGCGATTGCAAACACAAACGCTCACAAAATCAGCCGTAGCTGAGCATACATTTACATATGGGCACACTCGAGAATTTAAGCACGTCATAGTACTTTCCAGAATACCCCACTACTTCCCACGAGTGATACGTAGAAGAACATCCAAATAATATAAACCGGGAAGATGGTTTTAAGCTTAGTAAAACGGGTGATACAGGAACTAAAGCATTACAACCACTGAGCGTCATACGGCTACGCCCCATATAATTTAACATTATTTTGCATGTTTTGCTGATTCCTTTCCGCCAATTTATCTTACAGACAAAGTAATAGTATCAATAAAAAGATAAAATGACTGCGCATCAAATTATATGATTAATAATAATATTTACTGATGTACTATAGAAGTAATGGCAAAATACCTAAAAATCGAATGCACATTGTTGATTCTCTCTATGTTCGACTTTGAGAGTGGACGCCCGGTATGTCAAAGTTTGATACATGGATTAATGTATATTATTAACTAATTAAACGATCCTGCTCAATTTTACAAATGCACAGTACTTCTTTCCTATATTAAATAATAATATATTATAAAACAAGTTTAAGAGGACCGATTCAAGTCAAGATTGTACCCCGAAGGCACCGAGGGGTTCACGACGCGCGGGCTATAATAGTCTTCTCTGCAGCTCTGTATATACTGTATTTGCACTA
The DNA here is from genome assembly GCA_940337035.1 of Agriotes lineatus. NCBI lineage: Eukaryota > Metazoa > Arthropoda > Insecta > Coleoptera > Elateridae > Agriotes > Agriotes lineatus. The sequence continues at coordinate 134,078,681 of OW679198.1, read as the reverse complement.
GTGGCACCTTAAGTAGCCTGAATTTCAGATGTGTGATGGCTTCTGTGAGTCGGCTCGTGCGAGAGGCGTGCTTGCCTGCGTGCTAAGCATTAAGATTGGATTAATATCCTTCATGTTAAACGATTGCGTCATTTACCTTTTTTTTGTTAGCAAGAGTGACCTCCGATTTTCTTGTTATTAATCCAGTTTTTTTCTACCTTTCGGTGTAGGGTTAGTTTGGAATTAATTTTAGCTACACTTTTCCTCCATACTTTTCGCCATCATGTGATTTTTGCTATTTTTCCCATATACTCCCCCTAAATTCTTCTGTCCTCCAGTGTGAAGAATCACCCCATTCTCCCTTGTGTTTCTTAGCCACCCTCTTTTGCTTTTCCCCCTTTCTCGCTTCATACATTTTTCTGACCATTCTCGCCTCACCTACATTAGTTATATGGCCTAACTGTCTCAATTGCCCGTTTTCTATGGTTAATTTTAGGGTCTAGGGCAATTCGCCGTCGGCGATTGGCCGTCGCCTATTGGCGGTCACCGATTGGCCGTTCCTGATTCAACACAGGTACAATTCTCCATCGATATAAATTCGCCCTTAGAACATTCGTTGTTGACAGAAAAAGTTTTAAATGATTAAAAATTCTACTTTCAATTCAGGGTAACTAATAAAAACATGTTTCACACGTTATCACTAAAATGCGCTCGTTAGAGTTGATATTTTTACAATGGTCCAACTGTAATTACGTTCTTTTGAAAGAGAAAATTAACATTAATTATAAGTCCAACACAATAACTTTCAGAAATTGCATGGCTTACCTAGTGATAATTACAAAGAGCTTTAAAAAGATTAAAATTCAGCGCAGAGGTAAACTGTGTTCATTGAAATTTATTAGAGATACAATTACAGATTATTTACTTATTATTTAAGCATTTGAAAAATACATAGTTTGTGATAGCGAATTTGGCCGACGGCGAATCTGGTAAACGGCCAACTTAAGCTATGGCGAATCGGCGATGGCGAATCGGTGACGGCCAATCAGCGGCGACCAATCGACGGCGGCCAATCGACGACGGAGAATTGTGCCATGCCTTTATGTAAGTCTCATTTTTGATTCTATCTCTTCTAGTTTTGCCCTGGATTCTTCTTGGAAATCGCATTTCCATAGTGTTTAGCATACTCAGCTGTTTTTGCTCGATGTTTTCTCTTCTTCACCTTTTATATTTTTAGTGTATTTTGCCTTGATGTTTTCAAATTCAATAATGTTGCGTAGAATAATTTCTGGCTGCATAGTAATTTTTTGTTATCTTTTCTGCAAATTCTGTCTGACCTTTCTTTACTTTCCTTTACCTTATCCTTTATAATGTTTCGTTTTTTCTTGTTGTTTTCGCACTCTTTAGAGTTTTTATAGTAAGATATTTGTTTCCAGGATTCTTTTCTAATTTTTATCTCTAGCTTTACTTCTTCGTTCTTCAATTTGTTCTTTTCTTTTGTCTACTTCCCATTTTAGTCGTATCACAGCTCCCTTTCGAGCTGCTTCCAGCTGTTTACTTTTAAAGTGCTTTTATCTGTCTTCTATTTAGGAAATGTTTTTACTTGTTTTCTGATATTCTTTTAGTAGATTTTGATAGTTCCTGCTTTTATTCTTCTCTTTTAGCATGTATGATCTGATTTTTGGTTTTTAAAATGTTTGTGTTTCCTTCATTTTTCTGTTATAACTCTGATTTCCATTCGTAGTAAATAATGGTCACTTCATCCTATTTCCACGCCCCTCTTTACTTTTTACTTTTTTCATTAATTATGAATTTACCAGAACATAATCTAAAATAGATTTTTTATTCCTTGTTGGTGGTTCTTTTGTAAATTTATGTAACTTTTTCACGCTTAATTTGAAATATCGTATGGGGTATCCATCGATGACGACAACCAACTCTTCGCCCATCTTTTTTTTTTTTTTGGTCTACCCGGGTCCCTTTTTTTGTGTAACACCTACTATAAAAGATGATGAAGAAGACGAAGTGTATCTCCGTATGTGAGAATGTATTTGCTATTACTAGATTTGCACAGTTCTACAGTATCTTTTGTCCATTTTTAATGTTGTCGTTTTCTCCCTCTATTTTGCGCCAACTCCCCATCCCTTCGGTCTCTCTACTCACTCTTCCATTCATATCTCATATCACTATAATGTTGTTGCTTTCAGCATAATCTAGTTCTTTTTGTAGTTCCTTATAAATTTAAGGTTTTTGTTCCCCACTTGCATTCTCGTGCTAGGACCAGTCGTTCCTACCGCTAAATAATCTCGAATTTTACAATTTCTAAACTTAATTGCAAGAAATAACTGAATTTTTACCAATATGATGAAACTCATTAGAAGTATGTGTACATAACCTAACAATTGTCGTTACGTTATTTAAAAATTTAGTGGAACTTCTGCGTAGTACATCCAAGCCACCAAGGATTAACTCGTATTAATTTCGTTGTATAGCAGCAACTAGTTTTTTTTTGTTAATGATCTTTTTAGAATGATATAATAAATAAAGAATATTTGTTAGAACAATTTCTATTAAAGCAGTTACTTCTGGTACTTTAGCCTCAAATCCTAGCATTTTCACGAGTCACGCAAGCAAAAATCTGTAATCCAGTGGTAATGTTATCAAAATTCGGTGGCGTCGTTTACAATTTAAGCTTCGTTTCTATTGAGTGCATTATCGCCGTCCTTCTTAGAATTCTTGTTGTGCGAGTCTGTCTTAAAACTTTCCGCGTAAATCGTTTATGAATACTGCCGTACAGCCATGTTCGTCGAAATTAGTTATCAATTCACCCATTGTTCTCTTCTGTCCGCAAAGCAGTCTCAGGTTACCGACTTGCTACACCCGGGGTCCCCTGCAAGTTTCGCAAGTGTTGAACCATATTTCGTCATGCTAAAACTTTCCGTAGCTTTCAATAGAAGTTTGAGTCAGCTTTGGTGATCCCGACATCTTCTGATCCGTTCTATCGTACGAGTGGGACAAGGATGTAGATAAGCCGCGTTTGCGCTTAGCCAGTTTCGCGCCTGTCGACCTTCCGCATGAGCGTTACTTAGCGTGCAGCCCTCAAGACGTTCGGGGGGTGGCGCTTCGTCCGGGAGCCGGCCTCGCTTGGCCGAGCTCGCGTTAAGTCGAAATTTGTGTATTATGAAGAAGCTTTGTCGTCGTCATTTCGAGCTTTGTGCATAGTGGTTAAAGGTGAACGTTTAGCCGAGTTTTCCGTATCGTTTGGAGCTGAGCATCTCCGTTAACACTTATCGTAGATTATATTTTGGGAACACTCACTCGTGTGCTAAACTTACCAAGTAGAACGAAGACCCGATTCTTTTACCGTCATCTGCTTGTTACCGGGGTCCGTTCTAGTCAACCCTCGTCTTGGGGATGTTTTACCGCTCGCATTCGCTCGATTTTGGCCCAGTCCTGTGCTTTACAACAGTTTCCTGTCGTTTCCGTTCGTGGCACTGACTGAGATGCAACTCGCAGCTGAGGAAAACAACGTAATTCCGCACAACTATGATCCTATGAAGGTAAATTGTTAACTGCTAAATGTTTATAGTGAAGTGTTTTGTCAAAGTGTAGTTTGGGCCACTTGAGCCCTTTTGGATTGATTTAAATCATAAAATGTCGAACAGTTCCGTCAAGTTTTATTGTCTTTATGTTGTTTTTGTGTATTAAACTCACGTAACCGTTGCTGTACCATTTTTGAAGTGTTGGTTGCTAAATTTCGATACTGTAAAGTAGTTTTTGTGGTAGAACGTACCGTTCATAATGTTTGTAGATGTAACCATGTCATTTGTTGCCGTTTGATCATTCAAGTTTAGATTATAAATTGCGTCGTTAACCCCACTAACCTTTTTGCATATTTCCGGCCGTAAGATTTGATTATTGTAACATTCATTGTCATTTGTTTCACATGTTATTTCATCAATAGAGTTTATTGTTAATTGTTTATTTGTCTTCTTTTTTTATTGGTGCGTTTGCATGCCATGTTGTGTCTATGTTTTGTACAGGAACCTAGTTGGTGCAAGTAAGTGTAAGCTGATGCCGTTTAAGGTAGGTTTGATCCAGCTGTGACGTCGCTACCTCAGGTTGTGCCAAGGAAAAAGTAGTAAGGTGATTTTACCCAATTCCATTTTCAAGTAATCTCACCTGTGTCGTTATTGTTGTTTCTCGATTTAGTCAAGAAAATGGTGGCGTACCTTACTTAACATCTTTAACCCCGTTGTGCTAGAGCACAGCCCTAACTGTTAAGATAGTAAAGAACCTCGACCTTTCTTCACTGAGCATCCCATAGCCGGCGCGCATCGTTGCAGTACATCTCGTAACGAAAGTTAGGGCTGAGTTTTTTAAGCGATATTCCCGATTATGTCTTCTTAGTCATTTTGTAGATAACAGGTTGGGCTCTCAAGCGTATGAGTTATGCTTTGCACGCTTGAGGGGCTGATTGTTAATGCCGTTAACGCGGTTTTCGTCGTGTAACAAACTGGCTAATTGTTAGTGTCGTAATAACTTTTCCGTATTGTAACATATTTATGAACTTCAAATTCAAAAAATAAGGCAGGATTCTAAAAGTGGATCTAATCACATTAAAGTAAACAAGATTAAATAGTTGATGCAAGACTTGTTTCTCTGGGACATAAATATATTGGAAATATTATTTTAATTCTCAAAGGGGTAGGGATTTTTTGAGTTATCACTAATATTTCGAGAAACTCCAAAGAACTGCGAATTTCCAGAGGTATCAAATTATCAAGATTTTTAGACTGCATTATATTTTTATTAGATAACCACGAAAGCCCTAATGCGATAGCGTCTTTATCAAAACAGCCTCTTACTGTTTCGGTCAGTGAACTATTTCTGAAGGTAGAATACTTTTTAATTGAATTAAAATACTTCAAACAACGGTACAATCAAAAGTAGAACTTAACTGCAGTGTTTATAACAAAAGGTTTTAAGTGATTCCACTTGTGGCAAAATTAAAGCTACAAGCAAGGCTTTCAAAAGAAACACTGTACAGTGTGATATTTTAAAAATATTATCACATTTATTGTGTATAAAGAACACTTCACCTTTATCTATTGCTAACTGTGTTAATTTAATTGTAAATGTTGTAGCCGTTGGAGGATTGAAGGAATGGTACATCGTAAAGTTGTATATGAGAAAAAATGGCGTGTACGAAACATCAACAGTCTTTACTGCTTCAAGATTTGCTTTATCCCTCCATTAATTTTTTAGAAGTTATCAATTAAAAGATTTTTCATAAAACTTGTTTGGAGAATGTTTTGAAAAACAGCTTGCACCTTTTGCTTCATCATTCAGCTACCTATAATTGGCATATCAATACAAAACACGTTAAATTAAAAATACAATGGGCTGCGTTAGATTAGATAGGACATCAGACACTTAGCTCGTACAAATATCATCTCGCACTAGCCTATTTAACTTACAGTCGGAAATCAAAGCTGTTGACAATATATTAGGTTCGTGCGTGTGATCCATGACGGCAGTGTAAACATGGACACAAGTGTGAAGCGGATTCGGGAGGTAAATCCAAGGAAGACAGCCAGCCTTTTGTCAAAAATTACTTTCCTGTGAGTATTGAAATTTACATTTTTAATGAGTTCATTGCACCTTATATCTCGCAGTTTCGCTTGCCCGACCTTTCAAAAGGGATGGCGGAAGGACTTCGAGGAGAAAGATATCTATGAAACTTTGAATAGTTTTAGTTCTACTACTCTAGGCAACCGCTTGGAAAAAGAATGGGAAAAAGAAAAAAACAAGAGCACCCCCAGACTTGTCATTCCACTATTAAAAATGTTTGGAGCCTATTACGCTTGTCTGGGTCTGGCCGTTTTGATTGTAAACACAAGCATAATGTACGGACTTGAACTTTAAACAATTGATATGAGTTATTGTTGGTCACGGAACTCTTACGTTTTCAGGATAGCCAAGCCGTTGTTGAAGGGAAAAATCGTGTCCTACTTTAGTCCAAACCAAACGCAACTAACTCAAGAGGATGCATTTTACTACGGAGGAACTCTAATCACCTGCGTTCTTATTAACACAGTATTTTTGCATTCATATATGTTTGCTATTGAACAATTAGCACTGAGAGTAAAAATTTCGATATGTTCACTGATATATAGAAAATCTCTAAAATTAAGTTCAGGGTTTATGTCAAAAGGAGCAGGTGGGCAAGCCATTACCTTAATATCCAAAGATGTAAATTCCTTTGATTTCGCAATATTTTTAATACACAGATTGTGGATAGGACTTATACAAATAGCGCTCATGACTTACATTATGTACAGACAGATTGGAATTTCTGCCATTGTTGGAGCTTCCGCTTTGTTGCTAAGTATTCCTATACAAGGTAAATAAATTTGGTTTAATATACAGATCAGCGCCTTACCTGTGATCATTTTTAGCATTCCTGGGCCAGAAAACGTCAATCTACCGAGTTAAAACTGCTGAAAAGACCGATCAGAGGGTTCAAATTACACAGGAAATCTTAACAGCTATAAGAATCATCAAAATGTATACGTGGGAGTTGTTTTTTGCCAAAGCAGTGAGCACACTTCGAATGTAGGTCTGTGTGATAAGCAGATAACCAAAATAATGTAATTGATTTATTACAGACAAGAAATACGTAACCTGCGTTTCTTATTCTATTTAAAGGCGGTTGTTTTGTCCATTGGTCAGCTGAATGCAAGGTTTGCACTTTATGTTTGTATAATGACTTACGTTGCTTTGGGAAACCACATAACCGCCGAGAAAGCGTTCGTGGTCACAGGTTGCTTTGCGTCCTTAAGGGTAGTCCTCACCATCTTCATACCCTTCGCAATCACGCAACTAGCTGAACTCAAGGCCAGTATAACCAGAATAACAAATTTTTTGCAACTGGAAGAAGTCGGTGAAAGTCCTAGCAGGGAGTGTAGTGACGAAAAATATCCAAAAGTTTACATCGAAAAAGTAACTGTAAAATCGGAAACAAACGACATAGTGTTAGAAGATATAAATTTGGTGCTCAATTCTGGTTTGACAGTAATGACAGGTCCTACTGGTGCTGGAAAGTCTACTATTTTCAAATTAATATTGGGAGACGTAAAGAAATCGGAAGGAATCGTCGACGTTATTGGAAAGACGTCGTACTCTTCCCAAGAACCTTGGATTTTTCCAGGTACCATAAAACAAAACATAATCTTTAACGAGTGGTATGATGAAAAACGTTATGAAGCTGTCGTTAAGGCGTGTGCATTAGAGAAAGACTTTGACGTTTTTCCAGCTGGCGACAGAACTTGCGTAACAGATAAGGGGCTGAATTTGAGTAGAGGACAGAAAACACGAGTTAATTTAGCTCGAGCTGTTTACAAAGTGGCTGATATTTATCTACTAGACGACTGTTTATCAGCAGTGGATGGCCATGTAGCTAAACACATATTCTACGAGTGCATTAAGGGGTTCCTTAAAGATAAAATGTGCATACTAGTGACTCATCAGGAACAATTTCTACGAGAAGCCAAGGATATCGTTATAGTGAGTGGTGGCTGCATTAAATTTCATGGAAGTTACGACGATCTGACAGAGTGCAAGGATAATGATATTAGATCAGCGTTAAGTAAGGATGGTAATGTTGTGGTATACGAGCACTCGGAAGAAGAGAACCTAAAGAAAGTTGACGATGATGTGGATGATGCAGATGAAGCTACTAAATTGCTAACTGATGAAACTAGAAATATTTATGCCGAAACTAAGCAAGAAGGAAAAGTCAGTAGAGAAGTATATTCTACTTATTTCAAATCTGGAGGTGTCAAACTATTTATACTGGTAGTTGTTTTATCGATAATTGCACAAGCGACTTCAAGTTGGTCAGACTATTTTGTTAGCTTTTGGTAATTTTTGAAATATAAACTATAAGGAGATTCGCATCGTAATATTTTTAGGGTTGATATGGAACAGGAACTATCAGGCTTCAGATTTAATCATACTACTAACACGACAGAGTACAAACAGCTTCAGGATTCTCATAGCAGTGTTATGAGGAAATATTCGTTGGTTATTCTTGCTGCAGCCGTATTTACTCTTCTTAGGGTATTCGTATATTTCATTTTCAGCAGCAGAGCTTCCACTAATATACATAACACAATTTTCAACAACATTATGAATGCAGGGATGCCCTTTTTTGATAATAATTTATCAGGAAATGTTTTGAATAGATTCTCTAGGGATCTAGGAGTTTTGGACGAATATTTGCCTTATACTATATTTGATTGTTCCAGAGTAAGTACTTATCATATCTTTTTAACTGAACTATTAATATGCCACTATGCTTTTTTTAGATAACTCTGATGCTGTTGGGCATTTTAGCCGTGGTGTCATCAGTAAATGCATATTTTCTAATTCCATCAGCATGTTTCATGGTTATTTTATATTTTGCTCGCCGTATATACATTCCAACCGGTAGAAGCATTAGAAGGTTAGAGGGAGCAAGTAAGTTACCCCTTTGTGTTTGTTTACAAATCATGTTTCTCATGTCGCTCTTTAGCTCGCAGTCCAATGATAGGTCACTTCAATGCCACTCTAGAAGGACTAACAACCATTCGAGCAAATGACGCCCAAACCATCTTAAAGAACGAATTTGATAAGCACCAGGATCTTTACAATTCCGCAGTGTACATGCATCTATCAACAAGCAGAGCTTTCGGATTTTATCTAGATGCCATGTGTGATTTTTACGTGTCCCTTATAACTTTGTCTTTTCTTCTCTTCAATACCAGTAAGTCTCTTTCTTTTTAAAAATGGTAGCTATTGTATATTTTGGTAGGTACGCTTGCTGGAAGAGTAGGATTGGCCCTAACGCAAGCCTTTTCTTTAACTGGGCTGTTGCAATGGGGGGTCCGGCAATGGTCAGAGCTTGAGAATCAAATGACTTCCGCTGAGAGAGTCCTCGAATACAATAATATCGAAGCAGAAGAGACATATGGCGACAGAATAGCAAACTGGCCTAGCAGTGGAAGAATTATCTACAACGATGTCAGTTTGAGATATTCGCCTACGACCGACCGAGTACTGAAAGATGTGAGTCTTATAATCGAATCTAAACAGAAGGTGGGAGTAGTCGGAAGAACCGGAGCAGGAAAAACCTCCATAGTTTCTACCTTGTTCCGAATGTATGAATTTAGAGGAACTATCACTATCGATGGAGTTGACATCAATAGCCTTCAACTTGAGCTACTTCGATCACATATTTCTATAATTCCCCAAGATCCAGTTCTGTTTTCCGGTACTGTCAGAAGTAACCTTGATCCGAACGGAGAATTTAACGATACGGATCTGTGGAGTGCCTTAGAGGAAGTGGAGATGAAAAATTTAATTTCAAACCTAGATGACAACATAAATGAAGGAGGTTCCAATTTTAGCATAGGGCAAAGGCAGCTGATTTGTTTAGCAAGAGCCATCGTTCGAAATAATATCATCTTGGTCCTAGATGAAGCTACAGCTAATATCGATCCACAAACAGACGCACTTATTCAGAAAACTATCAGGGATAAGTTTTCTAACTGCACTGTAATTACAATCGCTCATCGATTGAATACTATAATGGATTCCGATAGGGTTCTCGTTATGGAGTTGGGAAATGTGGTTGAATATGATCATCCCAAAGTGCTGTTAAATAACAAAAATGGAGCGTTTTATAAGATGGTGAAGGAAGCAGGACTGCTTTGATGTAATATTACATAGTTAGCATCTCTTTGAAAATGTTTTTACGATATTTATAATTTTATAATGTTTTATATTTATGTGATAATTATAAGCAAGGGTACTTATATAGTATCTAATAAATTTATTAAATTTAAAATATTATTTTTTATTTACACTAATACACGCGGTTGAATAATCAAATCAATCAATCATTTCTATCTTTAGACGAACTTTGAAAATAGTTTTATCATTATTTTTGCACCTGGATAGTAAGCATATTCGTGGAAGCTACTCGTACTGTAATTTCAGATAATATCCGTTGTTTTGATCGAATTTTCATAGCTTTCCTGGAAACATTCTAAACCACTGATAACTATTTCTCGATGATTTTCAAGTACCTTAAAAAGATAATTAAATATTTCGTAATGTGTATTTTCAAAACTATCATATCAGCACTGCTACATTATATGCATGTCTAAATTGAAGATCTCTTTACACATTACCTTTAAAATGGTATTATGTTGTGCAAGAATTTGTTTTTGTTAATTTACTACTTCAAATTGAAGTGTTGAAAACATGTTTAGGTTTATTTATTATTTTATATTTGAACATAATTTTCGCTCAATTTTGTTAGTTTTGTAATTTGCTTGTTACAATGTCAACCCTTCAAAATTGTTTCTTAACTCTACAGACCGTTTCAAGAGGACAGTATAGTAATTTGTACAACTAGTTTTGAAACTCATACTTTTTTTCATGAATTTGCAGTTTGATAACGAGGGCGAAGCCCGAGTTAATCAAGCAAATTAATGAAAAAAGGACATTCAAAACGTGTTGTACACGCAGTTTTTTTGCATAGTGATCTCTTGGTTGAAATTTAGTGTAAAAGGACTTTAGAATTGACAACTGTCAAATTGACATTTCAATAAAATAGTTAAAAAACTGTACCTCTTTTCAAGATTTTTGCCTTAAAAAAAGTGGAACTTTCAATACGATTTTTCGTTAAAAAAAAGACGACTTTCACGATCACTATGCACAAAAATAATATGGGAGTGTGTTCTACTCGGAGAAATCAACAAATATGTTGTGTACACAAGATCGGAAATTATAGTCATCATAAATTATATGATGGTGTAATCTGTAATGCAAAACTGAAGTCTCCTCTTCTTTTGTCCAAGTTGACAGTATTTAGTTTTAAAATAGTGCGTTAATTGTTTTCATCAAATTTTGTTTTTGAAGTTTGCATAAATACAGTATCAAATTAATATGTATTTCTTTGATGTCAAGGTATGGTGTGGGTAGATCTGAGAGTGCCATTTTTATGTTCTACCTAATTTCCCCATCTAGACTTTTATATTTGATGACATATGAAAGGTCTTATTTATCTACTTTAGTAAATTCTTACAAGAAAAACACACTTGAAAATTTTAAACGAAAGAAATTGTTTTATGGTTCGTGGCAATCGATAAATATTAAGTCGATAAATATCTTTACTTGGAATTAATTTGAGAATTCAAATACTTTAACAGCGTTATCTATGATGGTATTCAATTATTTGTGTATTAAACATCGTTTAACTCTATAACATCAATTGTATACTAGTAATGTGGCTACAGTTTTGAGTAACAAAAAATATATAATTTGTATATCTTTAGCACTATACTTTATGTTTACAGTTCAGACATAAATATTTGCAAAATAAGTTTTGAATATTACGAATGATACTTGAAGCTACAGAAATAAAAATACATCCAACTAATATAAAGAGAAGATGGTTTCAGACTAAAACTTCAATTTCTGTTATTCATGATGTAAAACATGACAACCACAGCTCTCCACCTGATCATGCACCGCAGGCTCCAATTGCACTAGCCTCGAACTACCAATTAGCGTTATGGTTCTAGCTCTTCGATTAACTTTTATTCTGATGATGCAATGTCTTGTTAAATTTAAACCTTAATCTGTTTAGATGCACGAACAGCAAAAAGACCTAAGTCTACCTAAGTACCTATCTTTGTTCACTAGGTACTCTAACAGAGACCAAATCACGGTTGTCCACCAACGAACATAATTATTACAAATTCCCTGGTTGGATTCACAAAGTGTAAGGCACATGAAGCCAAAAAGTACTGGGTGTTTATCTAGAAAAACGATGCGGTTTAAGCGGACATTTACTAGTAATTTTAATATTGACAATTCCAGTAACTCCAAAAGTCTAAAATAATATAATGTTTAAATTTATTGTAGTACTAGGTACTTATAAGCCGTTCACGACCTTTTTGGGACAGAGTAGGCTATGATTTTTTCTTTTCATGTTGGACTAACTGATTCGATGATGTAGCGGATGCAACTTTTTTTTTCTGTCAGTGTCTGTTCGACATTTTCTTGCCACCACATTGCCAGATTTAATATTTTAATATTCGTAAGAAAATAAATGATTTATCAAATGTGTAAAAATAATTTTAATTTCCGTCAAAGGAAAAGTCAAAATGCCCAAAATAATTTTGTTGCAACAAAAAATTTCCACTAAACGATGCTACTTCCAATTTAAGAAGGACAGACCACATTTAAAAGAAAGCGAGTCGATGTGGAGACTAGAGAATAGCCGGCAACAATGTAACTATTCAGAAAATATAACCTTAAACTGAAAACAACCTAACCTAACACAAAAATTGTCAATTTCCATGAGGGAGTTTAGTTGCAACAGAGGTACTGCCAACAAAATTACTAGATGGTCATAGCCTCACCTGACCCAAAAAGATCGTGAACGGCTTATACATACAGAGTGACTGTTTAGAAACTAAATTGCAGCAGGCCCTGGATAGCCTGAATCATTGGCAGTCCTGAAGTGCATTGTCAGTCAATATAAAATTCGAGGTTAGTAGGTCAGGTTTTGTTTGTTATTTGACTGACGCAAACTTAACCTGCACATTTCAAATTTGACATAGACTGACAACACACTTCAGTACTGCCAACTGATTCAGGCCAACCAGGGCCTGATGCAAATCAGTTTTTAAAAAATTCTTTGTACTACATTTGATTATATAAGGCACCGAAAAAATATGCGTAATAAATTTGGTAACGGGTTCTACACATCAAAAAAGTATAAATAAACAATTGTCCGGAAACACCTCTTTTCCGTCGTATAACGCCTTTAAGCTAGTTACGGAATGCTAATGCAAGTAAAAAATCTGCAGAGGGCTTTACTCAGAAGTAAACAATTTTAAAAATCAAAGAAAACTAAGAGTAACATATCTTAACGTTTCTAATAATACTGAAACAATAAATGGAAACACTTGATAATGCGAATTTAATCAATTTTCAAATTAAAAAAAAACTATGGGTAGTGGGATTCGAACTTTAGCGCCGGTAAATGTGATTTCAACGCTTGAAGTGAGCTACCGCGAGCAACCCGCCCGTTCGTCGCATTCGGCGACTAAGGACCCTTCACATTTGTTGGGCTGAATTAAATACAACGCGCTTATCGTTGCCCTTTTTGTCTCTTTTACAATATTTTTTGTCCTGCATATGTTGGGTCCCATTTTTGCAAAGGTAACGTCCGAGTTTTGTGCACATTATACTATTTTAACAAAAATAAGCAACATTTAATTTTTTAAGGTACTCAGCCTATATATACATCTTTGACCAAAGGTATATTCGGTTTCGTGAGAGGTAGATATATATATATAATCCGCATACAAAATAGCAACTTCCTCCTATAAATACTTTGTGAGCTATGCCGCTAGACAGATAGACAACCAAACAAACAGACGTCATTGAGAAAATATGTTTGTCGTCGTCTAGAGACCCTGAAACGTGATGATCTGGAGAAATATTAGAAGGTGATTTTGTCACGATTACAAAACTGATATTGGATGTAATTTTTCGAGATGTGAAAGTGAGCGGACACACACCTACTTTAGTACGTTCTCGAGGACATCAAATTGTGTCGAACTAAAGATTAAAGCCTAATCGTGAAATTATGAGGTTTCATAACTCAAAACGTAGTAACTCACTAGGTACCCTTACAGGAGGCTACTGCAATACAGAGATAACTCTGAAAGAAATCGTTTACGGGTATACGTTTATTTAAATATTTTCCATGTTTTGATGTGTGGAACCCGTAATAGTTATTTACGATACAAGTGGGTAAAGCTAGTCTTTAGTCACGAGTGGGGCAAAGTTAAAACGTGAGTGAGCAAGCGTTTTAAGCCCCGCGAGCCACTAAAGATGCTTTACGCATATGTATCGTACAATATTTTATCTGCGATAGAATCTAGAAAACAAGGTAAACATAAAAAAATATTTTAGATGTAAATTGTGCCTAATTAAATCATTTTAAACGAGTTGCTATTATTCTATTAACCACGTAAACTAACGAAAACATGTTATTAAACAGTCGTTTTACAAATTTAAAACTGTCAACTAAAAGTCAATTTTACACACTATCGTAGATAAACAAGTTTATTACCCCTATTTTTGCAGCGTACAGTATGCAATGACACTCTTACTTAGCAGTAGATTATTCTGATCCGAAAAAGACTAATTACTGAAATACTTTTCTTGCATTAAAAAATAGCGGTGTAACTTATATCAATCAAATCAACAAGGTTTTAACTGTAGACGAACACGTTATCGCTAATTTTCCATTTAAAAGTTGTTTTGTTTTTAAAATGCTCTATGCTGAAATTATTGTTTAACGCATAACACAAAATACATGCTCTCCGAAATACACCTATCTATAGTTCATTCAGATTCAAGATATAGCAAAATCTACAACGCAAGTTACAAATTATATCAGCAGTACGATTTTATTAAAATTTAGATCATAGGACGTACAGTTGCGGAAAAAAAATGGGACAGTTACGTCTATTTTCGCGATTATTCCACCTTTCGTCACTGCATTTATATGCGGCATAACTAATTTGTCGTATTATTTCTAATTTGGAATTGTTTGGCAGATATCAAATATTCAATGTTGCAATATGACATTAATAAAACAAGTTCGGGCAGCTAGAATTATACAAAAAACTGTTATAAGAGTTGTCCCATTTTTTATTGGCCATAACTGTACTTATGTTCATAGAGGGGTTACGTTTTGTCAAGGCTCTGTTCACATTTGTTTTGTATGAAGGTTAGTAGTGACAGTTGCCCCAACTTAGCTGTATAAAATTACTTTGTTGTGCTTAAACGGGGTTTACATTTGAAGTTATGATTACCAAATACATTTAGGTTAGAAAACGTGATGCAACACCTTCAAAAGCAAAGTTGCCATGTTTAAGCAAAACAGTAAATAGAACTTTAGTAATTTGTATGTATGTACTAGCTTTTACCCGCGACTTCGTTCGCGCGAGGTTCGTTATTTGTGTATTAAATAATGACTAATTATTTTCTGTCATCCCATCCCATCCCATCCCATCCTATCCCCGTCCCCGTCGCTTTCTCCGTCCCCGTCTCCGTACCGTCCCATTCCGTCCCGTCCCGTCCCGTCCCGCCCCGTCCCGTTCCGTCCCGTCTCGTCCCGTCCCGCCTCTCCCCTTCCATCCCATTCCCTCCCTCCCCTTCTCTTTCCGTCCCGTCCCGTCTCGTTCCTTTTCGTCCCGTCCCTTCCTTTTCCGTCCAGTCCCTTCCTGTTCAGTCCCTTCCCGTCCAGTCCCGTACCTTCCCGTCCCGTCCCGTCCCTTCCCCTGCCATCCCATTCCTTCCTTTTCCTTTCCGTATCATCCCGTTCCGCCCCGCCCCGACCCGTCCCGCCCCGCCCCGTCCCGCTTTGCCCCGTCCCGTCCCGTCCCGTTCCGTCCCTTCCCTTCCCGTCCAGTCCCGTCCCGCTCAGTCCCGTCCCGTCCAGTCCGTCCCGTTCCGTCCAGTCTAGTCCCGTCCCGTCCCGTTTCTTCCCTTATGTCATGTTCACCGTCTTGGACTTAAAAATAAATGTAATTTTCGCAATCAACGTCCCAAAAAACCTCAATAACGACACCCATATCGATTTTTAGGCTTACTTACCCCATTTCACCCCCTAAGGGGTTGATTTTCGGAAAATCACGAAATACGTGTTTGATTATTTGTTTTTAGGAGTACTCCTACGAAGTTTCAAGTCGAAATGTCTATTTAATATTATTTCTCCATACAAAATTGGAACCCCCATTTTACCCCTTTAGGGGTTGAATTTCGAAATATCCTTCCTTATTCCTTGTATACATCATAAAGGGAACCTCTGTGCAAAATTTCAGCTTTCTAGGTCCAAGGGTTTGGGCTGGGCGTTGATGAGTGAGTGAGTGAGTCAGTCAGGACTTTTAGAAATATACCGGGTGCTGACTTGCGCGACGCACCATAGGAATTTGCATAGTAAATTCTTTATATTCAATTATTTGCTCCCCTAATTATTTTAGAGCTAAAGTGTAAATACATTTTTTGTAGAGAAAAAAATACTGCATCCATTCATACTGTTGCTAACAATTTTGCATTTTCCAGAACCGAAGGAATGCAAAAAATCAAACTAGCATTTTTACAAAAATCAGTGATGCCATGGAATTATTGAAACAAGCCAATGCCAACGCAAGTGCGTGCGGGACGATCATCGTCACTGCCGTCAAAAGATTGAACGTAGGTATTGTCGTTTTTCTCGTTTTGGTGTAAGTTCTGAACCTCATTATTGCACCTACAATTATTTAATAACCTGCCTGTAGTCTTAAACTTAAAATGAATCAGTCTATTAATGGTTGTACTGTTTGGATATTGCCGATACGGATATTTTACAATAAACAAGGAGCTTACTTAACGAACGTCCACCATACTCGTAAAACCATTTTTGTTATAAACAAGGTCCAGGTACCTTAGAGACATTAAGCAGAACATAATTAGTAATGAATTATTATAAACGTCAAACATCAATGACAGACAAACAAACAGCACATATTGTCGCGCCGCATGCATTTGCGTTAGCATTGGCTTGTTTCAATAATTCCATGGCATCACTGATTTTTGTGAAAATGCTAGTTTGTTTTTTCCATTCCTTCGGTTCCGGAAAATGACAAATTGTTAGCAACAGTATGAATGGATGCAGTATTTTTTTCTCTACAAAAAATATATTTACACTTTAGCTCTAAAATAATTAGGGGAGCAAATAATTGAACATAAAAAATTTACTATGCAAATTTCTATGGTGCGTCGCGCAAGTCAGCACCCGGTATATAAGATACAGTTCAGTAATTGTCTAAGTGAAGGCATTATAAATTAAGGCTATGCTATAGTAGCAGGCTTCAAGCGCTTAAAATACTGATTTTTAGAATGATTTTGTAGCTTCAAGTTTACTTTTGAATCGATGATCGACAAATATCTCAAAATTTATATTTATAGTGCGCCTTGAAGCCAGTTTATTTTTAAATTGTATATTATTTTTTGTAAAAAACAGCAAAACGTGAAAAACTTTGCAACACTTTTTCTCGTTTGCTATATATTATTTTCGAACGAATGGCGCCAACAAATAGAGGGAGTGAAAGTACAGTACGCCCTGTCACTACTTTTTCTACAAATATTATCTTTTTTTGCTTATTTGACATGAAAGAAAATAAAAACTATAACAATTTTTGTCAGGTATGCAACTTATTATACAGCAACCGTTAACAGTAAAGCATTATTATCGGCTTATCATTAGGCTTTGGCATAATTCTATTTATGAGGATGCGTCACCATAGGTACACTTATGCTCAAAAAATGAAATACAAGTATTGCAACCGATTTTCGTAATATTTTAGTTTTGTAATACCGGTTGACTTAAAATGTCGAAAAAGTAAAATTGTTTGTTGTATTAAATGTCAAGAAAATAGTTAAAAAAAATATCGTATAAAAATTTATTTAACAATGCGAATAATACGACTTTTCAAATCAGTCTAACAGTAAGTGTATTCCATTTTTATGAGCACAAGTGTACCTGCCAAGACAGCCAGCATACAGAAAATGATTCACAAAACTTGGATTAGAAAGTTGCACATTAGGGACGCTCTAATGATGAATTCTCAACTTAAAAAATATTTCTGTCATATTTAGACAATTCATAAATAAGTTATCCGAATGAATGGTAAATTTTAACGGTTTAGGGGTCTAAAACGGTTTTATCTCGCGTTTACGATTCGACTTTAGTTGATCAAATTTAGTTGGCCATCAAAATTCTTGGAAATTTGACATGAGTTGATCAAATAAAAGTAGCCGGACATTAATATATATTAATTAATTTTAATACATACTCATCTTGCAAGATGTAGATATCTTGTAAATCATTAATTGTGGACATCCCAATATTACACAGAAACTATTAACATATGTTATTGTTAATCAATATTGTCAATATCACTAACTATTGGCAATATCACTCCCTAAATCGGTCAATATTGGATTGTGAATAGACTTCATTTGATTGTATTTTACATGATTCATTCTCAGAAAAAGTATATGTAACGTATTGGAGATGTGGTTTTCCAAATTTGTATGATCAAAAATTTTTTTTGTTTATTTTTCATGACCAGGGAGTTTAAAAGAAGCAATGAAAATGATTATATAAAAAAAATTTTATTGATAGACAGCAACTAGTTGAGTTTTTTTAGCTACAAAATGTTAAAACAACAACCGAAATTTGCCTGAGTTTTTGCTTCTGTCCTAGAGTTATCTGTACAGAACTAGTCGCTAACCATTCCGCAATAGTCGCTTTTCAAAAGTTGTTGTGTAATATACATTCTTTGATAGGTATACAGTGTCCGCCAAAAAGTCGGCATAATATGGGAACAAATTTTATTTTTGATTTTTAAAGAAACTTTTTACGTCAATAATTTCTGGTTGTCTAAAAGCCCCTATCATATATACCGAGTGATTTTTACTTATTTAGAAAATACAGTTTTTCGAAATTGTCAAAATCCAAAAGGACTATTTTTCGGAAATTAAGTAAGATTTCAGTAACATTTTTTTAGAGTGTGTTATTTCTAGCTAACTGAACAATATAAAGGCCAGAAAACACTTATTTTTAACTTTAGCTAAAAATTAATTTTTCAATTTTTAAAATATTTTTCAAAATTTCACAAAGACTTAATATTAGAGTTAATTTTTTTTTATGTAAACACTTTAAAGGTTTTTAATTGTGAAAGATAATATAAAATATTAATTACTGCTTTGCATTTTTTATTATTTACCGAAAAGTAGTATGTTTGCATAATTTTTACGTTTTTTATGGGAGGCGCTTTTTAGGAGAAATATTTTTCAATTCTAATCATACTCACTATCTATTTAAATTACTTCTAGAAACTCTAATCTAGCCCTGTCAATGAATTACTGTTACAAAAATTCTGTAAATGTTCTTTTACAGTTGTCTAAATGAGAAGATTTTTCTTTATCCAATTACATGTTCTAGAAAATCTCCTCATTTAGACAACTGTAAAAGAAAATTTACAAGATTTTTGTAACAGTAATTCATTAACAGGGTTAGATTAGAGTTTCTAGAAGCCATTTAAATAGATATTAATTAGAATGGAAACATATTTCTCATAAAAAGCATCTTGCATAAAAGAAGTAAAAATTATGCAAACATACTACTTTTCGGTTACTAATAAAAAATCCAAAGAAGTAATTAATACTTTATATTATATTTACTAATTATAAATCTTAGAGAAATAGGTGTTTTCTTTTTTTTTGATATTGTGCAGTTAGCTAAAAGTAACACATCCTAAAAAAATCTCATTGAAATCTTACCTAATTTCCGAAAAATTGTACTTTTTGGAATTTGACAATTACGAAAAACTCTATTTTCTAAACGAGTAAAAATCACTTGGTATGTATGATAGAGGCTAAATAGGTTTTTAGACAACCACAAATTATTGAAGTACAATTTTTTTTGAAAGACCTCGCCGTTCGCGGGGGTTCCGTTCCAGAAGAAAGCCGCAAAGTAAACACATAAATGATAAAAACGGGGTTAGGTTCCATTAACTAGATTTATTTAAACTATGCAACCTAAAAAAACCAAAACTCTTCTGCGTTTTGTGTCTGGCAAATCTGAAGCAGAAACTTTACGCTTTGACGACATGGTTTTCCGTGTTTTAAAAATTAAACTCAATTGAATTTTCGGCAGAAACTCTCGAGAAGACAGTAAAGCTTGAACTAAAATTCCATACGTAACATAAGTCTACCACTTGAATCTAGAGCTCGAATGTCAATTTGTGTATTCAAGTTATAATTTTACAATTTATTTCAGGTCCAATTTGGTAATAAGGGATTCAAAGAAATAGGATCTATAAGTGTGTTTACAGGTTCGTGATAAAAAATGTTATTTAGGTGTTCATGTCATAGACCGCATACGTCTGCTTTATTTACTTACGGCCGGTCTTATAAAGGTCACTAACCTGACGTTAACTTTAAGTCGCTGTTAAAATAAACAAAAGCTCATCAAAACGTTGGAGCTTATGACATATTATTAATTAGTAAACAAACTTTTATGCGCTTTTGTTTCTTTTAACAGCGAAATAAAGTTAACGTCAGCTTAGTGGCCTTTACAAGACCGGCCATTAGTGTGTGAAAGTTGAAACAGTTCCATCCGCGAACGGCAAAGAAAAGGGAGCACAAAGGTGCCTCCCGTAAAATGAAATCAGCGAACCGCAAAGCCACGATCATGGAAAGTCTTACAATACTTTAAATTTTAAATATTTCTGCACATGTACTATCACTATCACTATAGCTAGTCCATCTGGCAACAATATTATATGCTGTCAAATGAGAGTAAATTTGTTGAAGGTTCTACAGGTTATACAACAAAATAAGCATTATGGTTATATTAATGTGCAACTTCACAACAAAAATTCATATCCAACCTTCATGCACAAAAGAGTGAATGGATTATAAAAATATGCGATGTCATATTAAAAACATCATCGATTGATTATAACATTTCTAAAGACAGCAAAAAGTCTATGTCTCTCTGATCTAAATGTTAATAGAATCATAATAGTAATCAGCTTGCTGATATTTGTAAATTGGGTTGCAGGTTTTACTTTACCTTGAATCTGAATGAACTATAGAAGTACTTTCCCAAAACATAAAATATTTTAGAGGATTTGCTTTGATTTTCAAAGATGATTAATCTTAGTAATTATTAAATTATTTATTTTCTAGGGGGTATATACGAGGGTTGTTCTGATAATCGTTAGTTATTAAGAAACAATTGCAGTGTGAAAAAATGTACTGGTTTTTAAAGTATTTTCCTCCTACACTAAAATATTTGTTTATTATTGGAAACTATTTTGTAAAACAACCAAAAAATTAATTTTTCGGAAGGTTCTATAAATATTGCACTTGGAAATGTTTTACCTTGCATACCTAATTTTTTAACAGTTGCGAAAAGGAAAAAATGCACGGGGCTAGCTCAGGGCTGTAGATAGCATGGGACATCAACTAAACCCCCAAATATCGTGAGACATCCAACGTTTTGGCAGCAGTGTGGGCAGATGCGTTATCGTGGTAGATTAAGATCAAACCACTTCTTTGACGGCCTGTTTTAATTTCTCAAACAACTGCGGTAGAGCGACTTCACAGTACCATTTAGAATAAACTGTTCTGCGATCTTTTAGTAGAATATCATCTACAGGACCACTTCGGTGAAAAATAATTTGCTTGTTCATGCTCCCACCTCAAACAATTTTTGTTCATAACGTGTCATCTTAAAAGACTCGAACACTAGACTGTTGTTTTGTTTCGGAGTCGTAATTGTATATCTAGGATTAGTCATCTGTCACGATGTACGATTCCTGTTTTAATGCTTCCCCGCCAATTTTTTGTAAACATATATTTTCACTAGGCTGAACGAACCTCTTTTTGTTCTGTAGACAACAAATGAGGTATCTAACTGCGACTAGCTAGCTTCCTGACGCCAAGATGTTTATGTAAAATAGTATTCCAATCGTGCATCTACAGGTCTACGTGCTTAATCTTCTAATAGCAAAAACTGTCACAAAATTTTCATGGCTTTGCTCACAATTTAACTGCCTTTTGTAATGGTATAAAGTCATGGCTCTAAAGGCAGTTCTTGGAGTGTTAATTTTAACTGAATTTAAATTAACAACCTAACTTTGAAAATTGGTCGCTCCTAAGCAACAAATTGAAACGTTTGACGTAACAATTGTCAACTAATACAGCTTTCAATTTTCGCCATTGTTTTTACCCCAACTCGTGATCCATGGCCGTTCACTAAGTATTAACAGAGCAGCCCTCGTACTACATTTAAGCAAATGCCGTGTTTGGGTACTTTAGATTAATACAATAATTGTGTTTGCAAATATCTATAGTAGTTTTATAATTCATTGTTGTGCTTTTATTATGGCCTTAGATCAGAACTCTCTTCCACTGTATTACTTGATGTTCATACTAATATTTTTGCTAAATAGTTTATCAGTCATATTAATGTATTAAAGTCGAATAGCAAAGGCAACAATGCGATCTTATCTATACGCTGCTTGTTGTCAAGGCATCTGTGTAGAAACGAAAACAAAGAACAAGTCGTTGAAAATTTGGAGCAAGGTCTACATGGATTTACTGAAAAGTGTACAACAGTAATAGTATCAAAATTTGTACTTTTGTGAAAAGATTTATGAGTCTCAACATTTACAAAACATTCTCTAAAACAAATTGCGTAAGTAGTCAGTGTTAAAGATTAATTTAAATAAAGTCGTTAGATCAATATAATCATTGGGAAAATTTCTAAAAGAATTGCCTGTTTAATTGAAAGTCATTGATAGAATTTAAATAAGATGCAAACTAAGATGAAAGGTATAGTATTTGAGTATTCTTAGATGGTTTTATAAGGAATAAGATAAATACAAGCTCATGTAACATGTGACAAATATAAGTTCTATTGAAAGAAAATAATAAAGTAGATAGCATTCAGATAAGCTAAAGTTATAGATGGCAGAAAGAATGGTAACTTAGCATAGAAAGAAAATTTTGTTATGATTATTGAAAAAATAACAGATTTGAAAACAACATGTAATTTGGTATTTTTGGTGAAAATAAAATAGAAATTTAGCCCTGTTTATTTAAAATGTATTTCGATTAGATAAAAGGGTTATACTTAAATCTACGAGGTGAAAGCAAATGAAACATTAAAAGAAGAATATAATAGTTACTCAAGAGAAGTTGGAATATGGTTTAACTAGATACTAACAAGAATAAGAAGCAATAGTAATAAGAATTGGATGTAATTGAGTTAATTTTAATACTACAATTTATAAAAACTTCCGTTAATTGGAGGGTTACCGATTGCTGGAGTTCTTGTGGGATTGCTGAGGACGTAAGGACCAATTGACAGTCATTGACGGAGGAACTACTGGATTTCGGAGAGTCTGTTGACAGTGTTGACTGCTGACTGCGTGAATGGATGGAGTAGGAGCTAAGTAAGGAGAAGATTAATTTACATTCATATGTGGAAGCATACTTACTGTGGGGACGTTGGAAAAAGGGAAGCTGCAGGAGTAACAGAGGCGTAGGTGTAGGAAAGGAACCATTTCTACAATCATCCTAAGGTTTTGCAAGTTGGTGGCTGATTGTTCGTGGACAGTGCGTCGTGGCTGAACTGTGTGGGAGTCCGAGTAGGAGACGAAAGGAAGAGTGTCGTCTTAAGGTGACTTGGAGTTGTTAAGAGTGAAAAGAATCCAGGTGGGTTTATAATTAGTTATATTAAAGCAATCTGAAATAAAAGATAATTGGAGAAGTATATTGAACTATAATTAAATACTTATCATATAATATTGAGTCACAAAGAGTTGGAAAGGATTTATACTTGTCATATTTGATTGAAAGTGTCGTGGAGCACTTTTTGAAGTAAAAGGTGACAGCGCATGTCATTAATAAATTTTAAATTTATAATCAAAAATCAAGTAGCAACTAAGAAACAACTAGATTAATGAACTACCCCTGATAAGAGTCTCAAAACGATACCGGCATTATTATTAAAATAGAATTTTAAAGTTTCAATTAAATAAATCAATTTATAAGAATATCTCTTGAGCTGTCACTACAATATATGTATATAAAAATCAATCGCCGTGTGTTAGTAACGCAAAAACTAGAGAACGACTTGACCGATTTGGATGATTTTTTTGTTTTGTTCGTCTTACTCCCAAGGTGGTTTAGCAAAAAAGAAAATTTGGAAAAATCCAAAGGGAAAGCCGGAAAATTGGAAAATATCGAAAGTGTGTTTTTCTATACACTGTACGAGTTTCTATTTGCAGTCATCCTTTTATGATTCTGTGCCTAATGGTTTGAAGGGTTTTCTCCATCATGTCATAATCCAAAACAACGTTTGCAGGATCAGCTAGTGAGTTAATAATTATGTATATGTCTATTCAGCAATACTACTATTTTATCAAATGTGTGGTGGTAACTGAATAAAACGTTTTGGTTTTGAACATAATGGTTTTGAACGAGAGTAGTTCTTGTAAGGGAAACAAATTTATTATCAAACGAACAAATGAGAAAATTTCATTATAAGATTATATTAAAATTTAGAATCTAAAAATTAAAGTTTACATAAAGACGATGTGCTATGGTCGAGATTCTAGGGAAAATGCACTATTGTAAACACCACGAAGTTAAGTTAGACTGCAGCACCGGTAATAAAAAGTTAACGTGATTCAGAAAATTTGACGATTTTTATCGTTTACAGTGTTGCTTGTAAAACTGGACAAGCACGTAAACAAAAACATAGGAAGAAATTTTTCTAGTTGTAGGTAACAGTAATAAATATTTAAGGAATGTAAGGCCCTATTAACATTTGAGGTAGGCAAGTACAAGCCAAGACGAAGTCGCGGCTTGTTGCCTGCCGAAAATGTTAATAGACGATACATTCCAAGTTATCTTATTATATTTTTCCCGCTGCTTATCGAAATTTTCCTAGATTTCTCAAAAAATCGTTTGGTTTGTCACCTGCCACCAGGATTAGTTTTCGTGAGTCGTGTTACCTGTGAGTGTCACATGTCACATAAACGCTTGCAATTTATAAACAAAACGTCTAAATCTGCATCTTGCTTTGCTAATTTTATTATCCTAGGAACTTAATAATAATATTAAGTTCCGTTGTCAAGGGAAAGCAGCAAACAAATATAATCACCGACTTACACGTTTTGTTACTAAGGCTGTATCACTAACTTACATGATCGACAGCGGGAAAATGTAATTTTAAATCCTAATTTTTAAATACTTGAAGAAGTTTTATATACGAGTATTTTCTTTTGTATTATATTTTATTATATACTATTATATACTACGAAATAGTACACAGTTTCCTTTCTATTTTTTTTTATCCAGCACTATATAAATGCATTTTCCTAATATTTTTTATCTTACTGAAACACTTCATGGTCTAGTCTACAATATACGATACTACAAATTTTGATATTGATCTATAATTATGTTATAAATAACTCCTCGTCATAGTGCTATATAAAAACGTTGAATAAAAACTCTACATTCAGAAATACATTACAAATGTATTACAGGTATGTAGTCATTTTGCAAATGAATTGGTCAATGAATTATACATTTTAAACGTAAATCTTTTTATCACTTTTAATTTTGGGGCAGATATAAAAACTATTTCACAGAGCTTCCTCCGTCATATTTGTCATGTGAAAACATCTAACTGTAAATTTAATTAGCTACAAATTGAATAATGAAGAACATGCGTTAGTTGCAGTTTAATGAAACTGAAAATTCAATTATAACAATCTTTTGTTACAAATAAAATACCGATCGGATCAAAATTAGAATGCATCGCTTGGGTAAGAAAGAGATAAACATAGTAGCAAATACAGTGACTTTATACAAGACAGTGTGGCCATACGATTGTTGGTCGCCATTTTCAGGCAAATTTGAGCCTAGAGATATACAGTGCCTTTAGAAATAATCGAACGTTTTTGAGTGGTCATCATTTTGACGCTAGTTATTTTAACTAGTGTTATGTTTGGATATTGACATTTTTCATTGGCGTTCGTTCGAGGTGCTTTAAGGTGTTGCACGAAGTTTACAACCTGTTTCAGTTATGGTAGTTTACAATGTAGCTAAATGCCGTCTTCCTGTTCCCTGTCTCCAAACCTCCCTTTCCTGTGCTTCGTCTTCTTCCAGGTTCCTCTCCTCCATGGTTCTCCGAATACCCTCATTCCACGATTTGCGTGGTGTCTACCTCTTTTATTCTTACCCGGCGGCGACCATTTAAAGATCTTCATAGGCCACGTCGTCTCCTCCATTCTCATCAGATGAACAAACCATTTTAACGCTTTCCATTCAATTCTGTCCACAACTGATTCTGGTGCCTCCATTCTGCGTCTTATTTCCTCGTTCGTCACTCTATCTCGTCTCGATACTGTTGCGCTTTTTCGTCCATTTAAACTGTGTCTTCGTTTCATTTCCGCTGTTATCGTCCATACCTCACTGCCATAACATAGCACAGACTCTACCATTACTTCACCTATTCTTTTTTGTTTTTGTTCGAAATAGTATTGTCCCATCAAATTGATATTAAGCATTCCACTATCCTTTTACCTACATTGTACTATTCGAGTTCTGATCTCTTCTGTTCCCAAACCTTTTTCATCGATTGTATTGTAGCACCGAGGTATTTAAACCTTTCTACTTGTCTTACTGCGACATCTTCATTTATTAAGACTTCATATTGTGCTTTCGAGATGACTACTAAATACTCTGTTTTTTTTCTAAATTTATGCTAAGGCCCCATTCATCGTAGCACCAATGTAATCTCTTTATCATATATTCCGAGTCGAACGCATCTTGTGCTATTACAACAATAGCACAATTCTAAATTGTTACATTTAAATACTGCGCAGAATATCAGTTTTTTAGGGCAATAGATGATAAAATTTCACCCGCTTGCGACGCTAATGAATTATTTGACACTGACAATTTACAATTGTCAGATTTGAAAGGTTTTATTTTTTTTCTTTAACCAAATGAACAGGTTCTACCAACCTCTTTGAGAACAACTTACAAGTAACTAAATATTTTGCCTGAAAATGGCGGAAATTCGCGTCGACCAATAGCGCCGAAGACATCCCAATGGCCACACTGTCCTGTATATAGCCACTGTAGTATCAAATAGAGTTCCTAAATGTTATAAGAGTTGAGCCAAGTCAGGAATAGATGCTGATTGGTTGTGATTCACTGCGCATGCGCAGTTTCGTCTGAAATTACACCAGATTTAAGTCCTGAAGTTACTATAGAAACCAGTTCTGGAAATGTTACATTTGACAAATTTTTATATGCCTTTAGGCCTAACACTTATTCATTCAAATGTATTACTATGTATGTGTTACATTTCTATCTGACAATAGTTCTTTATATAGCATATCTTCCACAAATAGAACCAGACTATGTGAAATCCACTTTGATGTGGGAAAAAGTGCGTATCTACTTCGTTGACGTTGTCTCAACCCTTTACCAAATATTACTTATATAGGATCCGTAGCAGCTACCTACCAGTGTAGTTTTCATAAACGCTTTTTTCTGTTGTTTCCCGGAACAACGTGTTTTAAAAATTTTAAAACACGAAACAAATATAGCAACAATAATGTTTTATTAAATGCGTTTTGGTATCTTGAAGTGTTACATTAATTTGTTTAAGGCAAGCAATTAGATTCCCAAACTGCTCAATGTGCAGGTTTTCTTTCACTTTTATGGATGACTGCAGCATCGAATTTCTTGCTGCAAATCAAATGAATTAAATATAAATGGAAATGAAAATAATCGTAGACTTACCTTCTCGTCTAAATATGCAAGAATTACCTCTTCTGTTATCGAGGACACTTTGTTATCTTCTCACCAATGGCAGAAATTTTAATAAACCTTCTCGTAAGCAGCTTTAGACTTCACGGGCAACACATTTTCTCGCAATAGATTCCCTTTCTTTAAAATATTTTCAGGAATTTGGTTTGACTTTGACATTTTCCTTTATAAAATAAACAACATATCCATACCGACTCGTGACCAACGTGGTTGATCAACACAAAAAATTTTGAATGACACTCTTGCGAAAACGCTTCAAGTATCTCGGGTGTCTATGCAACTCGACTGCGTCTCGTTGCATAACAATACCCTCGAACTTTAAGCTTGTGTTTTCGCACTCGTATCATTAATAACTATAAATTAACCATTTTTTGACATTGTCAATGTTACAAGTAATTAAATTCACAGGTGACACATACTAAGAAGGACAACTCTGGCCTTATATCTTATCATTTATTTTTGGATCAGTAATGGCCGCTGACATTTGCGTTGTCTCAACTTTTATATTATGTATTGTTTTGGATATGCTAGCTCCTCGTCGGCTGCATAGTCATTAATTATGTATTACAATTGCACCACTTTGGGTGACCTTATGTTATATATTGGAGTTATCTCATATATTTTAAATAGTCATATAATTTATGTATTCAATATTTTACTTTAAGCTTGCCCTTAATTAATGCAATGCCCCGTTAGTTAAACTATAATTGCTTTCAAATCAAGTACTCTTATTTCAGGGGTGGTTCGCCAAATCTAGATCTCTATTAGTTGAAGTTTCAAATTATATTTAATGACACTTGCTGTCAAACTGATTCCCACACCTTCTCAAACCAGGTATTGACAAATCTGTTTTGTATTTTACGTTTCCCTTATTGCTCGTTATTTAAAATGTTTTGATATTAATTACTAACACAAACCTTATCACTTCTTAAGCTCACTCTGCAAATATCCAAACACTACTGCTCCTTTCCTCAAGAAATCCCGATGTTTACCTTGTGTGATACCTACAGCCTGTTCCTGTCAACCAATTCCAAGAATCCGCTGAATCCAGCTTCAATCTCTTCATCAAACGTCAACTTCAACTCCAATAGACTCCTGGTAAGTTTCAGCTTTATAAATGAATCTGATCTTATCTTGTTTATTCCTTAGATAGTCCTCTGCACTCAGCAATCCCCTCAGAAGTCTTCCAATTCTAGTAGCACTCCTACTAACCTCCTTCTAGATGAATACCCTTACTTCCATACAACCACCAATGTCAAAAATAAATATTTAATTGTGTGTCACGTCCACCAATAAATCCAATCTTCTCCAATTCTGTAGTTCTCTGGTTCTTTCCATGTAATTCACTGTTCACTCTTCACAGATTGTCCAGCCCCAATAAAATTAATATTTCACTTTCATTTCTATACCTCGTAAATTTGTTAACAGCCTTAATATTTGTATTCAACCAAACAACTATACAAATAAGATATAATTTCTAGTTTTTATTAAGCAAAATCAAATACTTCAAGACCAATTGTACATTTTTCAATGAGTTTATTTATGTAACTAAACTAAACAAAAATTTCATTCCTATTAGATACTATTCTTATGACACTCTTATAAATTTTAAATATTATATTATTACAGGATATTCATTCTGATTATTACAACAAATACATTTGTCAATTGTAACCTCGGCTTGTTCTTTATTAACATTCACTGCAACTATCAGATTTGTATATTCAATTAATATCTTACTATCAAATTACCTCTCTCATGGTCACAATTAATTTCATTATTAATATTTAAAAATTAACACCCATCAAGATTTATTTATAGTAATCTTCCAAATTTATTAGTTTCAAATATTTCTTTGTTATGATTGATCATACCACTTCGTGTATCATATAGTATATAGGAACTCGAGTAGCAAATATTCGGGTCTTGACTTTCATTTTAATTATGACGTATGTCAACTAAACATGCATACTGCAATAATTTTTTCGTATGGTTCTTTCTTACTCACGATATATTTTATTGCTCATATTATCTGATAGCTGTTACGTATAATTATGGCCCCACCCGTATACTAATTATTTTAGATGTGGTTGAATGTCCGTTACTGAAACAAAGACCAATCAGAAATAATAATAGTTATTAAATCAATTACTGAAATTGTAAACGATACCAGCTAATTGACCATTCGTTGATTAAACGCAAATTTGGTTGATGACAGTAATTTTGAAGTAAGTTGTTATATTAGTTAGTTTTTATCTCCAACAGTAAATACTATTAGAGATTATAAAACATAAGTTTGTTTCTTACATACTTATTGTATAAAATGGTTATTGTTACACATTTTTACATAAGACTGGAACCAATTGAGAACAAGTTAACCTAAACATGACATGTTTAGCTAAATGTCATAATGGTTGAAAAGTAGAAATCTGTAATTTTTTAATATTTGATTTCGAAAGTTTTGGAGAATATAAGAAAATAACAATTAGCGTGTGTAAAAAGACCACTTTAAAATCAAGCTAAAAATATCAAAATTCAATTATATAAAAATAAATACCGGTATGTGCCCAGAAAAAGTGTTCTTTATAATATAAATGTGGTCATCATAAAAAGCTTGGACGAAGAGATATGAAGATGTTGGTGGTATGCGTATAGCGGTATGCGACGACGACGACTGTGCAAGCAGTCCATGCGGTAGATGCAAGTCTATTCTATCAATGAAGATAAATTGAGCTCGCAGATAGAAAAGCCAGAATGTAAGTGACAAACTAAGATAATATAAAAATACCAGATCTGAGTTAAAATAAAGAAATTTAAATGAACAAAACTGCTAATTGAAAAATTTTTAAATTTGAAGAAAGTAAATTGTAAAAATTAAAGACAAGCAAAGTTAACAGTGTATAAAGCTAAAGGTTTACAGAATGATTAAAAAATTAAACACTAAATTAAACTGCATGTAAACATACAGTATTAATTATTTAAATGTATGATTAAAATTGAATTTGAAAAACAAAATTAAATAACGAGAATTTTATTAATCCTATAAATGTTCCAAAAATAGATATATTTAACCAATAAATGTTAATTGCCTCATATTTATAGCGTTATGTGTTTTATTTGTGTATGTCCTAATTAAAGTCCTGCAGTAACCCAACGAGATTGAGAGTCGGACAATTGATTTGTTTACAAATGCATGCTAGCTGTGGACCAAGAAAGGTAAGATAGAATGTAATGTGAGAAAACCCTGAGAAAAAATTATTCATAATTCATATTCTTATATGGGTATTTCGCCACTCTGCAAATTAAAATATTAAATAACGAAAATATTAACAACCCATATAAGAATATGAATTATGAATTCACGCCACAAAGAAGTTTCAGAGATTAAAATTATTCATATCAATAAAGTCAAAATAAAGTCATAAAGGACCGTAGCATATATATTAACTTTATTTAAAGGTAGTGTTGAAATTCCGTAAATATTTATTATGTTTAACTAGACGTTTTCGTTCTACCAAAAGAGGTATAATAGTTATTTACTATACAAGTGGGATAAGAGTATCATTAATATACGTGTGTGTAAGCACACAATTTTATCTAACACTGCCTAAAATTGAGAAAAGTGCATTAAGATAAATGTCAGATCTGTCATTTTCAAAAATATTTTAGTAGGCAAATGCCATTATGTCATTCATTTCACACTATTACAGTTAGATAATGAATTTCATTATCTACCGGAAATAGCGTCAAATGAGTGACGTAATGAGTTACTTATCCCACTGGAGTAGATAAAAGTATATGTATAGATAGGTAGTCATCTTCTATGTCCATAAAATGTAACATATGTGACATAATTACATAAAGCTAACGGTTGATGCATAATTATATAATTTTTTCGCATTTTGTATAATAATGTGCTATTTTACTAAATTCAAAATCGTTTAATAAAGTTGCACTTTGGTGCATAGAAATGTCACTTTACTATATGGTAATGTCACCGTCAAATTCGAGGTTAGCAGGTTCGGTTTTGTGTCAGTTTGTGTCAAAACTGACGGAAAACCTCAACAATGCATTTATTGAAATAATTGGTCTTGATACACGGCAAAATATTTTGGAAGGCTCCCGGGTGAGAGTTCGGTTAAATATGAAACCAAAAGTATACAAATTAACATTAGTAGTATTACAGATGTGCTAACCCAAACTCAGTTTGATTATAACACGTTCAACAAAAATAAAAATTAAGCGACTTGACATAAAAACTCAGTTAATCGAGGTTTGAATAAATGGGTCTGCTGCAAATAATTGATACATTAATAACATGAATTTTGTCGTATTCAAAAGCAATCCAAAATTCTGATAGTATGTAGCAATTCACCAAACCATTTTATCTAATCTGCACCCGATTGCTGATGATTTTTTAAGATAAATACACTTTCTAAGCGTTCACCAAAAAAGCCCTAAGACTGCGACTAAGGACTCGCAAAACTCCTAAAACAAGCACAGGAAAAATAGCTCTATTCTGAAGTTATTCACTTTGCAATTTTGAAAAAGAGGTGATCAATTGTAAATAAAAAATTACTAAATGTACGAGGGTGGTTCAAATTAAATATGATAGGGAATTTGTCTAGAACATATTTGATAGCATTTCATTGAAAATACAACGTAGTCCCCATCGACTGCAACCCACTTCCTCCATTGTTCTGGACGCTTCTGAATACGGCATTTAAAGAAGAGTTTTGGTTGCCCACACATCTAATCTTGTACAGCTATCAGAACCTCATCATTAGTTTTGAATTTCTGACCGCCCAAAAGGTTTTTCAATAATTCAAACAGATAAGTCGTGGCTATATGAAGGATGAGGTAAAACGTCTCACTTCTTAAAGCTGCCAAAGTTAATGCAAAGGTGGGCGAACGCGCGTTGTCCTGGCGGAAACAAGTGGAATCCTGTTGTTTTCTTCGCTTGGAGGAACTTGGTGGCTTTGCGTTTTCGGTAAGGAGTGCTGAATACTGTAGGTGAATGGTTTTTGGTCGTAGAAAAGGTTCGAATATAATATACCATGTGTGCTATAGCAGGAGTTGCAAGTGTTCGTGGCCTCCACGCATGAGGTTCGTTCTCCACAAGGTCTCGGCATTCTTTAAACGTTTTCGCCCAACTAATCACTAGGACACACATTTATCTTCTAACTGTACTTTAATCCTGTACAAATTTCAAATGGAAGCACTAAAACGTGTTGCGTAAGACTAGGCAGTATGTCTGTATCTGACATCCTGATTATGACTCACTGTTGTAACCCAGCTGGATAAAACTATACTCGGGCCGCCGAACAGATAGAATGGAGCAGGCAACCCAAATAACATATTACATTACATATTATAGTACCTCGAACCTACACCAAACTGAAATATATCCTAACATGACACAGCCTGCATTAGTTTCTTCGTTCTTGAAAACTTAAGTACGATCAAATAGTATATTACGCAACTAATTTAGAAAACCACTTTTCTACGGCTCGTGACATTTTTAATGTGATTTTGTATCGTGAAATTTAAACGCAATAATTTACATGGAAACCGCAAAATATTTGTCAAAAATATATCCACTACTTGTGGTATTACCCTTGAATATTTTACTGCAGTCAAATAATTTGTCAAATTAAAAGTCACAATATAAAATTATTTCAAATATCTAATTGTTCGTAGGAAAAATATTGTTTATAAGTCGCACGAGAAAGTGCTTCCTGCGTTTGCGTGATATCATCACAACTAATATGGGAAACGCCTATTTCTCGATGTTAGTAGAGAATATAGTTCGTTGAGCCAATCATCTCTTACATTTAGGTAGGGATGTGCGGTACGATCCGATATTTTGAAGTACCGGTACTTTGTCTTCCTATACTCGATATTTTGTATCGGTATTTCGGTCAGCGATCCAATCCAATACAATTTATTTTTGGTCAGTATCGGATCGGCAGGACCGATCCTGGATTTTTGCCGCCTGTCTAGAAATAATTCATCTTTTGACTATATAATGAAATTTTTTATTTTTAATACAAAAAGTTTTAAAACTATAAATTTAAAAAAACCAAAGGGAAAAGGTTCAAAATATGCCCTTTTTCTTCAAGGGTAAAAAACCTAAGCCATGTATAAATATTACTTTTATTGAACTAACAGTTCTTGAAATCTTAAATGGTCGAACTTAAATAACTTTCAATAAGTCATTTTCAACTTCTACAAACGCAAGAACCAAAATCAAATCAAAATGATTTTGCTTAGTTTGTTTCTGTGTACGTATTCCGCTTCGGATTTCGACTGGTACAGCAAAATTGTAATTAATGAATTGGAAAATAATGACTAATTCTGGTGAACTGGAGCTCTCATGTATCCCAACAAATTTTATGGTGATGATTAAATATCCAAAGAGAACTTCATTATTCAGCTTAACTATTTATAACCGCAACAGCACCTTCTCACTAGGATATCGCAGCGAAATTCGGTAAATCCCCGAGAAAAATTTTATACCCGAGATTATAAAAAATTGTGCCTATAAGGCAATTGCCACAATTGTGTCACTCGTCAATCCATCGCGGTCGCCGTGGGTGTTCGGTAAATTAATTAACAGTTCTGTTTTTATTATCAGTTTTCTTTTATTATTCAGTGAAATTGTGGTTTATATTGTGTTTTTTTAAACAAATATGCCACCTTCAACCAGTAACATTTGGAAAGTATTTATTAACACAGATTCTGGAGGAAAATGCAGACTGTGTCGGTGTGAAGTTAACAGTTCAGACGGCACTACAAATTTAAGAACAGTTCGAAAACGAAAAGAGAAAAATAGCCATAATTTATTTATCTATAAAAATAACTATATCAAGTGGTATATCGTTAGAATCGTTGAAAAATGACCTTTTTATAAAGTCATGGCCGACTATGGTTTCCATTAGAAAAAACACAAGTTTGTGTCATAACTCAAAATTATAGCTTAAATAAAAAATTTGGTTGGACTGTGTTATTAAGCACATAATGGTCTACAACTTTTTCCTTTACACATTTTTTTCTAAAGTCAATAATAACAGAGCTATAGACACCGAACGAAATTAGAAAAAAATCATTTTTGCGAAATATCTAGTTAGCCTTGCATTTTTTCCAAAAAAACAAAAAGCTCATTAAATTGAGCTCGTAAAACTACAATTCTTTCCCCATTTAACCGTTTCTCTATCTCCAATACTTTCCGAGATACCCATGCTAAACATTCAAATAAACAGATATTATATTTATGTTAGTTTTAAAGTTTTTGAGCGTTTATATGTATACTATTTAATAAATGTATTTCTAATACTGATTTTTCAATTGTTGATTTCTTGATTGTTACGCCACTATTATTGCTAAACTTCTATTTGCTATACTAGGACTCGAAGTGTGGCATAAATAAATTTAGAAAATATCCCGGATCGATTGTGTACCGGTATTTCATGTACCGGTACTTTTGTATACGATACTGATCCGAACCGGTACTTTTAAATCGATACGATACGATACGATGATACCGGTACTTTTCGGTGTATTGAACATCCCTACATTTAGGACATTGGCTAATAGGACCTTCTACCATACTGACAATATAGCGACTCGCGATTTTCGATTTGGTACGAGGTAACTTGGTTTTGTTTCACTTGTCGAATGAACTCATTTATAAATGTCAGTTGATTTTTTTAGGTTAGGTAGTGCGTTTTAGCATAAAACACAACAAAACGTGGGACAAACATCCATCATTGGCGTCGTTACTCACGTAATAAAATAGCATTACGCTCTCTCTGGCATATATTTTAAATCGTTATATTCTCTTCCTAACTATAATTCGTAGTGCTACGCCTCATAATCTATAATTTTTTAAGAATATCATTTCGTTATAATGCCAATGCAAGAAAATACAACTCGTCTTAATCCGAGCAATATTCTCACCTTTGGGATTATAATTCATAATATTGATAAAAACATCATCCATAATAAACGTAGGTAGTACTTCTTATATTGCCCATGAACATAACTTACAAGTACAGTAAATACTTTTCTTATAAATTTGACACTGACAGTACGAATGCCAATTAAATGAATTTGACACTCAAACATAGTGGTCCTACATATCTTTCTAATGCCACAACGGCAGATAATATTTTGTAAGAACATCTAAGAAATTTATTTTGTTTTCGAGACTGACCAGTTAATTAACTAAAATGCAAGTTCGTAAAATAGTTAATTATTTTAGAAGCGATCCTACTAAATCCAAGAAGTTTTAAATTATAAGCAGACTGCCTAACATAGGGTGAGTATTTTAGAACCATTTATAATAGAAGTATAAGTGCTAAAGTAAGGCTTTTATTTTGTGACTGGGAAAGTGTGCAAAACCAATACTAAAAGCTGACTAAAATAAGAAAGTAAGATATTTTACTACTTAACCAAAATCACCAAACAGTAATACATACATGGGTGATTTTTGACGATAATTATTCTTTCTTGGAAATTGTCCATCAACACGTCAAAAAATCAAATGCACACGTGGTAAAAGTAAATACATGTTTTTAGTTTTAGCATACTGGCTTATAATGTAATTTTTAAATTGATGACACCTACTGCACCAACTACAGCTATAGAAATGTACGAACATTATGAAGGACGAACTGTGTACATATAGCAGTATATGAATCACTAAGACTTGCAAACAAAATCAAGAAACAATAACAATACAATAAAGAACTCCAAGCCCTAGTAAATTACGTAACATGGTAACAATCAGTAAAATAGAAAGTGAAAGAAGAAATAAATAAACATTGAAATAATCTTTGTCAACAATCAACATATTGCAATTTAGGGGTACAGGAATTCTACTCAAGTATGTATGAAGAGAGATTAAAGACATATGAGCGAATGTGATAAATAAAATGCATGTAACACCAACAGCACCAGATCATTGGACAATGCGCTACTACAAAACAATAGATATCAGCACTCAGCGGAAGAAGAAGTAATGCAGTTATATAATGCAGTTTTTGAAAGAATCAAAAATAAATAAACACCGGGACCTGGTGCAATTAAAGTAGAACTGTTGAAATACGAAAAAGACAATTTGAGTGATTTTTGACGAAACTCTTTCATCAGATAGAGGAAGAAGAAATATCAGCCCTAGAATGAAATGTTTCAAATATGGCGTTCATTTTCTAAACGAGCACAGGAAGAGCTGTGGAAATTACAGAGTATTTGGAAAAAATATAAAAACCAAAATGCACGAGAACATGAGGAAAGCATGTGAAAAGCATAACGGCTTCCGAGCCCATAGATCTTTCGACAATATCTTCTCGTTAACAAATAATAGAATGAAAAACGTGGTATTTGTATAGTATGTCCCACAATTGAAAAAAACTAAAGGTATGTCACCACATAAGGAAAATACTATTTATACTATATAGTATGTCGTCACATCGGAAAAATGTTAGGTTAGGTTAGGTTGTTAATACTGGTGGGTATTAATATCTACGTAGCTAGTCTTTGAGATTTAGTATTAGTTGAAATAATTGCCGTCACTATTGCAAGAGGGTATAATCGTATAATATTTATATCATAGATGTTATGGAATAAAGAACGTGTTAACAAATATCAAATATTTGTTTAAACCTAACCTAACATAGCCTAATCTAACCTAACCTATTTTGTATGGTGTATATCTTGTATCGTGTATTACATTTTTGTTTTGTATTAAACTTTTCATGATTTGTAATGTATTGTGTATTATTTATTAAGTTTCCTGATTTTAATTTTTTCTGATGTGGCGGCCTAGTTTTAGTTTTTTCCGATGTGGCGACATATTATACTAATACAAAAAAACATAGCAAAACATCGAGGAACACATATTACTTCTATTAATCTTGAAAAAGCATATGACAAACTTTCCAGATATAGCATCTATACTTTTAAAAAATTTCTGGAGGAGGACCCCCGGACCCCCCCCCCCCTTTTCCTAGGAATATTTCATACCCCCCTCCCTCCACACCCCCCGGAAGTCTAGCGTTCACCCACTGCCAAATTTGCCACTACACCGCTGACGCCACACTTCTCCACCATGTAATACAATACTTTCCACAATAATTCGGAATATGTTCTGTTTTATAGCCCTCCTCAAGTTGTCCTTCCAAATATCTCCGTGCAAAGCTTTGTTCTACCTTCCCTAGTCTGATTTCTGACATCGTCTGCTGTAATTATTTAAAACTGCTACTGTAGTTTATGACATTATTATTATTATTTACATGGATGCCGCTTTGGCCTCCTTGTACGCCTCCAATTTGTCAATATTTATTGCCAGTCCCAATTTTTAAAATTCTTCCATAAGTACTTTAATCATGTAGGTCACATCTTGTTTACTTTGTGTGAAAAGTACTTTTCCATCTGCGGATAATAGCGATTGTAGTTCAATTTCTTCTTGTAACCTCTTTCCTGAGCATTTGGGTTTCCATTCTCTGAAGCTTGGTCTATACCTATAGATTTTAAAGAGTACTGGCAATATTGTACACTCTTGCCTTGAGCCTTTCTATTGTGTTTATGTACAGTTGTATAATTACGTTGATTCAGTTTACTGTGACTTTAAGTTTTAGAATTGCTTGGGTATGGGTATGGGTATGGAATATTCCCTAGGAAAAGGGGGGGGGGGTCCGGGGGTCCTCCTCCAGAAATTTTTTAAAAGTATAGATGCAAAAATATGCGTTTTGATGTTTTCTGGTGCAATTTTTCCGTATTACGATGTTTACGGTTTTGTAGTTTTAATATATAAATATAAAGCCTACAACTTTCTAATTCAAACTGTTTTTAATACTTTGTATATTCATAGCAAGTAGCAAGTCATGTTTGACGTGATTTTTCTAAATAATAACATATACCACTATTTAAATGACACTGGAATGAACAATTATCAAATTGTTTGTGCAGACAACAGTATTTACTCCATGTAGGCCTACGTCATACAATTAGGGTGACCACCTTTAAATTTAGACAAACCCTGAGATCCTTCGTGAGTAAAAAAAGGTTTTCTTCAATGAGAAAAATACAGAATGTTTATACATAGAAAACAAAAAGTAAGCAAATAAAAACAATATGTTTATTCCTTACTATTAATGGTTAGCAAATATAATACGGGGTGTAACCAAATATACTTGCCCATATCGTACGTCAGAAATTGGCCAAAAAAATTCATAGTCGTATAAGCATAGTTTCTATTCTCAACCTTTACGGAGATGGGGGGGGGGGGTTTAAAATGAGGTTTATATCATTTCACTGTAAATTGGGAAAGCATATTCTAGTGAAAATTGGCAAACCTTTTCTACCAGTAGAAGGCTTATTTATGAAACAGTTTTTAATTTTTATGTACGGCTTTAAGAGATTAAAATTAGCAACTCGTATAAATGTTTTTATCAAAAATTCTTAACGGACAAAAATTTGGTTAAAAATGTAGGTATTGGAAAACCTTTTTTAAAAATGTTTTAGGTCGTTTTATTTTTTTCTTAAAACCAATAGTTTTTTATAAAACAAATACATTATGGGTTGCCAATTTCAACACCATAAAGCCATATACATTTTTTTTAAATCTTAAGTAAGTCTTCTATTGGTAGAAAATATTTCCTTGACAAGTGTCTCATTAAATTTAGTACTATTATCCATATATTTTCTATAAATGTTTTTCTATTGTGTTTTTTTGTTTATATACGAGTAGTTTTGGTATTTTTGTGATTTAAATTACTGAAAATATAACTAGAATAGGCATTCTTTGTATTTCTTTGTCGTATTTGTACAATACTCCCTCAACCATTAATGATTTTATATTGTGTTATAATAAAGCTAAGAGATAGAGTAACAAGGTGAACACATCACACCTCACATAATGGTCGCTGCGCAAGTACAAAATGCGCGCTCCAACTTTGTATTCCGAATCCGGGGCAAGTTGAGTATTGTACCAACAGATGCAAGCGCATAAAGCACCAGCCTTTACACCGCCAGGTAAAATGAGGTTATCGATAATACATACATACATACAATAATAAAGCTTATGCTAATATTATGCATACAATAGTGTTCAGGGGTACTTGAGAAACAGCTAATATGCTAAGGGAAGCGTCAATAAATATGGTTGAGAACCGCTGTCAGGTTAACGGTTTTGGAGATAATAACGATTTTATTCACAAAAGACTCAATGTTATCTAAAAATTATGATTTTTGTAAATTACTTTAACAGTGAGAAATGGCAATTTAAACACTTGAATACGAACACAATAAACAACGAGGTTTGAAAAGAAAAATGTAACCATTATTGACTCAAGAGATAAGACTCACGACAGAACGAAAAATACATAAGTACATTACCTCTAGTATCAAATGAAATTATATTAAAAACGAAACGAATATTCTGTACCTAATTACCTATATGAAATTTCTCCTGGTTGCTGAATACGATTGAACCTAGAAATAATCACTTATAATACCATGAGTAGTCAAAGTTATGTCGAATATTTTTGCCGTGGTATCACGAATGTCCATTGCGCTTAGTATCGATTAGGACGAGTGCGCTAGCACGAGTACTAATCCTAAGCGCAATGGACATGAGTAGTGATACCATCGAAAAAATATTTTACTTAACTTTGACTAAGAATGGTATTCGAGAGACTATTCAATGAACCAAACTACTTTTTCAAATTAGTTTTCAGTAAATCTAGCACGAAACTACGCAATTTCTATAGTAACAGAACACTAATATTGACTTTTTCTAATAAAAATCAAAATTGTTTAAAATATTCACTATACCACTAGTGAAAATTGTCGATTATTTTCACTAGTGAAAATTGTCAATATAGTTCTTTTTTATTGGCTCAAAG
The DNA here is from genome assembly GCA_940337035.1 of Agriotes lineatus. NCBI lineage: Eukaryota > Metazoa > Arthropoda > Insecta > Coleoptera > Elateridae > Agriotes > Agriotes lineatus. The sequence goes on along the minus strand of OW679198.1, from coordinate 134,038,239 downwards.
ACGTCAAATCTTGTATTTTTATTGGTCAGTTTTTGGTAGATGACAGGTGAGTTGAATAGTCTAAAGTAGCAGTCTTGCTTTTTAGGTGTTAAGGGGTTGAATTCGAAATATAATCCTATTATTTTAGAAAAAGGCAAATATTAAGAGACATGATACGTACGAGCTGCGCGCGAAATTTGCGGCTATTATATGTAACGTATCTTATTTTCATTGATATAATTGACAGTTAAGTTACATTTAGACATTATTACAAAATTAGTGCAACCCTGAGAAATTATTACAAAACCCGGAGCCCGGAGACGCGTTGTAGAAAACCTGAGACTCCGGGTGAAACCCTGAGAGGTGGTCACCCTACATACAATACGTTCACTTTAGTATTGCTTAATATTTGCAATAAGAAACAACGCACATTTTAGAAAATCTGCCAGTAAATTTAATAAGTTTTACTTGTGTGTTTTTTTGCCGTAATTATTGTATTAAATTAATTTTCTACTAAATTTAATCTTTTTTTTACTGAACACAAAACCAGCGGGGAAACTCCGTTCCCCCTCGACTACACCCCTGTGTGGCGTATGATAAAACATAATAAGAAATAAAATAAGAACAGTCGAAATAGATTTTTTAAGAAGGTGTCTCCATATAACTAAATTGGAGAAATGGAGGACAGAAATAGTGTGGCAGGAACTGAAGGTAAAATCGTTTATCACTAAATATTTGGAATAAGAGCACTTAAATAGTATAGATATGTAGACAGGATGCGATAAACAAAATGGCCAGATGCTCACGGCCCAGTGGCCCCTGAAGAGTAAAGCAGACCTCCTTAAAATGGAAAACGTATATAAGGGTTGTAATGGAAAACAGGATCATTTAGGAAGAAGACTGGAATAACCGTAAACTGTGGAAGCTGAAGACAACAAACCCTGTAAGATGAAATCTCAAAGAGGAAGAAAGAAGGAGAAGAAGAAATATTTTTAGAGAAGAAGAATGGTAAAGGTTTCTTTTGTACGAACATTTGCGAAAACGGATCAGTTCGCATAATAAGTTTGTATTTCTATATTTTTAAATTCGTAGGGTGTCGATATACCAAAAAAAGAATCGTAGAACTCCATAACAAATTTATGGATATTAGCTTAATGCATGGTTTTTTACGTAGCTGATTATTTAAAAAGCAGTTTTACAACGGCTGTAAGCATTTCTTTGAGTAGTCACGTAGCTTTTTTTTAAATATTTACCCAAGAAGTAGTTAACAACTGGAATTTCGTTTACCTGTATATAAATTCTTGTCAATGTTAAGAGATTACTGAGAAAAATGTATATAAGTCCGTTAAATTGGACTTCTTCTGTAGGTTTCCAAAATTCAACAACAATCTTAGATCTGTATTGATATTAGGAGTATGCTTAAACTCCAAACGAAAGACGGTATGATAATGAATTAAAATTTGAAAATGTGTATAGTAGGGAAATGTCTTACGTCTTTGGCATTTTAAGTCAACTCAATATGAAAAAATGTTTAATATTAAAGCAGAAAGTTTCTTATCAAAACTTGACGAAAAACAATTATAAACCTACTTAAAAAAATTAAGTAAGAAAGCGATTAATTCTGCATCAACCAATAAAATTAACCTTAAAATTGTATTCTTTTAATAGAAATATCTTTAACGTCTGTATCCGGGTGGCAGTAAAGCTTACCGCAGCAGCAACTCAATTTGAATTCTTGAGATAAAGTTTAAAGTTTTTAAATTAAAAAATGTAACAATCCCTTTCGTCGACGAAGCGTAGATCTATCAAAACAGTAATAATCTTTGTCGATGGATATATGGCTAAGAGAGAAGGAAAGGTATTTTCTATTTTATATCGTATGCCGGATATATACAGGCTGATTTTTTTTATCATGTAACAACTTGTAGGCAACCCATTATGCAGAAGCATGCATAATGCATGCTTGTGCATAATGGGTTGCCTACAAGTTGTTACATGATAAAAAATCAGCCTGTAGAATTTTTAAAAGCGTTTGGCAGGCGCTGCTTAGCTGCAAGTTAAAGCACGCTTACAGTTTCGTGTAAACGAATAAACAGGGTCGGGCTTCGCCCAAAATGATAGAGCGCTAAATGCGTTCACAACAAGTGCGTTAGACACGCAAAATAACATAAACTAAATATGGCACTATTTTAACGCCACTTGTAAGACAAAAAATGGAGTACATAGGTACTTACGGCCATATGTGAACCTTTATAAAAGAAATTGTGTTTTACTTTTCACAAACAACCCCAATTTTGTTCTTTTTTGTCAAACGGGAACCTGGCCTCCTTGCCTAACTTGCTTGTCGATTTGTCTTTTCATGTTTTTTTATTGTCAATTGCTAGACCTTAGGTTTAATCATTGTAATTTAGTATAGCTAAAGTGCACGCGAGTAGGCCTCCGATTTAGTGCGCGAAGCGCTCAGTGCAGCGGTCGAAGTAAATCCAACAGCGATCGTCGGGAAGATTGTAGTTACGGCCGTGCCAAGCCTCAAGGCAAGCGTCTCCAGCGGCGCATAGTAAAAAGAGCGTTAAATTAGCCAGTGTTCACGCTTTCAGGTAATAATAATTAACCGTGTACTAAATAAGTACGCATTTGTGACGCCAGGATTTTGTAACGTCCATATTGTACCATGACACCATCCGCCAGAGAGCCAATCGAGCGGGCTGCTTGGCAATTACTCGAAGTAGCCGGTTTTGTGGTAAATTGTCATGCATCAAGTCATTCGAGGTTGGTGACGTGTGCAAGTTCTTTGGTGTTCGGGCCCAAACCGATTAATTGCGTTGTAGTTCTCAAGCCATGAGCTTAAGTTAACCCGATACAGATGTTTGCAGTCGGGACGATAAACTATTGTTCAATGCTCTGTGAAAGGGTATTTACCGGAAAGGAATACGATAAATAATTTTATGGTATTGTAACGACCTTCGAGCCGGATCGCGTGCAGACAGATGAGTCAGCCTTCCAGATCATTCAAGAATGACCTCGGTCATTAATGCGCGCGATACGTCAGCATTGCTGGAATAATCGAGTGATATCGAGAAACTTCCAGAAGGAATCATTCGGCGAGATATAAATAAGCGCAGCGAAAATAACGGGCAGTTCGAATCTAGCTTTGAAGTGTGCGACGCTTGCCATATAAATCAATCATGTTGAAGTCGTGTGTAAATAAATAAAGTGTATTTGTTGTTAGAAATAGTTCCTGTTAGTGTATAAATAATAAATGTTCCGTATTAATAGTTCTTGTGTTTTTGTAAATCGTTAAGTTAAATTGCTGCAAATAAATGCTTAAAACAAGAAGCAGTGTATAATTTTTAATAGCCCAGAAGATAAATCGTAACATTTGGCGTCAGGTGTCGGAGTTTTGTACCAGGGGCCATAAAAAAATTATTGGACGTACATTAAATAAACTAATTGATTAACAAGTACCGATAAACGACAGTCAGATAATAAATTTAAGTGTGTGTTGTGCATGCCTGTGACGAGATCCCAAAGCAGCAAGATGGAGGCCCAATTAAGCCAAATTTTCTAGTTGATGCAAGTTGGCCAGGACAAGGCAGAGAAGGCTCAAGAAGAATTGAAATCCAGCCAAACGCAGGCAGAAAAAGCGCAAGAAGAATTAAAAGCCGGCCAAAAGAAGGCAGAAAAAGCACAAGAGGATCTTAAGGAAGAGCTGAAGGCCGCGCAAGAAAAAGTAGTCCAAAAACTTGAGGAAGAACTGAAAGCGAGCCATGACGAGTTGCCAGAAAAGATCAGAGATATTCAGGAGGAAATGGAGAGAAACCAGATTTCCAGGTGACGTATTGGAGCTGCAGGAACAAGTTACCAAGTTACTAAGTGGCCAAGGCCAACCAACTCCCTCTGAATCTGCTGGCTTCTCTCCTCCTCTTGCAGTAAATCAGCCTACCTTATCGCGAGTTGCTACCCCTCAGGTTGCTCCTTCCCAAGATACTGCCCCAGTGAGGCCCGCAACATCCGGCTTGCATATTAAACTGCCCTCTTACGATGGGAAAACGCCATGGTCAACATACCTGAAGCAATTTGAAGCCGCAGCCGTCGCTAATGGTTGGGGAGAGGCAGACAAAGCGACCGCATTGATTCTGACATTGCGAGGAGATGCCCCGAATATTCTGCAAATGGTTCCAGAAAATCAGCAGAAGGACTTCCAGCAATAATTGGTAAATTGTCTGGAACGGCGTTCTGGCGATAGTCATCTTCAGCATGTGCATTGTGCCCAGTTGAAGAACCGAATTCATAAGTCGAGGGAGACTCTGCAAGAACTTGAGGCCGACGTTGCTCGATCGGCGCCGGAGGACTTCCTGGAGCAGCTAGCCGTCCAAACATTCATAGATGGGATGAAAGACGCCATTACTCAGCAAGCGGTACGTCTGGGGCGCCATAGGACACTGGGGGAGGCCTTAGCCCATGCGTTGGAAGTTGAAGCGGCAAGAAGTGCCTCCAGAGGACATGGTCGTGTCCGCGGTGTCGCTACGACAGAAATGGCGCCTGAATCCATCTAGGACAGGTTTCGACGACTCATAAAGCAGGAGATGAGGAAGAAAGGAGCCTGAACGTCTGACGAGCCGTCGGAAAGAATATGGGTCGCCAAGAAGGGGCGAGCGTCGACTCGTGAAATAAATCATCGACCTCGACCTGGCCCAGCCCACCGCAACGACGATGCGTTATCCAGGAGGCCCTGCCCTGCGGACTGCGGCCACGGTTCGAAGCTGGAGAGCCGTGCGGTACCCATCAATCGTATCACTGTAGTCGTTTAGAATCATGGGAGCCAGACGAGTTGCAGAACAGCCAGGAGAACGACCCCGACTTAGGCACGGTTATAGCCTGGAAGCGAGATGGCCGTCGCCCTACCTGGCAAGAGGTCTCCGCCACCAACCCAACGGTGAAGACCTATTGGGCGCAATGGGACTCCTTGCAGCTGAACAACATCGTGCTGACCAGAATCGTGAAAGATGAGGACGGTAGGGCAACGAGATCACAATTGATGGTTCCAAGGAGTAGAGTGGCCGAGGTTCTGCGCCACCTGCATGATGGCTTCTCTGGGGGACACTTTGGATTGAAGAAGACGTTGCAGAAGGTCCGAGAAAGGTTCTACTGGGCGAGCTGCAAAGATGACGTACGAGAGTGGTGCCGGAGGTGCGAAGCCTGCGCTACAGGAAACGGACCGGTTGGAAGACGTAGAGCTCCGATGCGGCAGTACAACGTCGGTAGTCCGTTCGAGAGGATAGCCATTGACATCGCTGGACCATTCGCCGAAACCGAATCGGGAAATAAATACATCCTGGTGTGCATGGACTACTTCACCAAGTGGCCCGAAGCGTATGCCATTCCGAATCAAGAGGCCGGCACTGCGCTGATGTTCTGGCGAAGGACTGCTTCAGCCGTTTTGGAGTCCCCCAGGAGTTACATTCTGACCAGGGCCGGAATTTCGAGTCTGGGCTGTTCCAGAACGTTTGCAAGCTACTGGGGATACACAAGACCCGGACCACTGCCCTCCAACCTCAATCGGACGGCATGGTGGAAAGGATGAACCGAACCATGGGGAAGCATCTGTCCAAGATGATTTCCGAGCATCAGCGTGACTGGGACCAGTACATTCACCTGTTCCTGATGGCTTACCGATCGGCAGTACAAGAGACAACCAATCACACCCCAGCCGCGGTACTCTTTGGGCACGAGCTGCAATTGCCATGTGACTTCAAATTTGGAAGAAAGTCTGGCGAAGAAACGGCCGGCGAGGACTACGTGGAGAACCTGAAGAAGAGGATGGAAGAGATCCACGACGCCATACGCCGAAACATTCAGGGTGCCAGCGACCGAATGAAGGACCGATATGATGCCCGCGCTGAGGCCGGTGGTTTCCAGCCTGGCGATTTGGTATGGGTTCATAACCCCCAGAGGCGTCGTGGTCTCTCCCCCAAGCTCCAAAGGAACTGGGAAGGCCCCTATACTGTAGTTGCTCGACTGAATGACGTAGTATAGCAAATCCAGAAACCTCCTCGAGAAAAGTGCAGGGTGGTTTGACACGCTGCGGCGGTATTTCCTGGCACTCTGCGTTGCCCAGGACTTCCGGATATCTAAGGGGATCGCCACTGCCTTCCGGGAGAAGTTTGGCCGGTTAGACCAGCTGCGAGAGCAGGCACCTCAGGTTGGCAGAACTTTGCAGCTGAAGGAAGGCAATAGCTCCATTTATTACCTGGTGACGAAAAGGTTGTCCTACGAAAAACTCAGTTACAGGAGCTGTGGTCTGCTCTTTTGGACCTTAAGGAGCAGATGGTGAAGAACGGCGAAACCCGGCTAGCGGTGCCGAAATTAGAATGTGGCCTGGATTCGTTGGACTGGAGGGTTGTACGCAGCATGCTGGAAGTAGTCTTCGACCGGACCGGCATCCAGATCGAGGTCTGCTGTTACAGCCCGTTGCGAAGCATTGAGCCCACGGTGACCTGCTACTTCTTCAGCCAGTCTGTGTGCAAGAAGGGCACCGCCTGCGAATACCGCCATCGAACCCCCACAAGAACGAGAGGACAGGCATCCGATGCAACTCGTTCTGGGACAGAATAACCTAAGGCGGGGGCAGTGTAACGACCTTCGAGCCGGATCGCGTGCCGACAGATGAGCCAGGCTTCCATATAATTCGAGAACGACCTCGGTGATTAATGCGCGCGATATGTCAGCATTGCTGGAATAATCGATTGATATCGAGAAACTTCCAGAAGGAATCATTCGGCGAGATATAAATAAGCGCAGCGAAAATAACGGGCAGTTCGAATCTAGCTTTGAAGTGTGCGACGCTTGTCATATAAATCATTCGTGTTGAAGTCGTGTGTAAATAAATAAAGTGTTTCTGTTGTTAGAAATAGTTCCTGTTAGTGTATAAATAATAAATGTTTCGTATTAATAGTTCTTGTGTTTTTGTAAATCGTTAAGTTAAATTGCTGTAAATAAATGCTTAAAACAAGAAGCGGAGTATAATTTTTAATAGCCCAGAAGATAAATCGTAACAGTATTCTAAATCATAAACGTAGGATTACTGAGCTCTGTCTCCAAGGGCCTCTTGGCGGAATGAGTTCCTTAGGTTTATAACTGGCACTTAATCATTAATATCACAGAAACATTTGTATGTTGTACGTAGTTATAATAAATAACACTAACGTGCTCAGCTCGTAGAGGAAAGTAGCAACGTCACTTGAATTTAAGATTCTTTAAAATAAAGATTTACGATTCAGAATACCATAAAACGTTGTACAATGCTCGAGCGGTACTAGAACTGTACGTGCTCACATGGACAACGTTCTCGCAGATAAAGTTCTAAATAACGGTCTTGCAATGTGAATGACTATAAATGGGTCAAAATTTGCATCTTAGAGGAACTACAGCTCTGAGAATGGTAATAGAAAAACACGGATTTTAATTCATTAAAATAATAACGATATTGCATATTTAGTGTTATTTGTCACGCTGAAGCGACTTTTTAGGCTCAATCAGATAATATGATAAAATATTTGGTACAAGGTTTAGCAGCGGTAGTTTATGCAAAATTTAGAAATTTTCTATATCGTCACTTTTAAAGGGTCGAATTTTCGTCAATTATAGTTCAATATTAGAAAAAATAGACTTTTTGCATAAAAACCTATCTTGTTGGAATCCCCGAGAACAGTAGTTTTCGTGAAAATTCAACCTGAAGATTAGAACGCTCTAAACTCTAAACCATTAACAATATAACGTTATCCGATAAATAATTTTACTTGCTATCAATCTTTTTAAAATGGACAACATTATCTACATTTGCTGAGAAATGATTGGTCTGTACTTTTTAATGGAGTAACCTACCAACAACTCATAGTTTATGCAAGATGGTGCTCCACCTCAAGAGAAATCCACATTTTGTACACCATATTTTCCTGTTTCCTTTAATTTCTTCTGACTTCTGTAAAATTTCCTTAGAATTACCTCTGATTTCCCCTGATTACCCATGATCCCTTTTCTTCCTCATGATATCGTGCTTTCTCTTTTATTCTATGTTTATCTTAACGTTTTTCACAATTTGATGGGTCTATGTTTTATAAAATAATTCCAAATATTAATAATGAACACAGTATTTAATAAATAGTATCTATTATTAAAAAACTAAGCAACAAAAATCTGATATTATTCTTAAACAGTATACAGGATCATTCATAACGTACAGAGAAGCTTGAGATGGTAGCTAGAGGGGCTAAAATGATAAACTTCCGCTCAAAAACCAATAACAAGACAGGTCAGGCAAGTAGTTAAATTAATTAATTAGCCTAGTGGTAGTAACTTCTGTTTTAACCTTAAATTGGAGATATTTGAGAGTTAGTTAAACAACGTTTAATGAAAAAATTAATAACATAAAAGTTACGTCTATTTAACATTTTCTTGGGTTACCAATTTTTAAGCATTCGATTTCCCCTGATTTCCTTAAGATTTTCCTTGGGGTTCCCTGGTTCCTCACATTTTCTCTGATTTTCTTTGATTTTCCCATTTTCGCACACCAAAGTTGCTTTGCGAATCACCTCTCGTCCACCTAATTTTGCTCACGAGGCCTATTTTTGAATGCCAATGTGTGCTCAGATAATGTTGTTTATTTGAAAGGCTTAAAATCAGTGTGTCAAATGTAAGCAATGCATTCTAGAGTTATAAATGTTCACAAAGCCAGTCCTGTATAATGAACGCATTATGAAATGAAATTTATGGGTGCAGCGAGAAACGAAGGTCCAAACCTGCTCGAGGGATGCGGTGAGTTTCAACCCCTGCAGATTTTACAAAAAAAAGCAGTCGCATGCAACCACAGTGGAGGGCTGCGCGTGTTTGCAACTTCCAAGTGCATTGTTCAAATCGCCTTGAGGTGAAATAATCAGAAGCGGCCTAAGAGGGCCTTGGAGTCAGTAATTGCTGCTTAGAAATGAAAAATTGAGCGAACAAGCTTTTACGAACTACGAGTCCCGTAAACGCATTTTACGTAGTGTACATGTGGGTACACCAGTGGTGCCATATATTCAAAGCGTCCATTTTTGAAAGCGCTAACTTAGCAGTTCTTGGGAGGCCTGCACTTCATCGAGGGTAGCCAGTATGAATTGTTGAAGCAGTCTAAGACGTGCTGAATTCAAGGGTACGCAGCAGCCAGTTCCAGATAAAATGTTTTCGGGTCAACATGATAGAGTTGCGTTTAACCAGCTGTTCCAAGTGTAAAATAATGTGTTCCATCAACGTATAACAAGTGTGTAATTTACGTCTGATTGGAATATATAGAAGCGCGATCAGGGTCGGCGTTAAGCCAGGCTCTCATTAAGACATTCTGACATTTGCGTTATTTTAAAAGACAATTATTTCCACGTTATTTTAATAATGTTTTATACGTTTAATCTGTTTAGTTTAGTCTGATTTCTTTTAATATTATTGGTGTGTTTCTTTCTTTATATGTATTTTGAAGTCAGTAGATTGTTCTAAACAAATTGACTTTTTATGTGCATTGTTTTAAGTCAGTTCAGTCCGATAACATTACAGGAGAAACCAGATTTTTGTTTTAGCAAATGGTGATTTCTTATAAGCATCTAACTGAAAGATTAAGAGAGTTTCATGTTCACTGAGCTAGCTAAGAGATAAAAGGGCAAATAATTATTTAAATATCAAGGCGTACGAGGCGTCTTTAACGTAACCACAATCTCATTATTTCCTTAGGTAAATAATGACGTCATTTACCTAACTTACTAAAATGAAATAATGTAGCTATTACTTACGTAACGGCCGTAGAAAAATTAATTAAAGTATATGTCTTATGTAAAACGTCTAACTTTTTCGCGTATCTAACTAGATAGAATTGATGAAAATGTTGACTTTTAAAAACTACGATATAAGAAATCCCCCCCTTGCATGAACTATCACTTCTGAACTTTGTACTTACTAAATATTTTACTTCGACACGAAGTGTACGAAGTATTGAAATTCCCTCATATCGAAAACCACTCTGAGTCAAATATCTCTAAAATTCGAGCCAACCGACTAATGAACCCACTATATCAAATCTCCGTCTCGGCGCCGGCGGTGCGGATCTTTTGGTAAAGATCCCAGCCCACTAGATCAATCCCCCGTATTGGGGGGTGCCTAAACGTGCTGTGCGGGGAATGTATGTTCGTATGTGTACACGATTCCGGTCGCCAGGAACCTTCCTGAAGTCTTGGATCGTTTTCATACGATAGGTCTTCCGAAAATGAAGGCAACATTAACTTTTGAGCTATGGTCGTCGGCAAAAATAATTTTTTTTTTAATAAATAACTGGTTCATAGCATTTCATTGTATTAGCGAAACGGAGTGATGCTGAGTATTGAAGTATTCTTGGAAAGCATGAAAGGGCGCTTTTCTTGGGTGGGGGGTACCGTATATTTTTAAGATCTAATTCAACGGAAAAAATGCGTAGATATGCCAAATTACAGTGCTGTATCTTCTATAAGGCGCAGTTCTAGACTAATGTTGATATGAAACTTCTGCTTATTTTCAGATGTTGCACTTATTAGCTGGTGCATTTTGAGATGCCCTGAAAATAATAATATGAGACAGTTTGTAATTTGAACAGCAAAAAATTTACGAATATATAAAATATTAGCATATGGTGCAGACAACTTTTTTATTAGAAGTGATATGCATATTTAAATATACAGTGTGTGAGATTTAGAAATATAAAAACTAAACTATTTTAATGCGCTTGCTATTTTTTACCGAGTTAATGCATGATATTAGTTACGCCTAAACGTTTAAATAAAAACTGCAGTGATTGTTTTGCGGTAGAAATGGACACAAATAGTGTGGTACCAAGTTAATAATTATAATTAACCAAGAACGAATGCGGCATTTAAAACATAAAATAAACTACAACACTGTTCGTGCTGGATCACCAACTGGTACCGTGTTCAACTGTTCAACTGTTCTCCCCACAAATACTCGGAATCACTCGAGCACATTTTATCGGTAATTCCCTGTATGTTAAATACCGCTTTCTCAGTTAGCGTCCTACTTTTAAGAGGCGTGCAGGCGTTTTGGCCAGCTCGCTAGTGCACTTGTGATAGTGGTCGTCTTTGACCGCGAAACTCCTACAGCTGTGATAGTTTTTGTAATTTTGCTAATTTGAAGCATTCCTAGTTCCGAAGAGGCCGCTTTAGTATTATTACACAATGGAATCCGAAGCTAAAACCCAGAGGAAACAGAACCCCAGAGCCACGACCAATCCTCTGTCTGCATTGTTCTTCATGTAAGTATGAGATAGACAGTCGCCAAAGTTAAACATTCTATAAATATGTTGTACAACGAAGAGTTACGTTGATGTAGGAGAGATGGCCATGCGGAAATGGGTTATCGCATTCGTTTTGATTTTTCCACGTGGTTATAAAAAATTACATTTGCTTTATTTGTTTTAATTTTTCTCTTTATTACCGCGTTGATTTCAACATTACTGTAGTCAAGTATTGTAATTCAACCGTGCGTTTGTTTATTAAAAATTATTTTATTGCAACTTATGTAATCTTAACAGCATAAATAGTTTTGTTATTTCGTAGTTATCAAAACGTAACAAATTCAAAAATGTATAGCCTTGGAAAAGCTATTAAGCTGTGCGAGTAATTCATTGCTGCAACTATATTCACATGTTTATTTTAAAATATACGTTAAATAACAATTATTCCGCACCGATTTGTACTTTTACTCCCAGCACTGATAATTCAGTCTAGCAAAGTTGCCAAAGGGTGCATAATTCCTTATGCATAGAATGACTGGTGATTGGATATCGAGATAATTTCGCGTTTGAGAAGACATTTTCCGAATAGAGCGGATGCTTCTTGCAAATCCATTCTTTTGTAGCAAATTTTTATGTTTGTCGAGTCAGTTAAGAGTAGAACTAGGCACTTGAAGATATGGCATCATTGCAAAAATTAGAGTAATTAAACCTTGTATTTACTACTGTCTCACTAGAGATTAATTGGAACAGTATTTACAAACAATTAATTTACGATAACAACAAGTTGGTCTAATTAAACTAATACTAGTGTAACGTACTAATTCAAGGTGGTGTTTATCAACTTTGGTTTTTATTAGATAACGCCAGAAAGATTTGGGCCGCCTTAAGTGTTAGTCAAGGGGGATAAATATTCAAAAACCTTCGATTTTTAGGGCACTTTAAACTACAAATAAAAACAATTCTGGTTTTACTACTAGATGCAGTTTTTATGATCTTGTCGGTTGTGTTTTTTAGTTTAAATTTTTAACCTTGCTTTTGGGAAAAAATGAAACAGAAATGGGAAAATGTTAATCAAACTAGTAACTCCCGTTCTATATGGGAAGATAACATTTGCATACACGAAACAAGCAGAATAATCTACACGGAACACATGCCGCATGCGTGTACTTTTTATATTTACAAAATAAACTAAAACGCATCTAAAAGAGATACAAAATTTTAGTAATCTTATCAAGGTCGAAAAACAGTTTATTATTTTGTTCGAAATAATATCAAACTCAACAAAAATACGAAAAACAAATAATAGACTTTGTTTAAAAATATAATGTCAACTATAATAAACAGGGTGATATTAATAGCCATATAGATATTTTAAACAGTGCTAGTACACACAAAATACGCAAAATTACCTTATAGAAATGTTTATTGTTTTTGAGAAGCAGAAATTAGTTAACTTGTTTGAGAGCCGCTAGAATTTTTCAAATTGAGCGGCAGCTATTGATTGAATTATGAAGTTACCACTTGATATTATACTGAGACTAAGACGATATTGAAGTTAAAAAATCTGGTATGATACATGCACACAACTTTTTTTTACAGTGATTTTATGATTAGCCAAACATTTGATTTTTAATTTTTAAGCATTTGCCAAAATTTAAAAAAAATACAAATTCTACAAAATAGAGCGTTAGTTGAAGAGAGAAATTTTCTCTAAAATTTTAAGCTGAATTCAAAAATATAATAATATACCGGGTGTTCTATTTAAAATAGGAGTTAATAAAAAAAATAGAAAAAAAAACAAAAGAAACCCATTTTAGAAGTATTCAACTGAAAAATCACATCACATCAATACAGATTAAAAATGTAATAAAAATGTACAGTTTGAAAAAAACTGAAAAATGACAAGCGTAAACAGCTACTTCCGGTTATGCAATTTTCTTCAAAATCTTGCGGTCGCATCTAGATAGTACACAAAACTTATATATGAAGTTTCAATGCCATACCTCTTTTCGTTGTTAAGTTATTCTGTTCACAGACAGACATACAGACACACAGACAGACCAATGAACTAAAACATATTTTTTTTTTTGGGTTCAGGGGACTCTAAAGCGTGAAGATCCGTTGAAAACTCAATTTCGAATTTTTGGGGTGAATCCAATACTTCCTTTATTGTAAAAGGAAGTAAAAAGTACGTTTTGTTATAAAGTGTGAAACAAATTGCCACCTGCAATGAAATTGATTTTTGGTATTTTTCAAAAAGATCAAGTTAACATGACATTAATAAAAATAGACGGTTTTTAGTTATTACATTTATTAAAACTTAACTATGGTTCTCAATTTTTTTTAGAAAACCTTTAACCTGTATTTTGGTGCCATTTATAATGTTTGCCTAACTATTAATGTCACCCGGTATAATGAGGAAAACTGAACAAAGAAAATAGTTATTTTTCAACTACGGTACGAGTTTTAGAAAAAACATGTTTTACTGTCTGCAGTTATTTGAACTATTTGTGGAATTGGAAGAATTCCTAAAACAGCTTCACGATCAACTACAGAAATATACCTTTCGATTAATTCATATTCGCTTGTATTATTATTCAAACATCTCAGTCCCATTACTCCAATGTCAGGTTCGTCTCTTTTTGAAACACATATTTGTATAATAATTGATATCGCTTCCCACCTTTGAATGATACTAAAATATAGTCCCCAACATTTAGTTAACTCTCTGGATTATTCTACTTCAATACCTTTTTAATATTTCCAGCTGCCCAATCGCCTATGTCATCTAAGCTATTGTCATCGTCGTCTTCTTTGGGAATGTTTTCTTTTTCTCTCATTCTCTTCTATTCTTGTTTCTTATCTGTGTATCTTTTCTAGTGATAACTGTTCCATATGGTTCGATTTTTCGTTTTTTTTAAGAAGAATCAACTTTCTTAAGCAACAAACTTTCAAAAAAAAGTCGGACTGAGGCTGAAGTTCTGATTCCTAGAAAAGCTGTTCATGTTGTCGCAAATTTTCCTAAAGTCCTGGCAATCCTTTTAGTCAAAATACGTTTGTATACGAATACTGAAGCTACTGTTGCGAGATTAATAAGAACACTTAAGTACAAATAATGGCATTTATTTTCTGCCGCATACAAAACAACTTTAGTGGTACAAAGTTACTTAACTACTGAATTTTCAGTTCAGTTTTATCAAGAAAGCTCGGTAGGCGTCCCAGAATTTCTAATACGCCTACCAGAGACGGTCTTTAAGTTCGGACTTCTAAATTGGATTCATGAACGCGACGGTGCATCTTCGCTGAATAAGGTGATGTATTCTTGCACCTTGTAAGTTTAACACACAATTGTGCCAAGACTGCCAAGCTGCCGTCATCTAGCAGTTGCACTCCTTTAAGTTTTACAATTCTAACTAAATGAATTTGCCTCAATCGGCACGTATTAGTTGCCTAGTTTTATGGACCGGTGGCAATTTTTGCGCCTTCGATCACGTACTGATAATCTTGCATCTTGCTGACTCCCAATTTTACTGCCTTCGCGGTAAACTCTCCATAGATGTACCTTAGTTATTTTGAGAGATTCAATTAAGTTCGATAGTCCCAGAGAAAATCACGTTTCAAAACCGTCCTTCCGCAGCTGATCGTAAATTAGAATATACGAAAATTTTCTGCGAAATTGTACCTTAACACAAATTGTGTACAGTTCAATTGCACTTACCGTGTATAGAATATTATCAAAATGATCTGCCAGTTCTGTCTCGAGACAGATCAAAATTAAATGCAGTTTCGTCCAGGTTCCAAGTGTGTTCTGGTTTATCATTCAAATTCAGATTGGTAAACTGTACCTCCAGAATATCCTAAAAAGTATATATTTTTATGGGATTTCTTGTCGCCTTTCTTCGTACAGTCTGTAAAGGTTCCACTTTTTTAAAGATAAGTTGTCGTGAAATCGTCAAGAAAGCGGGCCATGTCAAGACTCAGTTTGATCTTGAAAGTGTCATTTTGTAAGACGGGTAACTTTTATACGATTTTTTCGCGAAACCAATCATATCCAGGCCCACTGTTCCCAAAAACTGTTTTTAATTGTTCTAATATTTCTACATTGTTTCCGAAAATACCTCATGGCAGTACAAAATTTTAACCAAATTTTTAAGTGTTGCATATTTAAGTATCACACTTGACTGATACATGAAAGTAGTTAAAATAGAGAGGAAATATTTAAGGCTTGCAAAGTGTAATTTAAATTTATTTTTTAATGTAATAATATGGAATGATCTTACAAACAACTTTGCAAAGTGTATTAATCTCCTAAATATATGCTAGCTCTGAATTTTATGTTTTATGAGCACGGAGATATTAGTAGAAAGGTCTGAAAATATTGAAATTACATTTACATTTCATTAGATAAAAAACAAGAATCGCGTCCGTTCAGGAATTGGTACTTCATATAGTAACCTTTAAGCATGACACACATTTTTAAATTTACATTATAAAAATACTAAATTAAGATATAAAAACTTCTAAAGAATAAAAAGAAATTGAAGGTTGGACAATATTTTTAATACATATATCAAACTGCACTCTTCGATTTCACTATACATGCATGCCAAAGATGGCATTAATTGATAAATTCCTGACCTACAAGAAAGCGTCAGACCTGTTCATATTCCCATTATTGTATGAGATTTTATCCAAGAAACCTTGATTCCTCAACGATGGATGAATGCATTGACATGTCCAAGGCCTTGGAACTACAAGTTACTTTTCCTATATCTCGGTGCGTAACTATTGCCATGACCAATTTAACTAAAAATTTAGATTTGCCACAGGCGGTGGGTTTCGCAAAATTCCATTTACTAACTGTCTCCTGGACCGTAATTAAGTATCAGTGATTAGCGAAATTTTTATAGGAAGGCTAGATATTCATTAACCGTATTGTTGCATAAGAAATAAGAACCGGTATCTGCTTGCATTATGATGAAATTAGTATCGGTCACCAAGAATTAAATGTTATTCATTGGCAAATCCAGTCAGGACAGTTGCCATACTTTTTTTATGGAATAACTAGCATACGTTCGTTTGAAGTAGACGTGCTGAAAAATATTAAATTTTCTTCTTTTGTGGTGTGTGTAGGGTTGTTCCATAAGAAACAAAGGACGAAGGACGTCTTGCGACGTTTCTGTGTCGTGTGGGAAGTAACAAGGTTGTCGAGTAGCGTACTTCTAAAATCTTTTCAAAATTCCCGAATCCCTTAATTTTATTGAGCTGAGCTGAGTACTATGTTTTAAGTTTGTTTTTTAAATATTTTTTGTAGACAGTTGTTCACGTGTTTTTATCTTTTGCATCATTTTTAATATCATTCCAAAATTTATTCAAAGTGTTTATGTCGTTGCGAACAGATTTCCATGTATTATCTGGTCTTCCAATTATTTTTTTGTCCTTTTGAATTGCTGTGTTATGTTATCATTTTCTTTTGGTAATGTATGGTACTAAGCCAGTACAAGGATGTAGCCAGGGTTCCAATTAACTATTATAACTATTATAATTTAACTTAACTTGCTGCAAGCTTTTCTAAGACTTCGTCTTATAGTTCCCTACTTTTTTCCAGTATTATTTTTCTCTGTACACTCAGCATACATAGTCCACTAAAGTAGTCTTTTGACATTGTTAACCGCAACCAGATTTTCACTCTACGAGAGTACTAAAAGACCATTCAATGGTGCATGTTGTACATGGTTGAGCGAAGGAAATGTGCAAAGCATATTTTAATTAGGTGAAAAAAGCCTTCGGTATTTTTTGAAGTTTTTAAATATCATGTTTGTTTTTGAACTATTTTTTCGGAACAAAACGCACACACACACTCAAGTATTGGAAGTGAAACAAATGCATTCATTCGGCGTTTGTTGTGCATTTTCGTACACTTCTAGATTATTCCAGAAAAAAGTCTGTGTGAAGGTTTTCGCTACTGTGCTATGAATATCATCATGCAAGCGCATCATATTCGTTCATTAATTGGCACTCATTGAATTTTGTTTTTTCAAAATAACAGTATTTTTATTTATTAATTTCTAATGACTTGCAAACCCTATTGCCACGGATATTGTTTCAAACCATTCGTGGCTATCGCATTGTTCAGTTCATGGCGTACATTTTTGACACTGACCTTTACATCACGAGCTTACGAGCTGTACTTCTCCCAGAACTAGGGCATCCAATCCCGAAAGAAAATTGAAATCCCGGGATTCGGGACTGTGAAAAGTAGAATCCCGGGATTAATCCCGGGATTTTCAAATTATGAATATATCCTAAAATTTATAGGGAAAATTTGAGTAATAATTTAACATAAAAAATATAAAAAGAATAACTTATCAATACTTTAAATCTTAAATAGCATTTTTTCTATGTTCACTGAAAAAAGCACGCATAAATGAAAGTCTGTCGAAGGTTTTATCTGCAAGTGACAATCGGAATTTGGTACAGAAAACAGCAGCGGCCGAAAATGCACGTTCCGATTCAACACTGGTAGGAACAATCGTTAATAGAAATTCATAAGCTAATTGAAGGTTGTGTCCACGAATACCTTCTTTTTTAAAAAGTGACATTTCTTCTTTAAGAACATCCGGGTCTCCTGTGGAGAGACTGAAACTAGATCGAGCTGGTTCCATACTTTGTTTTATAGTTTCCTTCAATGTATCTTCCAGTGACATTGGTTCATCATCTGCTTCTTCAGCTCTGTTTCTTGTAATAATTTGAGCTAATGTTAGGTTTAGGTCATCTTCATCATCATCATCATTTTTCTTACTATCATGAGCAACAACATTAGCATTAATCAGTGATTCAGTGTCAGTTCCTTTTTCGCAAATCGGATCGTGTTTCACTAGTCTTGTTATTAAAGCTTTTATAGTTTGTCTTACAGATGCTTCTTTCGGGATGTCAAATAAATGGTCATTCTCTTTCTCCTGGTAATTATGCAGATATCTTAGAACGCCCGACAGATTTTTGTTGCGGCGCTCCGATATTCGATTTTTTAATGCATCTTTCATGTCATTACTCAAATTTGAATTTGAGCGACCTAGTTGGTGCAGTACAAATTTCAAAGTAGCATCTGTTGTAATAAGATTTGCGTCCCGTTGACATAAAGTTTCCACAGCCAGTTTTAGAGGTTTTAGGACATTTATTATTCCCGCAACGGCTTCAAATTCGTTTTTCACAAACATTATGGAACTCTTTAAATCGATTAAGGCTTTTTGTACGCAGTCCTTTAAGAGTTTAAATCTTTCCAACATATCGAGAAGACTGTTCCATCTTGTTTTGGTATCCAAGATAAGATAAATTTCTTTTCCATGCTTATTTTTGACATATTCCTGAAGGGTGCAATTATTTACAGGTGAACGTCTAAACAACTTAACAGTTGATCTCACTTTTGCAATCAGTTCTTTAATATTATAATTATCTGTTAAATCAAATGCATCGCTGTCATTTACAGAATCCACAACATTAATTATATCATCTGAATTGTCATCCTCGTTCTCAGTGCCGGCATCATCGTCTTCCATATCGTCTCTATCGGTAGACATAGATGTAACTGTTGTTTTATTTCGCTTGTAAAGAACATCAACAACAGCCAGTTGAATGCCATGGGCAAAACACAGCTGATGATAGGGCTCTATTAATCTTCCAACGCGAGTCATAACACTGGCACCATCAGTTGTTATACATACTATGTCGTGGCTTAATGAAAGTTCAAATTCTTCTAAGCGCTTTTCTAATAAATCAATACAGTTTTCAGCTGGCATTGAACCTGAAATTCTTACCATTCCGGTATTCCAAAATTGCGAATTTGAACTATGCACATTGATATTTAAATATCGTTTATTAGCCAAGGATGTCCATTCATCAAATGTGAGACTGAAACGTTTTCCCTTCTCTTTTTGTCCTGTTATTGTACCAGTGCAGTAATCTTTAATTTTATCGCTGTATTGCAAAACTCTGTTTTTAATTGTTGTTGGAGAAGTCGGTATATCATGTCCTATTGCCTTTAAACATTTTCTTAAATCTTTACAGGTAACAAATACTTTAAACGGAAATCCATCCAACGAAGTCATGCGGGCAAGAACTGCGTTAAGTGTATTGTCATTGTGAAGATCCAAAGTCTTCAATTTTTCTCTGCTTCATAGGAAGAGGTCGAGGTGGTGAAACATTATCATCTAATTTGGATTTTGAACTCTTAGAAATTAAGCTGAGATCAATTTCATGAATACATTTTAAGTGGGTTCGTAACCCTTTCGTCGAGCCGCCTTTGGTTTTCAGTACGCTGTTGCACCTTTTGCACTTTGCGGTTTCTCCTCCAGCAGCTTCCACCAAGAAGTAATGCCATGCAGAATTGAGCTCTTTACTTTTTGTGGAATGTTCAGTATATTTCGATTTCGCATTTGATGAGGATGGAGCATCCATATTCAGAGTTTAGAATAAGTACGGTAATACCTACATACAATACAAGGTATTGTAAACTGGTTTGTTTTTAAAAATAATTTCAGCGCAAAACTTACTGGTAAATATTTGCGGTAGGTAACTGTAGTCCCTCTTGCACTAGACCAACAGATCAACACAACACGTAACAGCACTAACAGCAGCAGCAAACAAATTAATAATACAATGACAATTTAGTACAGGCTGGATCTGAATGGTTCTGCGGTTCCCCGCGTAATTTACCAACCAACTGCACCTAGCTGAAAATTCTGTGAGTGAATCCCCGAATTTTACATCAAATTAAATTATTAAATTTCATCGGAATGCGTAGCTGTATTTTATGACGCGATCCTGCATCTCACGCAGTTCAATGCGCAATGTAAATTAAATCCCGCAAATCTCGGGATTTTTAGCCTCTGAGTCCCGGGATTTCGGGATTCAAAAAGCATGCGTGATCCCGGGATCCCGGGTTTTGAAATCCCGGATTGGATGCCCTACCCAGAACGAAATAACCTTGCTGTTGCAACGTGTACAGCTCGATGGTATAGTATAGAATGGATTGGGTCATATCACCGTATATTCTTTTTTCTCCCTGGATTTTAATTACAATTATAACCTATTGTAGTTCTGTTTTTGAAAATCTTGTAGAGTATGAATTTTAAAACTGAGTAAGTCAACATCTTTTGCCCTTTAGTTTTTAGGGGTGGGTAGTGCCTATCTGTGCCTTCCCCTGGCTACGCCCTTGGGCCAGTATATTTTAAGGACTCTCTTGAAGCTTTTTGTTTTTTGTTTAATGACCAAGGTTTACAACCATATAATGATACACCTTTTATATTCCTATTAAATAATCGGATTTTCGTTTGAATTGACATATTATTTGTTATAATCCACATCTTCAATAGCATATTGGAGGCCGCTTGTACTTTCTTTATTTTTCTTTTAATGTCTGTTTGGTACCTATTTGTATTATCTTTGGATAATAAACTACCTAGATACGCTAAATCGTCTACCAATTCTAGTACTTTGTTCTATATTGTTATATTACTCTGTGTCACTTCATTTAAACTACGAATTTTTGTTTTGCATAGATTTAGTTTAAGTCCTAAAACCGTGTTCTAAGAAATCCCACAACTGTCTCTAGACGTGACGTATTTTTTCAGTTAGTAAACATACTTCATGTATGAATTCCAATTCTTTCAGAAACTGTCCAAATCGCCACGTTATCCCGTTTTTATTCTTTGTGTTTTCATTAGCCAATCTATTTTAATTAGAAACAGTACCTAGTGGAGATATACAGGGTGTTCGGTAAAGAATGGGACACCGACTTTGTACTGAGGTATATTAGGTTTAATCGATTTATTATAACGTAAGGAATCTATGACTAATCGGTATCCCATTCTTTACCGAACACCTTGTATACAACCTTGTACTTGTGTGTTCACATCTGATTCCTGGCTTTGCTGTCAAAAGATTTTTTGAGATCGATCGCAGTACATTTTTTAGCTCCATTCCATACTTTCTTCAATAATTATTCTCAGTGTGTGAGTCTGGTCTGTACAGCAACATCGTGTTCTAATCTTGCTTGATTTCCCGTCATTTTTAACGATTCTCGCAATATTTTATTCGCACAATTTAGCAGTGTTATGGCTCTTCAATTATCACATTTCGTTTTGTCGCCGTTCTTTGGGATTTAATAATTCTCGTGGCATTTCGTCGTCGTCCCAACTTTTAAAACAAATAGTGCGTCTATAATTTCTCCAGATATGCAATCGAATCTCGATGCTTTATTATCTATTAGGAGGTGAACGACTTTTCTTATTTCGTTCACTGTGATTTCGTCAGTGTAGACATTTAATTCTTCTCTCTTTTCAATATTTGTTGCTTTTACATATTGTAATGATATACACAGGGGTATAAAAATCAATTTTAGAAAGGATTAAGGAAGTACAATAATTGAATATAATTAAGATCTATTTAAATATGAATTGGGAATATTAATAATTATTATGCAATTAGAAAGGAAAATAGAATTTATAATTGAGTGGAGTATGGCTAATTGACAAACAGATGGATTCAAAAATAATATAATATTTAAAAAAATATAAGGTTTGAAGGAAATGACAAATACTTAATCGAAATAAATTATTATAAAGAGTAGGTGGAAATCAAATATTAGGAGACTATAAAAAGTAGAAAAATGATATCGTTAAAACTTGTTTTTAATTATTAGAAATAACAAATTTGAAGAAATGTAGCTGAACTAATTTTGGTGTAATTAAAAATATTAAAATAAACCTTATTTTTTATTAAGTAGTGTTTGCATAATAAAAAGAGTTAAATACTAAATTGGCGTGGTCAGATAAAAATGAAATTTAATCGAAGAACAAGTAAATATGTAACACTAAGGAAGCTTACAAGTATGTGGTAAAAAACTAATAAAAAAGCAGAATTAATCGACAAATGTGAATAAATGGAGTAAAATACGAAGTCAAGTTTATTGGAGAATTACATTTGATATCATATTAATCGAATTGGATTACGTCAAACTGTTTGGTGTTAAAGGGAGAGTTCAAAAGGAGGACCATCGGTTGAGGAGGCACATTTCAGGAAGTTGGCAGATGCGGTGTTGGAATTAGGTGGCTGCAGATTTGGTTACATGCTGTAGGGGAAGTTTGCATCACTAATTCCGGACAGTTTGGACATCTTGTCTGGCAGTGGAACCTTTTTTGCGAAAAGGTACTTAAGAGGTTAGATTCGTAGGCAGGGGGGGGGGCAGGTTGGTCGACATTGTTGAGTTCGAGTGAAAGGTGGGTGATATTGGGTAGTAAGGTAATTACTAGAAAAGGAAATCAAGACAATAAAGGTGAATTAGTTATTAAAGAATTACTTACTGTTTTAATATTGTTGTGTACTAGTGTAACGATCTGGTATTTGTCATTTAACTTTCAAATCTGTTTGACATATCATTTGACAGAAGTTATAAAATAAAATTAAAAATCAGAACATCAGATTTCAGAAATAAGCAATCTAGATAAAAGGAATCCACCCCTGATTTTTTAGGAGCTAGCACAAATAGTAATTATTGATATTCAAATAATAAATAGGGCAATTTTAAATTGATAAAATAAAAATATAATTAATAGACAGATTAATAATCACTATACGTGAAGGTATATCAATATATTTAATGTTTTTTTTTGTATATTTCTTGAACCTGTTGTATCCACCTGTTCAAAATTGTGTCAGTGTTAATTAATAAAACATTTTTTCTTTTTGGTAATTTTCGGGTGACATCATAGTTTGCGTCATTGTGTCATTCGTTATTATGGTCTACCTACATTTTCTATTTAAAGCTTTGTTTCATATCCGCATCGGTTACGGAATTATAGAGAAAACATCAAAAATGACCCACCATTTTTCAGTATGGCGGCACAGTTTTAATTGTATGGGACTTTTAGTATATTCAATAAAAAGGTAAATGCAACATCTCTACCAAATTCCTTGCTTGTACTATTCTTTTCAAGGTTCGTTTTCTTTCGTTTATACTAGATTTCCTTGTATTTCCCTCACAATGTTCAATCGATAGTTGTTGTAGATTCTCTATATTATTATATTTGCATATATTCGAGAACGCTTTGGAATTCGTTTATAGTATCATTATCGTTCTTGATCCATTGGGTATTATATTTAATTCTTCTAAATGTCTTAGCTCTGTTGTATTTTAATTTTACTTGCAGTTTAATTACCACTAGGGCATGAGCATGGCTCATCTCTTAAACTACTCCTTACCCTTTTATCTATTGCTACATGGTGCTTCTGGCGAAGTTCATGTAATGTTGTTGATCTTTTATTGCTAAAACCACTTTCTCCTATAATTATATTATTAGTGGCACAGAAATTTAAGAATATTTTCTCATTTTTCTTTACTTTCTCTATGCCTTATCTCTATAATATGTTCTCTGCCAGTATTGTCATTTCCAATTTTTGCATTTGCACCCCAAGCAGAATTAAAGTATCTCTCTTGTGATGCTTTGTCACATGAAAAACGTGTTGTAGTTGTTCCAAAATTTTTCTTTTTGCTCTTCCTTAGCTGTATTGCCTGGTGCATATACTAATATGTTGAAAAACTTTGCTCTAGGTCTTCCGTTCATTATTCTTGCTGGTATCCCTACCCAGTCCATTAACGCATTTCTTGCATCAACGCTTCCCCCTCCTCATGATTTGAATGTCCTTGTATTTTTCCTGAATACAAGATTGTGATTGGTATCTAATTTCATTTCGTTACATCTTTTCCACCTTGTTTCACATAATACTAAGATCGTAATTCTGTTTTTGTGCATTTCTTGTACCATTTGTTTGATTTTGCTGATTGGTTTCATAGTTAGTAGGTATGTTCCAACAGCCGATGTAATATTATTGTATTTATGTTGCCTACATTTAACAGGCTCTTTTTATCATATCCTACATTATGGTTTTACTCATCATTCTGCCTGATTTCATTGCGGCCGTCATCTTTTAATCCACCTTTTATTTTCATAGTTATTTTTTGTGACCTTTTCTTGTTGCATGTCCTTACTCCTGCCTTCTTCCAGTGGAGAACGTTTGTTAGCTGTTCTACCTTTTTTCTTATCTTTATCATAAACCACTTGAGCTTTGTGGCTGATCTTTTTTATTGTCATTGATTAATTGTCGTTAGCCCTTATTGTTTTGTAACTGCTAACTGAGCAGTAAAACTTTGTCCATTTACAATAAGTTTCTTGTACGTTACATACGCAGCTGTAGCCCGCGACGTTTGCCGCATTTAAAATGTAGGACTGCTGCACAGTAGACCATTATCACGGAAATAATAAGCGTGTGTTTAAACGGAGCATGTAAGAGACTGTGGAACATGCTTCTCGGGCTCTTTGCATATGATTTATTAATATTCTTCTTTGCCCTTTGATTACTTCGGAGTAATCTTCTGAAAACCATATTCTTTTTCCTTTTAGTTTTTTCGCGTTTTTCGTTACTTGCATTTTTTACCATGGCGTAAATTCGACAAGCAGTGGCTAATTTTTGCATTAGTTTCCCCCTTCTATTTCACTTTCAATATTAATGTTTATTCCCATATCTATGCACAGAATTCTTAATTTGTTTCTTTTAATTCTAGATCTTCAGACTCGTTTTTATTCCCGGTATTATAACTTTTTTCTTTCCTATCTCTTTTGGGATTACTTCTACTCTTTTTTCTTGATCATGTAATTCCTGTGAGTTCTTCATTTTTTTCAATAGCATGAATTCCAATTTAATCGCCTACAACTCTCTTTGGTATTGGTCAATTTATTTTCTTTCAAACGTTTTTGCTTCTTATCTAGTACCTTGTATTTCTTGTAGTATTTTTCAATATTTAAATATCTCGTATTAATGTTGTAATTTATAGAATCAGAAAGAGGTTTAAAATCGATTAGAAAAAGATTAGATTGCACCGGAATTGGAACTATAGCAACTTTTACTCTGCTTTTGTCAAATTACTTTTTTTGATTACTGTATTAATTAATTTATATAAGTATTTTATTAGGTATTCTGTTCTAATTTATATTTATTACCTTAGCCACATGTTTCCAATCTTTCGACGAAATTACAAAACAGGCATGAAAGAGGAAGACTTGTTCGAAACCTTGGACGAACATAAATCTGGTACCCTCGGGGACGAGTTGGAAAATGCATGGAAAGAGGAGCACAGAAAGCACAAAAAGTCGGCTTTGCATTGGGCACTATTTAGACTTGTTGGCTTTGAACTAATAATTGTGGGAATTCTAAAACTGATAGACGAAATGATATTAATGTAAGTAATCTATTCGCAACTAACCAAATCCGTGTATCATATTTATAAAAATTTTAGAATACTAATGCCAATTGCAATAGCAGGCTTGGTGTCCTATTTTGAAGCCGGCACAGATGTAACAGAGGGAGAGGGATACATGTATGCTGGTTTAATAGTACTGTGCCTTCTAATCGATGGAATTATCAGCCATCCTACCATGATGTGCATGATGCACATTTGTATGAAAATGAGGGTTTCCTGCTGCTCTTTGATTTACCGAAAATCGCTCAGATTAAGCCGCACTGCCCTAGCACAGACCACAATAGGGCAAATTGTAAATTTACTATCAAACGACGTCAGTAAATTCGACCAAGGGTTTGTTTTATGTCACTATGTCTGGATAGCTCCCATTCAGACTGCGGTTGGTACTTATCTGCTGTATAAAATTATTGGGGTAGCAGCTTTTTCCGGCATTGGATTTCTGTTAGCTTTCATTCCACTACAAAGTATGTTCAGTGGCGGTTTAATTTCGAAAATATTAATTTTGACTTTTTTTAGTATATCTTGGTAAGCGAACTTCAGTATTAAGGCTACGAACAGCTTTACGAACTGATGAAAGGGTACGCCTTATGAATGAAATTTTGTGTGGTATTCAGGTTATCAAAATGTATACTTGGGAAAAACCTTTTGCTAAACTCGTCTCCTTTGCTCGAAGGTATGTTGCTTCAATTTTAAATTGATTACATTACTAAAAGTCATATTTTTAGATACGAAATAAAATCAATTCGTGCCCACTTTTTCTTGGAAGCTATCATGTTCTCACTAGAAATGTTTATAACTAGAACATCAGTTTTTATCAGCATTATAGTTTTCATATACATGGGAAATGACATAACAGCAGATACTGCATATGCTGTAACTGCTGTATACAATGTTTTACGACCAATTATGACAATGTTGTTTTCAATAAGTATTGCTTCCCTTGCTGAAGTTCACATTTCAATATGTAGGCTTCAAAAATTTTTAACTTACGAAGAACTGCCAGAATCATCTCTTGACCTCATTCAAAATGGAAAAATGAAAGACAATGGCACTTTAAAATCTAAAACTGACAAAGAACTCTCTATAATATACAAATCTTCAAAAATTACTTTAAAAAACGTCAGTGCCAAATGGTTAAATGATGCACCGGATAATACTTTAACTGGCATTAATCTAAATATCGATAGAAGTCAATTAATTGCTGTGATAGGTCCTGTAGGTAGCGGAAAAAGTAGCCTATTGAATGTGATACTGAAGGAGCTTCCAATTTCAAATGGTGTTATGGATATACAGGGCAAAGTTTCATATACTTCTCAGGAAGCTTGGTTATTTTCTGCAAGTGTCCGGCAGAATATTCTCTTTGGAGATGTGTATGAGGAAGACCGATATAAGATTGTAGTAAAAATTTGTGCACTGGAATCTGACTTTGCAATGTTGCCTTATGGAGATCGCACTATAGTAGGTGAGAAAGGCAAAGCGCTAAGTGGAGGGCAAAAGGCTAGAGTTAACTTGGCTCGTTGTGTGTACAAACGAGCTGATATTTATTTATTAGACGACCCCTTATCAGCTGTTGACACTAAAGTAGGAAAACAGTTGTACGACGAATGTATTACAAAGTTCCTCTATGATAAGATTTGTATACTAATTACTCATCAACTGCAGTATCTCAAAAGTGCTGATAAAATAATAATTCTCAAAGAAGGAAAAATTGTGGGGGAAGGGACTTATGATGAGCTGCAAACAACCGGATTGGACTTCGCCAAACTTTTGCAAGAATTTCACTCTGGGGAAGAACAAGACGATGGCGATAAAAAAAAGATTAAGTCAAGACAAAATTCAGAAATGCCGGAAGAGTACGACGAAGATGAGGAGACTCCAGAAGTTGAAAAAGAAAAGTTGGCTAGTGGGCATATCAGAGCTGCAACTTATGCTGCCTATTTCAAGGCGGGAGGAAATTATTTCATTATGCTACTGTTAGCGTTTGCCTTCATTGCTTCACAGGCTGCTGGAAATGGTGGAGATTACTTTGTTTCATACTGGTAAGACTATTAATTTGAAATAAAATTGTGTTCAATGAAATTTTCTCAGGGTAAATTTGGAGCAAGAGGCATTGGAAAAGGGAGAAAATGGAACGGTCAATAGGGATAGTATAATATACGTTTATTCAAGCATAACAGTAGCAACAATCATTCTTGCTTTGGGCCACTCAGTGTTCTACTTTGTATTTTTCATGCGTGCTTCTGTCAATATGCACGATTACATATTTGAAAAAATATCCTATGCTACCATGAGATTTTTCAACTCTAATCCAACAGGCAGAATCTTGAATAGATTTTCCAAAGATATGGGGATTATTGATGAATACATTCCTTTTATTTTCAGTGACGTTGTCGAGGCAAGCTTTAATCAGTGTCCAACAATTTTATTGTACTAATTTATATGGTTTTCATAGATTCTGTTGTTGCTAATTGGTACCATAACATTAACTGGAATTGTAAACCCTTGGCTGATTATACCATCAGTTGCCCTTCTGCTACTTTTTTATGTACTGAGATTGGTCTATTTAGAAACAAGCAGAAGTGTGAAGAGAATTGAAGGAATAAGTATGTTTCTTAAAATTTCCTTGTAATACTTATTAAGTACCTATATAAAACTATTTTCAGCTCGCAGTCCAATATTTAGTCACATGACTGCATCTATGCATGGTTTATCCACTATTAGAGCTTTCTCTGCTCAAAAGACACTTATTAGAGAATTTGACAGTCACCAAGATCTTCACAGCTCAGCTTGGTACTTATTCATTTCTGCTAGCAGAGCATTTGGATTTTGGTTAGACTTAATTTGCATCACCTTTATATCGCTTGTTACAATAAGTCTGCTAGCCCTGAATAGAGGTAAAAATGTTAATTTTGTTTACTAAACTGTTATGGAGTAATCTTTTTTAAATTTTAGATTATTATGGCGGTGATGTCGGCCTTATAGTAACCCAGTACTTAAGCTTGACCGGCGTTCTTCAGTGGGGGATGCGTCAGTGGAGTGAATTAGAAAACCACATGACTTCTGTAGAACGTGTATTAGAATACACTAAGGTTCAAACAGAACCCGTCCGAGCAACGATAGCAAATTTACCTAAAAGCTGGCCGGAATTTGGGAAGATTATTTTCCAAGACGTGTCAATGAAATACAACCCCGATGAAGCATCTGTACTTAAAAATCTTAATTTTACCATTTACCCCAGAGAAAAAATAGGAGTAGTAGGTCGTACAGGAGCTGGAAAAACATCTACGATAGCAGCACTATTCCAACTGTATGACGTAGAAGGTTCTATTATTATTGACGACGTGGACACCACTAAATTGCCATTGGAGGAGCTAAGATCAAAAATTTCCATTATTCCTCAGGAACCTGTTTTATTTTCCGGTACTATGAGAAAGAATCTTGATCCTTTTGAAGAATATAGTGACGACATACTATGGAGTGCATTAGAACAAGTCGAGTTGAAAGATGTAATAGCGGAAACATCAGCAGGGTTAAACGCTAATGTATCAGAAAGTGGGTCTAATTTTAGCATTGGCCAGAGGCAGTTAGTTTGTCTAGCAAGAGCTATTATTCGAAACAACAAGATTCTTGTTATGGACGAAGCTACAGCCAATGTAGATCCGCATACAGATACTTTAATTCAAAAAACTATTCGAAAGAAGTTTGCTGATTGCACTGTGATAACTATTGCTCACAGATTGCACACTATTATGGATTCTGATAGGGTGTTGGTTATCGAAGCTGGACAAGTTGTTGAATTTGATCATCCACACAATTTGTTGCAGAAGACTGATAGTATTTTCTACACAATGGTTCATACCACAGGGAAAAGTGCTTCTAAAAATCTTCAGACTATTGCAGAGGAGGTGAGCTAATTTTTAATAATTATGATTAGGTTTTTTAATTTAATTTTGTTTCTCTAACAGAGTTTTATGAAGTTGAAAAATACATAGGAACAGCATAGCTGAAAATGGAAATAGATGTGACAGGGGCCTTCAACTACTGAAGCTCGAATATTATCTTGTCTACATAGATGAAAGATAAATCAAGATGCCTATGCAAGGACTTCCCGTAGAACAATATTTTAATGTTTTTGATGTTACCAAAATTTTTATTATGTAATAGACAATTTTACTGTAATAAATCAAGGACAATCATTATTACTGACGAGTGTATTATTCATCTAGCTATTAATAGTTGTATAATTTAAAAGTTACGCAATGTTTGAAGTTAAAACAGAGGTTAATCTTCCTAATGGAATCATGTCCATATGAGTATTTGTTCATTCAAACATGTAAAATCCTGTTTATTATATTTATTAATGGGAAAGAATTTGTAGAGTAACATTTATTTATCGTTTATTGATGAAATGGTAACATTGTGTAACGACATATGAAATATGACATTTATTTCTGCAATACACACATTATAAAACATACCTGTATATTTGATTAGCATTGTGTAGGTTCTCGTAACTTCTGATTTGATTTAAAAAAAGTAGGTATATATTGCTTAATAACCTAATTTTAAACGATCATAAATCTATAAAATAAATTTTTATGACAGCAAATGCTATCAAAAAAACTGTTGAAAGAAGCCACAAATTGGTGTCCGAGTAGTAGAGCTGCATTTTGACCTATTATTTCTGTCTCCCCAGTATTCTTCAGAGAAATTAATGGAATTATAAGGTATAGCAACCAACAAAATCAAATATAGTAAATTTTGTTTGTTCATAAATTTTAACATGAAATAAAGCAACTAAAAATAGGTATCCTAAAGTTGGACAGTCGTTCAAGGTCAGCAGAGAAAGATTTGATAAAAATAATGTATTTTTGTTTATAAAGGTCCAATATTGAAAATAAAAAAATATGTAAATTTATCGTGCCATTTTACTTTTGTGGCTGTCTAGACAAGCAACTGAGCCCAATAAATTATTTTATAAAGGAATTAATCAATTTAAAACCGACTATTTTAAATAATTGTAAAGCTAATTATGAAGCTTTCTATCTACTAAGATCACAAAACGTGAAACAACAAGCCATATCGGTAGGTGATGCATCAGCAGATCCTTCAGACAAGGGACTTACCTTTGATGTCACTTACACTACCTGTCAATTCGGGTTTTGCTTCCTTTATAACTCGTCCTGTAAGTTTTGCACACACGCAGAATACAGTGAAATCAGCGATCACGCAAATGAAAATTCAAAATTATCAGCATCCTAATTGACGTCACTGTATAGAGTCTAGGATAGAATACTAGCTTTTCTGTACAACTTAAAACTATCAGCGTCTCTTAGTGGCGTCAAACAGCCATTTATGAACCTAAGGTAGCAGATAATAGAGCCAAAACCACTGATTTTAAAAGCACTGGGGAAATAACAAAATGGAGTCTAACTGCAACCTCAAATGAACGAAGTGTCAACAAGGAGGCTATATTTAAAAAAAACGGGCTGTAGCTGGGTTGTACGAAATGTAGTTTCTGTGCTGTAGTCCACGGTGACGTAGCCAGGATTTTCGTTTGGGGGGGGGGGATAATTTTGTTCAGCGGAGGTCATCTTAAAGTAAAAAATGAAGCGGGGGGGGGGTAAACGTTTTCTGGAGTATATTGCAACTTATTAATTGTATTTTTCAAATCCGAAATTTATTTATAGAAAGTAGAGATGATGTTCTTGTACAGGGTGATTCATAAGTATGGCCATTAAATTTATTGGCCTCAGTAGTAGTACACGGTGTACTAAAAGTTAATTGTTTATGAGAAAAAATCACACGGGCTGGTTCAAACTATTGAGAACCACTAGCTAATAGCAAAACCTTTATTATGTAAATCAGATGAGAGTACATTTACCACTTTCTTTTCACTTTTCCTTCCAGGCTTGAGACTGGCACGTAATGCGCAAAATGTGATTGAAATACCCAAACAACTTTTTTTTGCTTCTGCATTTTATCCAAATTTGGTCTTATGGCGACCATCTGTACGAAATTATTTTACAGCAATTAATTCAGTGACTATCGATCAGTTTAAGGAATTAAAAGTTTTTTGTAGGATTGTTAAGATTTGTTTACGTATCTTATAAGACAAAGTTTCTGTTTTGCCCTCTAATTACCTTTAAATTTAATGACCATAGTTATGAACTACCCTGTATAATCATAAACATTAGTAATGGTATATTTTGATTTTATAAAAGCAATATCATTGATTTATCCCGTACCATGATTCTCAGAGCGGCAGGTTTAAAAATACCGGCAAATAATAGTATATTACATTACAAGGCATGAAAGTGATACTTTGCAGATGAGGCGGCTTGTTGAAGAATACGAGGACGCGAAGCGTCCGAGTACTTTTTTAAAGCCTCCGAGTCGAGCATAGACACTTTCATGCTGTGTAATGTATTACATTTTTTCTGAAATCCCTCTCTGTAACACCTAGCCCGCGCAGGTTTCGACAGCACGGATCTACACCGCTCCACGGTTCCAGCCGTCGCCAAGAGAGAGCGCCAAGCGCACCGCTCGCAAGTCATGTGCACTCGCTTAAAGCCTCGTGCGCAAACTACTCGGGATGCTTAGTGACAGCGCCTAAATAAAAATCAACACTGTCAGAGATATTTAATATTGTATGTGCCTAGGCTTTACCACCGAACCTTGTGCAAATAAAGAGTCCCGGAGGAAGCTGGAGAATTTTAGTTTTTCTCTGACACATTTAAAAATAAAATCCTATTGCATCAAGGTGCATGTTGAAGGTGACCGGTCACCTAGGTAACGCAATGTAAAAATGCCTAGTCTTGAAAAAATCTCAAAAGTGACTAGTCTTGCAAAGTGACACTTTCAAGATCAAACTGAGACTTGACATGGCCCGCTTTCTTGACGATATCAGGAAAAATACATTTACTGCAAACACTGGAATAAATTTACACAAATGACGATTTTATAATATTTTTAGATTTCGTGGGGGGGGGGGGCAGTTCTGCGATCTCCCCTGGCTACGTCACTGGTCTACGAGATGCTGCAATAGCTCTGCCCGATGATATGTCTACTTCCTTCAAGTGGAGGACTTTTCCTCCTTTTTAACGTGAACGTGATCCAGGGAGGCAGTGTGTAGACGAAATGCCAGCTTAGATGTTAACCCTCGATCTGGAACGAGCGCGGTTCGGGCAAGAGCCGACCCAGAAAGTCGTCACCAAAATGACGAGATGCTACGGAACGGACCGCAACCCGCCCGCTCGAATATGGAAGCCGGATTGACGATAAATTCCAACCTCGTACCATTGAATACTGGATATTCAATGCTCGTACCATGAAATGCGACAACCCCCATTAGCGCGAAGCCAAGCGGCCAGGAAAAATTCCACCACGGTGACACAACGCCGACTGTCTCAAGTGAGCTAATTCGGAAACTCCCCAGGATACCTACCACTTATTTTTGAGAATTTTTAACACTATGAAACTTAAATGTGTCTTAATTGAAACTAAATATTCAAAATGTGTGCCACAAAATCGGTGTGGTAAATAAGAAAAAACATCAAAGGCTGCAACTAACCTAAACAAACTAGAACGACACGCGCTACTTCTAAACCACTGTAGAAGGTCGGTGTTGTATTTATCAACCGTTGCCATTTACGTTTGTCTCTTTCTGAACCAGGTCTAATAATTTTTACTTACATTTTTTAATACGCTGTGATTACATGTTTTGTATTTTCAACCTCACCTAACCTAACATAACGTAACATATCCTAACTTAAACTAAGCTAAACCTAACTTAACATAGCCTAACGAAATTTAATCTGCAAGAAATCGAATTACGATTTTCAATTTCAAAAACGAAAAAGTACTCAAATTACTTTTTCAGCGTGAAAACTGCGGAACTTTGAAGTGTTCTATTTAAACTTTGTTTTCCTCAACAAGCAGAACTTTCAGATTTTGAAATATTAAAAAAACAAAATTGTCACTTTTCGCCCCTCCCCTCCAAACCCCCTTAGGGTATTTCCGCACGGGGGGAGACACATTTTTTGGAAGTTTCGTAGGACGTTTCTGAGGGCTCTTCATTTCTTCATTTCAGCGCGATTCGCTGTCGTCTTCAAACCGTAGTCCACTCATTTGAACTTAGGTCACTAGACCAACACACTAATGTGTAAGGTACCGCCATTATTGATTTTTTTATATCTATCCTTGTCTCACAATTTTCTCCAACTACAATCTAACAATAAGTTGACTTTACAGCAGTGCCATTACACCAAAAAGAAAATCCCCAAAAACTAGTGTCTTCCCTATGGCATTTGGGAAATTTGTATTTCTTATCTTTAACTCGCAATTTTCTCACAATCGCACGCGAGGAATGGAACGGTGGTACCTTACACTTACAGCCAGTCTTATAAAGGCCACTAATCTGACGTTAACTTTAATTCGCTGTTAAAATAAACAAAAGCGCATCAAAATTTGTTTACTAATGAATAAAATGTCAGAAGCACCTAAGTTTTGATGCACTTTTGTTTATTTTAACAGCGAATTAAAGTTAACATCAGATTAGTGGCCTTTATAAGACTGGCTGTTAGTGTATTAATCTAGTGACCTTAATTTCAACTTCTTACCTGTAGCAGTGCCCGCGAGTGTGGCGGTTTTTAAAAAGAAACGTCCGCTTCATTTAACTTTTTTGAGAGTGTATTCCAGAAAAATGGAAAGGAATTTGATTTTCCGAATTTCAACTTTCTACCTGTACACCGTGTTACGGTTATCTTTATAAAAACTTATACACAACGTTTAACCCCTTTGGGGAGAAAATTCCGAAAATCCCTGAAAATGGTTTGATCCGATTGGTAAAAGGAGCTCATTGGTCAAATTTAAACTTCGGTGGTTGGTTAAGTGGATAAAACTGTGGTCAACGGAAAAAACCATTGTTATCAGTAGTAATCCTATAAGTACTTCGATTATCGGGTTATATGTCGATAATTTGTTGCACAATAATAAAAAAGTGTCAGTTTGACAGTTTAAATAATCCGACCGAATTAAATTTACGAAGTGTGATGAATATTAAAAAAATATTTCATATTAATACACAGACGGAGTTACAATTTTAAAATACATGTGAATAGTACAGATTCTAAATTACAATTACTGCGATGTACGCCAGCAGGTTACCTAAGCTGAAACAGCAAAGGTAAGATAACACTTGTGTCCCTCGGGAATGCAATGATATGCAATACGCGACTGCAGCTGAGATTATCTTATCATAACTAATGTTCTCCCTATCTATCTGGGAACGCAAAGTAGTGCTTGTACTTCAGATTACCATAACATAATTACAGCGAACCGGGAGGATTACTGTCAAACTGACATAATTTGATATTGTGCAGGAAGTTTCAGACGTATATCCCGAAAGTGATCGAAGTACGCATTGTATCGATTTGATTACTTTTTGAGTAAATGTAAAAAATAGGAAGATACATATATTGCAATGGTTTTAAGCCCTGAATCCCACCTCTGTGAGCACTGCAAAGTAATGAATAATTCATAAAAGCTCAGAATGGGAGATGGTATCTAATTGCAATAAGTAAAATAAATCAGACTTGAAGTAGTAATCATATTTGCAAAGCAATGCCAGTAATAAGTAAATTAATTTCATAACATAAGGAAAAAGGCAGAGCTCAAAACCGTAGAGAATGGATTCACACAATATTTAATTAATTTAAAATAATAAAGGGGATGGTGAAATGTCAAACCCAATCCAATTAAGAATGAATCGATTATGAAAATAATTATTACATGCTTGTCGTGTGTATTTGCAAGTCATAAGTCATTAATAAAAAAAATCTCTTTGAGCGTATTATAATATGGTAATAAAGCAGAATGCTAAGAGAAAAGTGCAACGAGCACAAATTATAACAGATCTAAGGCAATTAATAAAAAAATGGATCATCAATATTCAAGATTAGTTGAAATCCAAACAGTGAATTGACTTAAAAGTGCAAAATGAAATGGACATTTATTTGAACACCAAAGTTATTAAAAAAGGAAGTGCGCGAAATGAATAATAAATCAGTGCAACTGATATACGAAAGGCCTGTTAAAAGAGTGCATTGCGAGAAATATCGAAAGACATTAATTGCAAAATTATAGGACAATTTAGTAAATAAGTTACTATTGTAAAAGTTTTTAGATTTAAGTATTTTAATTGTAAAAAGTACCTAAGTTGAATATCCGTTTTATGAATTTGATGTGCATTTGTTTATAACGAACTTCTAAAAAAATTAACAATTGAATAAATTATTGCTGATAGCTTGGTTTTTGCATCTCCAATTAATTTAAGATTTTCACTATTAAATATCAAAATACATTAAAAATAATAGCACCATTATGACGAGTACAAATTCAGTGCATCCGAGGAAATAAAGGCATAATTTTCCCTGAGTTTGTGAAATGTTTATCATCGGCTTCCGAGCGACCCTCGCACCAGAGATCCAGCTTCGTACCAACAACTACAGGCATCGTGAGGAGATCCTAGGCACGAGACCACATCACCGGCAACCCCATCCAGCTCCTTCATGCACGGCACTTCATTCCAGGCGCCCTCGCAGAAGATTTGGCCCAGTTCGACCCTTCCGAGCATCGAGACGCTGCCTGCGTCAAATTATAAGGTCAGTTTATGAATCCAATTTAAATGCTATGGACGTGAAACTTACCGGACACATAAATAAAGCTGATCCGAAGCTGATTCCAGGCATTTCAAACCTTCAGTTAGCCTAGATCTGATAATTGGAAAATGAAGAAGTGAGGTTAGGATTCTGCAGCGTCGATTTGAGAAACAACGAAGTTGTGTTTCCGCTTAAAAACAAAAGACGAGCTACTGACGCTTCAATTAAGCG
The DNA here is from genome assembly GCA_940337035.1 of Agriotes lineatus. Classification (NCBI taxonomy): domain Eukaryota; kingdom Metazoa; phylum Arthropoda; class Insecta; order Coleoptera; family Elateridae; genus Agriotes; species Agriotes lineatus. Next base: position 134,001,752 of record OW679198.1, on the reverse strand, counting down.
GGAGAATTTAAAATTACCTGTTAGATCTGCTCACTGAGTTGTTGTAATTAATATTGAAAAACACTGAACGACCAGCACTTGATAAATTTCATAACGTAAATTTGTGACAGATTAGCTCGAGTGAAGCATATTAGTTTGCATTTGACCTACGCACCAGTGGCGTACGAATAAATGTCAAAAAAACTAACTGTGGACCCATACCTTGAGTAAGAGCTTATGTCTGCCGTGAGTTTAGCCAACAAAATTTAAATTGCAGGTAGATTAAATCACAAGTAGGGGCTTACGATCATTTATTTAAACTTGAGTTACTATACAGCTCACTTTTAATTATTCCTGAGAGACTTAGTTAATTCATTAGTTCTTTGACGAACCCAAACTAAAAATATTTGCTTTGGTAGCTTTAGTTATTTATTTAAAATTAAATTATCATCCTTTAGAGAGCAATAACCACGACAATATTATTGACAGCTCGATTTGTGTGTATTGATCTAACTGAAAGTCGTTTCCATGGAAACTATTATACGATAAAACGAGATTACGACAATATTGAATGATTACAGGCCCAGCCCGCCCTGAATGCTGAATGGTGGCAACAAAAAAAGTTTTCGGGCAGCTAGTCGAAAGGGCGCAGGTTATTTCGGGTTATGTCCCGTTACACCGAGCAAGCGCTAAATAACTTAAAAGGGGATGCAATGCCTGAGCGCCACCACTTTTCTAGTGATAATACTGAGCGCTTTCTTCAAAAAGGAAAGAGAAAATCGCCCGTAGGTGTGTTGTTGATACTGCTGCAGCGACGTTCTTTCTTGCGCTGTCCCGGATGGAACTTGCATGGAATTAAGTGATTTCCTACAGCTAGAACCTTTTACACTTAAATACAGGAAATAACACATGTGACAACCGTCAAATCCAAAGAAAACATAGAACAATTAAAATTCAATATATTAACGTCAAAACACCAAAATTACTATGTACAATAATCACACCTGACTTATTTACTGGACCCTAAGTCCTACATGACGTTATAGTATTTTACAAATTGCTAATATTCTCATTCGTAATCTTTATTGAACTATTTACAGGATTATGATTTCGGAGTAATGATTAATTTGTCGTTATTTGAACGCTATAAGAGGTTTTTCAAACATGCGTCACTTTAATTTACTTGCGCGACACTTTTGAGATCCTCGCTGCGGCTTGTGCTGCTTGATGTCTCTTCCAGAATCGAGCTCGGACGTGTTGCTGCAGTAAATCCGGGAGATCGATAGAATGGAATGTGGCAAGCCAGGCCGCCGTAACTGCTGAAGGATCCGGGAGCAAATCGATAACATGGAATGGTAAACGATGTTGCACTGCGTGAACTTGGTCTAACGTATCTGGTCCCTTGTGCAGAAAATCCGGTAGTGCCGCTATACGATACAAAACGGTACGCATTCCTTACTAAGTGACTTAAATCGATCGGTTCCGTAAATTAAATTCCGCAGAGCGGATGGAGAAGATATCACCGGAAATTATAACCGTCGTGGTCAAAACACGTAAAGACACTCGGCTTCAACTTTCTTCGATGCGGCAACTGAAGGAGTCCTCTGCAGAAGGGGGGGGGGCATAACGAGATGTTTGCGACTATTGGTTGAAAATGGAGCAGGTGATTAATTCGGTAATGTGGTTGGCTGAAGGGTTATGGTGATCGAGATAGTGTCATTGATTTTTCCGAGAAGAAATTTACTGCTGAACACTTGTTAGTTTTATGGCTCATACAGCAATGTTGAAATGACTTACGACCTTTTTAATCGGCTAAAGAGCGTTTTGATTGAAATCTCAGAATTATCTGCTCAACGTGTGTGTTCTATGGCTCATATCTTAATCTTGAAGTGACTTACTGCATTTTGAATGCCCTAACGAGCGTTTTGACTGATTTATGAGGAGACAGCTGGTCGTTTGGGAACGTAATGCACTGCAGCTGTAACCAAGGACTGTACGAGGCAGCTGCGCTGCATACCTGCTTGCATGTCAGTTGAGTAATTTATGAGACAGCGACTTGTTCAACACGTGGCTAATGGAGAACATATGTTGCAGAAAATCTAGCGTGTGAAATTCATCTAGCAAAGCAACATATAAATTAACAAAAGTTGTTTATTGCGTTGCTTAGTGATGTTATTCTAGTATAATGGATTTTGTATTATTTAAATTATACAAGATAATTTAATACAATACGGTGAAAACCCCTAACCGTACAAATACTTAACAACCGCTAAATACGTATTTTGACAGCTAAGCTGTAATTTTCAATAGCCTTGGAGAGAAACTAACACGACAAAGTTGGCCGAAAATACGCTCACCAGTGTGTGGTTAGGGGTTTTCAACGTATTGTGTCAGATTGATGCCACAGCGTCAGCAGTGTTTTTATTCAAGATAACTTAGCTAAATCCAGCCTTCTGATTGGTTAGTATCGGTACGAAAAAATTAGCGACCCTTATAAATGTGTTTAGTAGAATCCTTTTATTGGGAAGAATCTGACTAGATAAAAATATGTACTGGGAACTTGGTTTCTTTAAAAACTTTTTTAGCTCTTTTTAAAGTCTTGGAAAAGCTAATAGTTTTTTTAAATAATAAAAACATTTTGCTGAAAAGCTGCCGTACATCAGACTGTATTTAAATAAATCAGCACTTTTAGTATATATTAATTCCTTGTTCGTTCTACTATAACCATCTGCTACAGAGTAGTTAATGTTTAAGACAATGTTAATAACAAAGAGGCAATCACCCCAAATATGTTGCTGGCCAAAGTGGTAATTAACGAACCACACTACGGCTCCGCTAAATAGTTACTAACCCATAAAATCAAACAACCCTGTAGCAATAAATTGCTCCGGTTCACTTCAGTTGGGGCACACGATCGGTTCGACTATGGTATGTATTAGTTCAAGAAAGGGTTGATTAAAGACTAGGGCATCACGAGGTCCGTCTTCGATAATAGACCGCTGCCGATCCACTCAGACCAGGTGGGTGGGGGGTGCACCGACAGACAAAAATAGGGGACTTAACTTTAACATGTCACCAGAAATACCTTTCAGCTATTTATTTATTTATTTATTTATTTATTTAATTCGCACTCAGCCAACAGCCGTTAGGCCAATTATAGGCGTCGCTGTACAGTTATGAGGACTTCCAACCCCACTAACGACTGTCGTGATGTTGTATGACCGCCGGGACCAACTTTTTTCCGTGATAGCCGTACCACGAGGCGCCGAGAGATAGAGCGGTGGAACTCCCATCCAAGTTCTGGCCAGAGACAGCGTTGCTTAACTCTGCTGATCGAACGTGGACGCTTGTTCAAGCTACACCACTCGTGTATAATATTGCTTTTGTTTGAACAACTCACTTTGTAGAAAAATTAAAAAAATATCAGTAGAATTATTCAAGTCGGTCTATTGAACACACACAAAATACAGTAAATAAGGCGCAAGTGCACAGAAAAATTATCATCACCGTAAGTTAGCTCAAAAAATCCTGATTACAACAGCAATCGAAGGCTTAATTATTCAGTAGTTTTACGGCCTGGAAAGGGCTCATTAAGTTAATTATTATTTTTGTATAATAGCCCAAGATGCATTAAGTATTAATAGTCTGACTTCAAATATATCTGATACGTGCGTAATGATACAGATTCAGTGTTGAAGTTAAAAAGTTCATTTTATAATATTCGGAGAAAAAACAATTAGATGAAGACGAAGACGCATTTCACTGACGCCACACACAGAGAGAGATATTTGGAAGGGAACTGGGGTCGAGAATAGTTTCAAATCCACTTAGTGGAGATCGTTGAAACACACACTATTGGCAGAATACGACTCGGAGTTATTCGTAATACGATGGGAAGTAATTGGCATAACTGCTACTAACCAATTTCCAGATAAGATCCTAATTAACTATAAAATTACATAAGAACGGAAATTTTAAAATTACAACCCACGCCTTTTTTGGAGGGTTTAACTCGGCGGAGAGAGTATGTTAAAAAATTCTTATGTTTTAACGTTCCCTATAGTTTCCTTAAATGTGGTGTATCACAAAAATACGTTTTTCACTGGTACTGCTAAAAACATCTCTAAGAACAATGGTGGAAACAGCGTGTTGTTACTGTTGTAGTATTAGTATCTTAGTGATTTTGAGCTAAACAACGCTTTTGAAAAAAATCGCATCCTTCATTGTCGTTTACAGAATTTGTATATCGTGAGCAGTGCTGGCGTTACACTTTTAGCCCGAGTAGGAAGTAAGGTGGGGGGGGGGGGTAGATTTAAGTGATTTTCACAATACACTCATATGGAGGGATGAGGGATACAGGGTTACGATCAAAAATTGATAAAAATATACTTTGAGATGTCACAAAGTTCAATTTATTTGCTTTCATTTAAAGGTACAAATAATCATTTCGTAGGGCGAAACAAGACGTTCGTTTTCTATTACGAACAATAAATTCATCCATTAAAGTTTCTAAATCGAGCACATCAACTGAATCCGGGTAGAAATCCAAAATAGCAACGTGGTTTAGCCGACTCTGTGCCATAGTCGATCTTAAATAATTTTTTATTCGACGCAAAACTGAAAAACTTTTTTCATTAGAACAAGAAGATCCCGGTACTGTTATTATTAGTCTCAGAAAACGCACGAACTCGGGAACGATTTTAATATAATGTTCATTTTACTTTACCATAGTGTTCAAATCAGTTGCTTCTTCCCCTTCAAGCTTCATGATACTCCTAAAAAAAATCATTTGTTAGTCGCGATTTGTCAAAATTTTCTCTATAGAATTCCACGATTTCGTCCGCATCTTTCGTTTTACCAGTTGCAAAATTTTCTAAAGACTTGAAAAACTTGGTTTTGTTCGAAAGTTTCGAGTGGGTAATTACCCACACGGATATTTTCGAGTGGGTAGTACTACCCATACTACCACGTCAACCGCCGCCCTGATCGTGAGTAATGAATGTATTTCTTTGTATCCTGTTTTATCCATAGCCAATCTTACACACTCGGTATATTGGAGATTTTCTTCGGCGTCTTGCTTGAATACTTGATGACTTGAAACGGTTGCTATATGTTTATCATATAATTTTTCTGTAATCTTCCTGTAGTTCATGGTATCCTTAACATTCTCCGTCAACAATACATGTCAAATCATAAAATAGTTCGATGTAGCATTTGTCGTATGTGTTTAGTATCCAGCATTGATAAATACAAAATGAAAGTTGCTAGCTTTTCTCTTACCTTCAGGTCAGCCTTCTATAGTTGACTTCAAAAATCATACGTTAAAAGGTGTATTTGGGGGCCCTTCACTAGCTTCAGTGAAGACGGCGTGTATTCTTTAATGATGGAAAGTCCTAATTATCTGGGCGCCAACAAGTTTTATTATTCCCAAGTACACTTTTATAGGCAAAAGAAAACGTATTAAACTTCGCTATATATGTATAGCACATTACAATCTTTGAAACTTTGACGATTAAGTGAAAGGAACAATTTTTTTATGTAGATTTGTTAATACTTCTTGTTTTGATTATTATGTTGCATAAAAAGGAACCCTATTTAAGATTACCTCAATTGATTTTTTGACTACTTTGTCTGACTCTAATACTAACACAGTTATTTATTATCTAGTGTACAATTATGGGGTTATAAACTGTTCTTACTTATGAACATATGCGGAATATCACAATTTTAAACTTTAATTCACTTATCTGTAATCATTACATTTGCGGAATTGAAGACTAGCCGCTCAAAAGCCTAACCAGCATGCATCACTGACCAAGAGGATGATCTGCTCTTCTAAACGCTTACTCTGTCAGCCGCTAAACGTCAGCTGTCAGTTGGCCGCAATTAACCGCACGACTCTCTGTCTGTAGTGACATCCTTGGAAGATATGTCCAAACTAATGCGTTTCCCGTCGCCCCGACCGTGTTGCTATAATTTCTAATTATGAAAATAGAATCAGATAGTTCCAAAAACAACTATACATACCCTGTACTAACAGGACAAAACTATGCAATGCTTTCTGTGTTTCCTTAATCAGTCAATATGACTTGGAGCTAAATCCGTTGGAAAATGGTACCCGCTCTCAAAATCTGCCTCAAGTAATCTTCCTTAGTATCAACATACCATTAACGAAGAACGAGAAATCTCGGGTTTACCACATTTTTACCACGAAACCTTTAATGCACAGCTATGTTTTTCTTATGTCACCGCTTCGATAACGAAAACCTGTTATTATTTTCTTACCCTCTTTTTTTAAACCCTTGCAACTCGGATATAAAGTTTTATTCGCTTCGACTGCGTTTTCCCAATTGATCGTCTATTCATGACCATATATATCGTAAATTAATAACGTTAATACAATAGGTTTTTAACACGTAACAAAGTACGAGAAAAATTGCTTCAAGTCAACGCATTTGCAGAACCTATCCCAGTATAAAAAATAATTCGTTTTCAGTCTCAAAATAGTTCTCGACAGCTCATTCAAATGCTCATCTGTTGTGAAACGACATTCTCTGAGGGTTTTTCGGATTTCTGAACAGATAAAAGTCTGAAGATGCCAGATCCGGGCTGTAAGATGGATTGTCTAACTCGATAAAGCGCCACTTCTGGAGAATCAGTTTAATTTTGGCTGCTTTATGTCATGAAGAAGGTGCACATCGTCATGTGACAGATTCTGACAATTTCTTTACAATAGCTAGACGTAACTTTTTGAAAGTATTACCATTAGTCGCTATGTTCAGCCTTTAGTAATATATTCAATCAAAAGGACACCTTGCATAATTATTGTCTCTCGGATTGTTTTCGGATTTTGCCTTATTTAGTGAAAAAGTAAAGAATATTTTATGCTCAAATTCTACAATACTCATATTCAGACACAAAACACCCCAGAAAACAAATAATAACGAACGAACTTATCAAATTTGGCAAGTAACTATGAGAGATCTGTCATTATTTGGCAGTAAAAGCTGAAGTACGTCAATTGCTTCTGTCATGGCTAGGTAGACAGTAGTTTCTCTCGAATCTGTTTAGTTGTCTTACTTTAGAATTGGTGTAGATGTTAAGATTTCTTTTTTAAATGTTACAAATTGCTTTTCTGTGTAGTTAATTGCTGCTCTACAACACCCACCATTTGTAAGGAGGTTCCTAGACACATCGTTTTTATTAGGTTGGTGTACATTTATATGTTTGAACTTCTGTTTTTTACTTCCCTCGTCTAAAAGACGATTATTGTATTCGTGAAAAAATTACCTTCAGATATTTTTTCAGATCTTCGTGTTTTAGGGTCCACAGATGACGAAAATGTTTTCGTAATTCCGTCTACCTGCCTGAACGTCTGTCCGTCTATCTGTTGCTCTGTTGGCGGCATAGTTCTAAAACTATTTATTGGAGGAAGATAATATTTTGCATGCTAAATATACTTTGAGTCAAGTAGACACAGGGGTGAGCACCTAAAAATAAAATGTCAATTTTTGCTTTTATTGAGAAATAGCTAAAAGTAGTAATTTGCACATAGGTCACGTATTACCCTTGTCGAAAATAAGACCCAACAAATACAGGATGAATATTGTAAAAGGGACCGGAATGTGTAGCGTTCTTTTTAACGCAGCCAGAAGCGAATATGATACCAATTCGATCGTGTGCAGCTGTTGCAGTCTCTGATTTTCATCTGGGAGATCGAGTTTAAATCCCACTTTTCTTAAATTTTTAGATTCAAAAGTTCCACTTGCGAGAGAAGTTTCGAGTAAAGTCTTTTACAGATTTTTTATTTTATGTTGCTTTTAGCAATTGCTAATTTATCTGAAGCTATTTTCATTTCAGTTGTAAGAGTTCCATCATTAAATTTTTTGAATAAGTAAGCAATGCACTATCGTCAGCGTAACTAAGTTCATGATTATTTCCACACCAATTACAACATAACCACCCAAGTTTCGTGTTGCTTTACCTATAATTCCCTCCTCATGCATATTAAATAGTGCTAAAGTTAACATACACGCTTGCTGTATATTCTTGCCTATGCCTGTTTTGAAATATTTTAGGAGCAACTTTTATAATTTTCTCTATTGAATTGTGCATTGAATTTTTGCAATAGCGGTTAGTTTCAAATCAAGTTATTGTAAAGGAATTGCTATACTCCTATAAGTTTAAAAAATAGTGTCGCATTTGTTTCTTTACGCTACATGGAAGATTAGGGTTCTCATCTACTTTCACAATATGAGTTCTAGCACACGTCAAATTATGGAAACTGAACTGCATTTGAAGAACACAACCGACTTTTTAGCATGACTTTCTGAAAAGAAGGAAAAATATCCTGATTAAGCACAACTTGTTTTGTTTCACATGAAACAAGTATACATTTAGCTACCTATTTATAGCCCCGGGGAAGTGTTTTAAACGGTTAATAGAATCCGAATATCATAAATATTGAAGAACCATGGACGCAGTCGCCGTTCGTGTTTGGTTTAGGAACTCTTTATGGGGTAGACGTATCGCGTGCGCCCTACAAAACAGTTGAATCGAACGTCGCTGTGAGATGAGAGGGTTTGTGCTGCTCTGTTTTCGTAAAATCGTGTGTCCCAAACAAATGATGTCGTTATTTCCGTAACAGTAAAGTTGTAACATAAAATAATAGAGATAATTCAAAAGCTACAATAATTGTAGAAAACCAGAAGGAAGTATTACAGACTGAAAGTAGCGCACTAGTTGTCAGTAAGTTCCTGTTTTGCATATAAAAATTGTTGCAGATCCTTTAGGGAGGATTTGTTACAAATTCACTGTTTTAATATTTGGTATGTAAATTACTGAAATTCATTGGTTCGTACACCGGAGAGTGGTAATATAATTTTCTGTAAAGGAACTTGAATGTCAAGTGAATAATAAAAATCAATAGTTTCTAAGTTTTGCTTTTCGTTTGAAGTAACCTCGTTCTGTATTTGAGTTTGCTTGGTTTACACTTCTGTTTATTGGAAATTTACTGTCCGCTTTAATTCAGATTGTTTAGAAAATGCAGCATTACGCAGTTACCATTTTATTTTATTTTAAAGCCAAAATCTTTCTATATATAGGGTAAATAAAAAGTGATGAACAAGAGCTTCATAACTAATTATTTGTCACAATTTAGTGAATTCTGACGTATATTCTTCCCATGTGACGTCACTGAATTTTTTAAATATCAATTGATTTCCTTTACTTCTATTTAGAATATCAAATTACAACTCATATTTAATGTTAATTGTTGATAACACTGTCTGCCATTGATTGTCGTGCACTGAGCAATTCGGTGATAAAATCCTTGCATTGGATCTGAAATGCAACAGTTGATATTGCACGTATTATTTGTGAATACGAATTTCTAACTCTTCCAAACTATTATGTCTGTTTGTGTAAACTGTATTTTTAAGATGGCCTTACAATACGCAATCAAGCGGATTCAGGATCAGAGATTGCGTCGACCAGTCAGACGTTCTCTTATATTCAGCCTAAAAATGCATGAACATGAACACCATAATAAAGTGTCTAACTAAACTTAAATCAGCATTTCATATATCATCAGATAAGGAAGGATCAAGAACTGCATTTCCTATCATTCCTGCCTACACGTTGACTTTCCATGGATACTGCATGTATAAGTCTTCCATGCAATCAGGGTTATGCTGATCAATAACGGAAATTGCGCATATTTATAGCTCCTTTTAATGAAAGCGTGGCTTCGTTCGAGAAATGATACAATTAAGAAAGCGTGGGTTATTATCGAATGTGCCAACAATTTTCTTCGTAAAACCGAAGGCTCTTATCAAAACCATCTTCAGATAATTTTTTAATCACTTTCACCTTATAAGGGTGGAACTTTTATGTATTCAAAATATTTAGTGCAGCTCTTCTTCTTACACCATCCGTTTTCGGAAGTGATGTACAGGTGAACCAACGTCGTATATATTTTAGTCATGAATTCTGGCGGCTGCTGTCTGATCGCTTCATTTTACCTTCAATTAGGAGTATCGATTTCCTCTCGTGATATGACCTAGATATTGAGCTTTTCTTTCCATAACTGTAAGCAATATTTTTTTATTCCTCATGCAAGTAAATAGCTTGACGTTTAGTCACTCCTTGCACCAAAAATTAATCTGGTTTTCCTGTATGTCATTTAATGTCATTTCAAACGCAATCCAGGTTATTTTCACTCCTATTGGTTGAGAACAGTTAACTCCTCTTGCGAGGCTTCGCCTACATGGTTTTTAATAGCAGGGTCGTGGAGTATCTCTACGTCTAATTTTCGTGGTTTATATTTTTTCATGGTTTTCAAACGGCGTAAGGTGAAGTCAGCAACGATTGGATTATGGTAAGAGCTCACATCAACTCCTGGGTAGATCTTCTTCATTGATTTAATATATTTTGTAAAATAATTATTTAACAGTAGGAAGTCAATCTGATTCCTTATGATGTGTACCTTTACTTCAGAGGGGAAGATCCATGTGTACAGTCGCCCCTACAGTTTCTCTCGCCAAGGCCATATCTTCCATTATATCATACTCGGCACCAACTTTAACTTTGCCGTTGAAATCTCCTACGACAATGTATGTATTATCTGTAACCTCATTTACCTTACGGTGTAAAGGTTGGTGCTTTATACGCTTGCATCTGGCGGTACAATGCTCAACTTTCCCCGGATTCGGGTTACAAAGTTGAAGCGCGCCTTTGTGTGCGGTGAGTGTCTTCGTGATGTGTTGACCTTGTTACTCTATCTCTTAGGACTGTGGTTCTGAGTAGAGCACAGTTAATTCCGCCCCCCCGCGGGATTCGAACTGAGGACTTGCTTAATGCAACCCTAGCGCTTTTTCAACTGTTCTACGCGGCTTTTATCTCCTACGACAAATGTAATTTAATCGTTTTTCGTGATCGTCATGAGTTCTTCAATGTCCTTGTAGAATACTTCAACCTCTTCGTCCGACTTACGTTTTGTAGGAGCGTAGGCCTGTATTAAATTCATTGTTAGATGTAAAGATTGTAATCTCAGCATCATGTTTCTACAATTTAGGGGTACAAAGTGTATAACTGACCTCGCAATGTGCGATTTAACCATCACTGCAACGCCATATTGATGTTGGGTATCAGATCTTCCGAGTAAAATATACAGGGTGTTCCTAAATAAGTGTCGCAACGGAACACTGCAGTTTCCTCATGAAAAAAGGAACACTTTTTTCGTCTTCCATTTTTCTCTCCGGGCTTTGGTTTTCGAGATACAGGGTGCCAAAAATTATTACAAAAGTTGGTTCATTGCTCTAAAGTCAACCGTTTTCGAGAAAAATGGCTTTTTATGAACAAAAACAAACATTTTGCTAAACGTTTCACCGTAAATTTTGATCATGTCAGTGTATTCATTATTAATAAAACCTTCCATTTTTACCACACTTTTAACAATTTTAAACAATTACAAATAAAAACACTCAGCAGCATGACAATTAATTAACTTGAGACTCTTGATAGTTCTAAGGTAATTTGTTTTCAATGATAACTTAGTTTTTTTTCCGATAACGTATGCAGTGTCAACCGCAATGAACCAGCTTTTGTAAAAAATTTTGACACCCTGTATCTCGAAAACGAAAGCCCGGAAAGAAAAATGGTAGACGAAAAAAGTGTTCCTTTTTTAATGAGGAATCTACAGTGTTCCGTTGAGACATTTATTTAGGAATACCCTGTATATCCGTGATCTGTTGGACAACCATTTCCAGGTCATCTGATGTTAAGTGTGTTCCTTTCGGGTTCAGAGTTTGGTAGATTTCTAGTTTCTGGCAATGCAGGTAGTCATACAAGTAGTGTTGCTAGATATGTGCAGCCTTACCTTATTAAAAGCAGATCCTATGGCAGATGACAGGGGATTATTAGTATCCTGTCTTCATTTAAGAAGTTTAATTATCTGAGTACCGTGGTTTCTTTTTCATCTATCATTCCTCTTATGCCACAGCTTGATATTTATGGTAGAAGGCAGCGGTTTTTACCATGTGATGTTAATTAAATTCAATATGAAAAAATTGCCTCCTTTGCTAGTTTTACTGTGTGCCGAGTATTTTATTTCCCCAGTACCCGTTATATCTAGCTAGCGTTCCCATATTCGCCACAAATGGGGAGGCGGTCAGTTGGGGATCTATCAACCCCGTCGGAAATTGTAGAGATGAAGTATGAACATTTTCGGAAATTCTAGCAGATGTGTTTCCTCTTCTATTGCTCTTTTTTAATGACCGCATCTATGAAAATCCCTGAGTTTTTACTAAACTGTAGTTATAGTGTAATATGTTAGCAATTTGTTAGTCCAGCATTAAATTAAACTTGCTTATAGGATAATTCTCCGTCGCCGATTGGTCGTCTGCAATTCGCCATTGCAGATAGGCCGTCGTCGATTCGTCATCGCCGATTTGCCGTAGGTACAATTCGCCGTAGGAAACTGCACTGCCCGAAAGTTTGCCATAGCCATATAAGTTTTAAATAATTTCAGAAACTAAAAGGCCCTACACAAATTGTTTATATTTATATTACTTAAAGAGGGTGGAGTTAGGAGTCATTAGAGACACCTAACACTGATAGGAGTAGAGGAAGATCCCATTTGCCCAAGATGTGGGAGGGACGAGGAAACGTCCTTTCACTACTTGGGAGAATGCGAAGCGTACCAGCGACTGAGGTATAGAACCTTTGGAGCACCTACGCTTCGAATGGAAGAGTTGAACTCCCTATCCTGGGCCGAAATTCTGATCTTCATTAGAAAATCAGGAAGGTTTAAGCAGGGAGAAGAGCCCATCGAAGAGGACGATAATGAAGGCGGTCGAGGGGATGGCATGGGGTTGGCAAAAAGGGCCTATGGTGGCCTACTTGCTAGACTTCGGTCTCCCCATAACTACTACTACTACTAGGAGTCATTAACAAAATTCTTAGAAACATCCACGGTTTGCATCTGATTATATTTTTACCATGCCCGTTACAAGGAACGTCGCTCACCAGTTATGTGGTTTCACTCTTTTACAAAGATTCAACTGTAGTTACGTTGTATTGAAATATAAAAATAAAATCACTTGTAAATCCAACACAAGTTCCAGTAATTCTCCGAAGAACAATAATTGAGTGGTTTAGTAATAAATATAAAGCGTTTTAAAAGCATTAAAACTCAAAATAGAGATAACATGTGGTCATTAAAGTGCATCAGAGATAGAATTACAGATTATTTCTTTATTATTTAAGCATTCCAAATATACGACATTTTGCAACGGCGGTAAATTGAGTAGACGGTGAATTTTACCTAGGGCGAAGTGACTACGGCGAATCGGCGACGACGAATCGGCAACGGCGAATCGGCGACGGCGAATCTGCGACGGCGAATCGGCAACGATGAATCAGTGACGGCGATTCGGCAACGATGAATCAGTAATGGCCAATCGATGACAGATAATTACCCCATTCCCTTAAAACGTACACCACAATGCGAGTTATTTTTCAATCGTCATCCAAATTGCAATGCGTGTTGTGCCATTCGATTATAAAAGATTTCTTGTAAATGAAAAGTACGTATTAGTTACGTATCTAGAGAAGTTATTAAGTTGTGGTAAGAGTTTTAACTGTATGATTGAGCATACGTCCAATTAAGGCAGATAATTGGATATGAAACTGTTGTTCTACTTATTTAGTTAATATTTACAGCTACAGCACTAACGTTGCTTTCTTTTAATTCATTCTGTATACACTATGTCTACAGACCCATTATTTTTATATGAAAAATACATTAAACCAGAATTTATTGATGAAGATAAAATATCGAACAATACACGTTTGCTTATGGTACTTAACGAGACTCGTATGATTACTGCAAAACTCGGCTCACCGCCTCGTTTTGGCAATCAAACTCGTATCGTTAAGATGCTCATAATCAAACTTATATCGTTAATATCTATAATCAAATCTCTCTCCCATCATAGGGGAGATCCTCACCTTAAGAATGAGTCTGTGGATACATCGTATATTAAGTCAAGAAAGGAGCAAAATATTTTTTTTTGTTTAAATTAGCTTGTCATAGTTTCCATACACGGCTTCTAAAAAACACTAAAAGCACTTTTATGAAGGAGTTACACCTTCATGATTATTATCAAAACTTAGCCAAGCCACATAGGTTCAAAATAATCTAACTGCAGCGCCTTCATCATGTCAAAATAATCACACAGAATTTTTAACGCAGTTGACAACATATCATCGAAATATAATGGGTGCGGCAAAATATACCCAGCTATGGAATATTATTATAACTTTGTTATTTCCTTGAGAGTTGTCAAAAGTGAAGTTTTATATCAAAGTAGAGAGATACAGAATTTTGTTATGGAGCGTTAAGCGGCTCAACAACGAGCAGAAATTGTTAAATTGTATTTCCAAAACTTTTCTTCTAGAATTTCAACTCAAGCGCTTTTAGGCGAGCATATCCTAATCGAAGACCTCCACACGGAGAAACAATTCGACGTTTAGCAAACGAATTTTTACAAAATGACACAGTAAGTGATGTAAAGCATACTGGAAGACCTCGTTCTGATCGTTCAAACTAAAATATTGAGCTTCTTCGGGCCGATGTTCAGGCAGAACCAAAAACTTTCACAGACAACCCTAATTGCGCTGCACGTCTTATTCTGGAAGTTTTTGGTTGGTCTTCCAGTATGATTTACATCACTTACTGTGCCATTTTGTAAAAATTCGTTTGCTAAACGTCGAATTGTTTCTCCGTGTGGAGGTCTTCGATTAGGATATGCTCGCCTAAAAGCGCTTGAGTTGAAATTCTAGAAGAAAAGTTTTGGAAATACAATTTAACAATTTCTGATCGTTGTTGAGCCGAATAACGCTTCATAACAAAATTCTGTATCTTTCTACTTTAATATAAAACTTCACTCTTGACAGTTGTCAAAATAATAACAAAGTTATAACAATATTCCATAGCTGGGTATATTTTGCCGCACCCTATATTTGCAAACTTTTTTATTCGCAAATATAAAAGTACTATTGTATATTAATATTTATTTTCAGATTATTGCACAAGAAAATATTTCTAATGCTGTACGTGGATGTTCGTTTAAGAAATATATAGAGAACAAAAGAATGTGTTTCCGAGTTTAAATGTCAGTAAACTAATAATTACGGTCTTTATTAATTATGTCAAGTAGTTAACATACGAACAAGAATGCTTAAGAGGTCTGGTTTAAACCATCAATTTGTTCCAATAAGCTTTTCTTAAATGCCACTTCAGTTTGTTTACAGTACAGTTGTGTCATCGATTCAAGCTGAACAGCAAATTTGTCCAAGCTAATTGACTCACAGATTAGTACATTATCCGTTTAAAAAACCGTAACTAATTAATAGACGTTTCGTCTCTTGGGATAATTAAAATTGCGTGACGAAATTTTATTAGCAAATATACGTAACCAATAGTTTTCAGTAAATACAAGCACTTAGACCTAGTGCGATTGCTTCTAAGCTAGAAGATTCGCTCCTGGAATGCTTATATTGATTTTCTAGAAGGCGCCTTGCTACAATGGAATCTGGAATAAAAAGGCAGGGAAAACAAAATCCCAGAACTACAGCCAATCCTCTATCAGCTCTATTTTTTATGTAAGGAATTCTCCAAGCAACCTTGCCTGCATAATATAACAATTAAAGTAATCATTATAATGCTTCAGATACATGTTTCCACTGTTTTGGAAGAATTATAAAAAAGAATTTACTGAAGACGATCTATTCGAAACGTTAGACGAACATAAATCTAATAAGCTTGGTGATATGTTGGAGAAGGTATGGAAGGAAGAAGATGAAAAGCACAAACATTTGGCATTGCATAGAGCACTGCTTAGGATTGTCGGTTTTGATTTGGCAATTACAGGACTGGTAAAATTTATAAACGAAATGTTGCTAATGTAAGTGGTTAGTTTACCTTATTTTAAAATTGTATATACAAGTAACATTTTAGTATAATCATGCCATTAGCAATGGGAAAATTGGTGTCCTACTTTAAAAACAACTCAGAAACGCCTAAAGGAACAGCGTATGCGTATGCTTGTTTGATAATACTGACCCTTTTAACTGACACATTGTTGAATCACCCCATGATGATGCGTATGGCGCACATTGGAATGAAGATGAGAGTCTCTTGTTGTGCTTTGATATATCGAAAATCCCTCAAATTAAGTCATGCTGCCCTGGCACAAACAAACACAGGCCAAATTGTAAACTTACTTTCAAATGACGTAACCAGATTTGACCAAGGGTTTGTCTTGTGCCATTTTGCATGGATAGCTCCTATCGAGACCGCTGTTGGCACCTATTTGCTGTACACGATAATTGGTCCAGCCGCCTTTTCAGGAATTGGTTTTCTTTTACTCTTCATTCCGTTGCAAAGTATGTTTCAGTGCCTTATTTTTGGAATATAAAAACATTCAGTTTTTAGCATATATTGGTAAACTAACGTCAGTATTAAGACTAAAAACGGCTTTGAGGACTGATGAAAGGGTACGTCTCATGAATGAAATTTTAAATGGCATTCAGGTTATTAAAATGTATGCCTGGGAAAAGCCCTTTGTGAAACTTATTTCACTTGCTCGAAGGTATTGTCATTATTATATTTCTGTTGTTGGACTGTTTAAGTCCTCTTATAATTTTAGATATGAAATAAAATCCATTCGCTACCGTTGCTTCCTTCAAGCAATTATGTTTTCACTGGAAGCATTTATAACCAGGACTGCAATTTTTATTAGTATCATAGTCTATGTGTTTTTGGGACACCACATAACCGCAGATACAGCGTATACCATGACTGCAGTTTATAATGTTTTGAGGCCAGTCATAACGGTAATATTTTCCATTAGTATTACTTCGATTGCCGAAGTCTATGTTTCCATAAATAGAATTGAAGGATTTTTACGTTCTGACGAACTACCCCAAGCCGAAGTTGAGTATGAACAAAATTCAAAAATAGATGGAAACTATAGCCCAAAGTGCCATAATGAGTTGCCCGGCACTCCTAAAGTTTCACACCTTTTTTTAAAACAAGTAAACGCAAGATGGATAAGCGATTCATCAGAATGTACTTTGACCAATATTAATTTAAATATCGAAGATAGTGGTATTATTGCTGTGGTAGGTCCAGTGGGGAGTGGAAAGAGCAGTTTATTATATGTAATTTTACGGGAACTTTCAATCTTCCAAGGCCTTATAGATGTACACGGTAAGATAGCTTATGCATCTCAGGAAGCTTGGCTGTTTTCCGCTAGTATTCGACAAAATATAACTTTTGGAGAAGCCTATGAAGAAGAGCGATATAAGAATGTTTTAAAAATATGTGCGTTGGAACCCGACTTGGCAGTATATCCACATGGAGATCAAACTAAAGTAGGGGAAAAGGGCAAATCTTTAAGTGGTGGCCAAAAAGCAAGAATTAACTTAGCACGTTGTATTTATAAACGAGCGGATATATATTTATTAGATGATCCTTTTTCCGCCGTCGATGCAACAGTGGGAAAACAGTTATATGATGAGTGCATTGCTAAATTTCTTAAAGATAAGATATGTGTATTAGTTACCCATCAGTTGCAATATCTTGAGCATGCAAGTAAGATTATAGTTCTTAGAGAAGGAAATGTTGCTGGCGAAGGTACATATGAAGAACTCCGAACAAGTGGTTTAGATATTGCACAACTTTTACAAGAATTTTCATCTATGGAAGAAGAAAAGGTCGATAGTAAAAGAGCAATTGAATCAAAGCAAAGTTTAGAATCTTTAGAAGAGTGTCATGAAGAAGAGATGAATCTTCCAGAAGCAGAAAAGGAAACCGTGTATAGTGGACAAATTAAAACTGTAACATACCTTTCGTATTTTAGATGTGGAGGAAATTACTTTATTATGTTTCTATTAGCTCTAGCTTTTATTGCATCGCAAGCTGCAGGCAATTGTGGGGACTACTTCGTTTCGTATTGGTAAAACTATTACTTTTGATATTTACAACTATATTATTTTTATTTATTATAGGGTTAACTTGGAACAAATGGGAAATGAGCGTGAAAGGAATAACACAATTAATAGAGACAGAATAATATTCATATATTCTTCAATAACTATTATTACAATTTTCTTGGCTTTAGCCCACTCCATATATTTTTTTTCATTTTTTACAACTGCATCCATAAATATGCATGGTTTTATTTTTGAAAAGATTTCATATGCCAAAATGAAATTTTTCAATGCTAATCCCTCAGGCAGGATTTTAAACAGATTTTCGAAAGACATAGGAATTATAGACGAATATATTCCTTTTGTTTTAAACGATGTTATTCAGGTAAGCTACACGAATTGATTGATACACCCTTATATTGAGACTTTATTTCCTTTATCAGATCACTTTGATAATAATTGGTACCATAACACTAACTGCGATTGTAAATCCGTGGCTGATTCTGCCATCCGTCGGCCTGTTATCTACCTTTTACTTAATAAGAATGGTTTATATAGAAACCGCTAGAAGTGTTAAGCGTCTTGAAGGAAAAGGTATGCATTGAATTACTACAAAAAAATCATTCTTAGGGGTTTTCAACTGATGTAAAATAATTTCAAGTTCGCAGTTCCATTTTTTCACACGTGACTGCATCAATGCAAGGCCTTTCAACTATAAGGGCTTATTTGGCTCAAAATACGTTGATGAGAGAATTCGATGAACATCAAGATCTTCATAGTTCATCTTGGTATTTATTCATTTCAGCGAGCAGAGCTTTTGCCATGTGGTTAGACATCATTTGTAACACTTTTATATCTTTGGTTACCATAAGCCTTCTTGCATTAAATAAAGGTAAATATTAATTTTCAATTTCAAAAGGTGCATTTTAAAAATTTTAGATTACCATGGAGGGGACGTTGGTCTCATATTAACTCAGTATTTAAGTATTATTGGGATTTTTCAATGGGGAATGTTGCAGTGGAGCGAGTTGGAAAATCATATGACTTCAGTTGAGCGCGTTCTCGAGTATACAAAAGTAGAAACAGAACCAGTCCGAGAAAGCGTTGAAACGTTACCAAACGATTGGCCCGAACGTGGAAAAGTTGTTTTTAATTCCATAACGCTGAAATATAATGCTAATATCTCCCCTGCACTTGAAAATCTTAGTTTTACAATTCATCCTCGGGAGAAGGTTGGAATAGTGGGGCGTACTGGCGCTGGAAAATCATCAATAGTCGCTGCATTGTTTCAATTATACGACATTGAAGGTTGTATACTCATCGACGACGTTGACATCACAAAGTTAGCTTTAGATAAATTACGTTCCAAAATCTCGATAATTCCCCAGGAACCTGTTTTATTCTCAGGCACCATAAGAAAAAATCTGGATCCGTTTGAAGAGTACACTGATGATATGCTTTGGCGAGCTTTAGAAGACGTAGAAATGAAGAGTGTGATTGTAGATACAGAGGCTGGATTGCACACTAATGTATCAGAAAGCGGATCTAATTTTAGCATTGGTCAAAGACAGTTGATTTGTCTCGCGAGAGCTATTGTGCGAAATAATAAGATCCTCGTCATGGATGAGGCTACAGCCAGTATAGATTCCCATACCGATTTCTTAATTCAAAATACTATTAGAGAGAGATTTGTGGACTGTACTGTTATAACAATTGCTCATAGATTACATACGATTATGGATTCTGATAGAGTTTTAGTTATGGATGCTGGTCGAGTAGTGGAATTTGATCATCCACATCATTTACTGCAAAGATCAGACAGTATTTTCCATGCGATGGTTCAAACTGCAGGTGACGGTGCGTCTAAGAATCTTCACACAATTGCGGAAATGGTGAATATATTCTATTAAATAATATTGACTTTCTATAGAATTCTTTTCATTGGCAGAATTTTACAAGACGAAATGAAATAAATTTGCAAGACTAAAATATTTCTCAAAAATGCATTTTAAAGTTGCTTCTCGCGCTAGGAGCGGATGAAAATGTATAAGCAGATCATCAAATATAGTAGGATACTACAATAACAACGAAAAGAAATAGAAGATAGTTACTCTCAGGCCCCAATGTCCTACTTTGAGTGCCTAAAATCTAAAATCTTCACATTATTTATTTAGTGTTTAAAATTTATATTATAAAGGGATTATACTAATTATACAGAAATTATTTCAAAGGCGGAAGTCAATTTTAAATAAATACACCGTTTAATTTACATTTTGAACGGTCTGAACATATCATTCGAAGAATAGCACGGTCTACAGTAAGTACCGGTTCGCTTCGATACCATTCTAAAACTATCCTGGTCTACAATAATTCTTTTTCAAACCGTTACCTAACTTTCGTTCTTATTCCTACCTCGTTTAGAAGGCTTCTAAGACATTTTATACAGAAGTTTTGAGAGAAATGTGATTTCAAAAGTTAGTGCTTGTACTGTATTTCGTGTACTTGTTCGACAAACCATTAAGTAAATAAATTCAGTTGTTTCGAAAATAGTGTTTTATTTCAATTGTTCTATGTTGTGGACCTTTTTGCGAGAAAAACAATCAAAGACTAGAAACATTTATGAATACTGCTATAGTATATTACATTACAAGATCGGTAAGTGTTTTAGAACAGGACGAGAAAAAGCTAGAAAAACGAGGCCCGAGTGGCTCATTTTACAATTGGCATGTTTAATGTTGATAACATGTGGAAAACACCATGGATTTTACAGTCTTTCAAATTTAATTTCTGATTGAAAATTCTTAACTTTAGAAATTAACTTATGATATCTATTCATCTCATATTCGGCATTTCTAAGTGGTTAATAGCTATTTATGATACAAGTATGTCATATTACTAATAAATCACATAAGAAAAGTTAAGTCTTCGACGCAGTCAGGCCGAGAGGGGGAATTTTCTGGAGTGATTTATTTATAACACATGCGTGCCATATAACATTATATCCAACTACTCAGTAAATTAACAGCTGTGATAAGTCAAAGTGACAAATTAATTGGGAGGAGAGATCAAATAGATTTATAATTGTAGTGTTGGTGGCACTGTCAGTCTATGTTAAATTCGATGTTAGCATGTTAGGTTTTGTTTGTTATGTGATACAGACTGACGTAAAACCTAGTCTGCTATCTTAGATTTTGACATAGACTTACTCTGCTACAAACAGGCATAAGTAGTGAACAGAATATATGCACCCTATTTTTCCAAAATATACAGAAAATTTTGGAAATATGCATTTACATAGCTATCTCATTTACTTTATACAGAAATTAAAAACGTTTAAAGTAATGGTCGATTAATCATAATAATACTTTAAAACATCTGGTGTGATACACTCACACAACTTCCTTTTACAGTGATCTTATAATTAGTAAAAAATTTCATTTTTACTTTTTAAGCATTTGTCAAAAAATTTCAAAAATTACAAATTCTACAAAAAATGTACAAAATAGAGCGTTAGTTGAAGAGACAAATTTTCTCTAAAATTTTAAGCTAAATTCAAAAATGTAATAATATATCCGGTGTTCTATTTAAAATAGGTGTTAATAGAAGAAATAGAAAAAAAAACGAAAGAAACCCACTTTAGAAGTATTCAACTGGAAAATCACCTATCTCACATCAATACACAAAAATGTGAAGTTTGAAAAAAATCGTTCGAGTTGTTTTTGAAAAAATCGAAAAAACTGAAATATCACAAGAGTAAACACATACTTTCGGTTATGCGATTTTCTTCAAATGCTTGCTGTCTCATCTACATAGTACACAAAACTTATATATGTATGAAGTTTCAACGCCATACCTCTTTTCGTTTTTGAGATATTCTGTTCACAGACAGACAGACAGAGCAATGAAAAAAATGTTTTTTAAGATCAGGGGACTCTAAAACGTGAAGATCTGTTGAAAACTCAATTTAGAATTTTTGGGGTGAATCCAATACTTCCTTTATCGTAAAAGGAAGTAAAAAGGGGGGGGGGGATACATATTTAATGTTTTGTTTTATTCATTTTATAATTCTCCAAGTAATTTCAATATAAATTAAGTAATAATTTCAATAAGAAATATAGGAAATACAAACAAACTTCGTAAATTAATTATCCCTACAAAAACATTCTGCAAGTAAACGCTTAGGTATCAAAATGTTTAAAAAGTAATTGATGACTTCTGCCGGAGAACATCTGCTTAAATAATCAAAACGATCTTTCAACGTCTACGGATATATGTAGGTACAAGAAGCATTTACAAATGTTGCAATAACATTAGGAGCTACATCGATATTCTCAACAAATTCACCAATCAAAACATTTTTATAAAATTTGAGCACTTACTTCTTACTTTATCGTTTAGACTTTAGCTTGAATTACAAAATTGTTAATTAAGGCGAAAGCTTCATAACCATTCCTTGC
>OW679198.1:133839599-133979219 GCA_940337035.1 Agriotes lineatus | reverse complement strand
ATTTCATTTCGGTCACTTGTGTTTCGGCAAACTTTCCTATCAGTCAAATTTCCATTTGGCGAAGTTACCTTTCGGTAAACTTTCCTTTCGGTCAACTTTCCGTCGGTCAAGTGTTTTCGGTAAACTTTCCTAGATCCCCAATATTGTTAGAACAATTTCCTTGAAGCAATTACTTTCTGCTTTTGTTTTATCCTCAAATTCTAGCATTTTCACGATTCACACAAGTTAATTTCGTAATTCAATGGTGTACTCAATATTTTGGTACATAAGATACTTCCTTCCGCCCAGTTCAAATATTAACGTATTGCAGTTTCTTTATGTTCTTGGAATGCTTAGTAAGCTCGTTTCACAAAGCAGTTTTGTTCGGCCGCCGCATTCTGCATGGATGATGTCATCTGGCCATTATCACGTCTTAAGGGATTCTCGACACCAGCAGACGGCTGTAATTTTACCTGTGAATCCCCTGTTTAAGCAAAGTTGTTTCATTTCGATCCGTGGTATTCTTAACCTAATGAGTGGGATAAAGAACGTAGATAAGTCGCGTCTGCGCTTGGTCATTTTCGCCTTTCTTGTTAGCGCGACAAGCGTCAATCCTTGTCCGGCGCTTAAACCTTCAACTGGTGTCGTCCGTGGGTTCTGCGGCGCACGACCGACAGGGTCGAAAGTCGAAAGTCAAAATTGTTTAAATGTGAAACTCCATTGTTGCCGTCGTCAAGTCAGTCAAGCAGTATCGTAAAAGGTTTGGCCAAGGGTTCTTTTCGTTACCGTAGAGCTGGTACTTCTAAATGTACGCCAATGGTGGATTATCAAGTAAAAAACCCCGTGAACGTGCTGAACCATTAACTCAGTGAAGTTACCAAGTTCCGTCCCGTAACTACCTGTCGTATGGTACTTCATTTCTTCCCTTCCGGGGGGATATATATCGTCACGTCTGCTTGAATACCGCTCGATGCAGTTTCCAGTTGTTTCCTTTTATTTTTGGCACTGACCTGAGGATGCGACCGCAGGTGTTGAGAACCAAGATGTAACATCTGGATCTCTATTAAAGTAAATGTCAGCCCATATATTAACAGTGATTCGTTAAAGTGAATTATTGTCAAATATTAATGTTTATATGTCGCCTTGCGTTGGAAGGTTAAGTGAGCATTGTTGATAATGTGTTTTACGTTGAAAGTCATGTAAAGTAGTTCTTGTGGTAAAACGTTAATACCGTTTTGTCATTTGTATTTAGTAAATACGTCACCATTTGACCAAACTAACCCCTTTTGTTGATTAGTTGCAAAAAATGTAACTATTAAACATTTCATGTTCTGTGTTTTTATATTTTATTTAATTGATAGAGTTTTGTTAATTGTATATACGTCTTTCATTGGTCTTTGCATGTTGTTTCTTTTGTGTGTTTTATACAGGAATCTAGATGAGTATAAGTTGATGCAATCAAAGGTAGGTTCGAATGAGCTGTGCCATTGGTACCGCAAGGTTGTGCCAAGGCAGAAGCAGAAGTTGAGCCTACTTATTTCCATATTCAAAGTGGGCCTAACTGTGTTGATTTGTTGTTAATTTTACCCCGATTCATCCTGAATGTGGTGGAGCTTTCAGTTATTTACCATCTTTTATCTCTCGTACCGGACTACAGCCCTAACTCAAAGCTAGTAACGAACCCGCCCTCGCGGCTGAGTTTTAGCTGGAGCAAACCCTTGCTGTTACCGCCATCGTAACAGAGCTAGGACCTTGTATTCTAGGTTTATTTCCCGTTTATGTCGTTGTTTCGTGTTTGTGCGGTAACAATATCTATTTTAATTTTCAGCAGTTTAGATACAATTTCAATATATTTTCTACTTATTACTTGGGTGTTCCATGTACCAAAATTCATAATTCGTTTTCGTAGCTCCTGTCGTTTATTTTTATTTCCGTTCTGGGTTCGAGGTTTCGGTTAGGCTTTTTAATAATACGGAACTATTCTGTCGCTCCAACCCTCAATCTGGAGAACCAGAGAGATTTCTGTCAGTACCTCCTACCCTTAGCTGATATATTCCGGTCACTTAAGGACACTGGAAATTCACCCTTGACCCTTTCTCGTCAAATACGTAACACATCTATTGTACGCCATGCACCCAGGGACTACGCTACAAAAGTCTTCGAGGACGTAAGAGTAAGATTTGTTAACAAAGCTTCATTCGATTGCTCGAACTCCTGACTCATTTGACACGAAAAAGGAGATTTCCTACCAATCTGTAGTCAGAATAAGAGTACGAAGTGAAAACTCTTCGGCCTTCGAGTACCCTATTAGCCTTGGGATTCGAAAAGACCAAGAGTTCAGTCCAGAGAGACTAGTAGATAGCAAAGCTACAAGAGAATAGATCTGGCCGAAGACGGAGAAAAGTCGGTTAGATCTAGCTCAGATACCTCGGAGTGCCATTTCCCTTTCTCACTAGATGTGAGACCCTGAGATCTCATGATTTCTTGAATTTTTGTTCTAACTGAAATAGAAATCTTAACATGAGATACAAACAATGCTTGCTATATGAACTTACATAATACAGAATCATCATATTATGTCAGTGATAGAGATAACACTTGCTATTTATTAAAATAAGTAATTTTATTGGTAATTATTTTTAAAGCATGAACACCGAGGTAAGTTACTGAAATGTGGATCCTACTCTAGTGTGACACTTGTTTATATCTAACTATTTAGTGTTTTTTGTGTTTCTTCGTGTGTTATGCTTCTATAAATATCATTTTTGTGACATTCTCAAATTTACTAATTTATACAAATTTATATGAGATTACTATCGCCTTTTTTACTTCCCTTTACAATTAAGGAAGTATTGGATTCACCTAAAAAATTCGAAATTGAGTTTTCAACAGATCCTCACGTTTTACAATCCCCTGAACACAAAAAACATGTTTTGGTTCATTGGCCTGTCTAGCAGTCTGTCTGTCTGTCCAGTGTGTGAAGAGAATATCTCAAAAATGAAAAGAGGTATGATGTTGAAACTTCATATATGAGTTTTGTGTACTATGTAGATGCGAAAGCAAGCTTTTGATGAAAATCGCATTACCGGAAGTATGGTGTTTGCACTTGTTATTTTTCAGTTTTTTTAGATTTTTTCAAAAACGGTTCTAACTATTTTTTGAAACATTTTTATTACATTTCTAATCTGTATTGGTGTGAGATAGATTAGTTTCCAGTTGAATGCCTCTAAAATGGGTTGCTTTATATTTTTCAATTCTGATTAAAATTTTAGAGAAAATTTTTCTTTTCAACTAACTGTATTTTGTACGGTTTCTGTAGAATTGTAATTTTAAAAAATTTCTAACAAATGCCTAAAAATATTTTTTTTTCTAACTATAAGATCACTGTAAGAGGAAGTCGTGTGCGTGTATCACACCAGATTTTTAGTATTGTAAAGTTATTTATAGTCTATGTTGGTTCTATATTGACTGATATGCTCCTTTCCATATTTTGCAACTTTATTGCAGATTTATTTACTCATCCTGCCTTTCGTGGAATATTTGTTCTTTTGGAGAAGTTTTTTTCTTGGTTTTAATTATTTTTGCAATTGTGAAACAAATGACTAAAATATGGTTTATTTACTTTTTGGTGCTATACAAATAACGGTTGGCGTCTGGTGAATCTGTTTACCAAATTGGATTGAACTAATTATTAAAACAAAATTATTTGAGAAACATGAACACAAAAATTAAAATTAACTCAGTAATGTTTAAGTGTGAGCATTTAGTTCTTGGTTTTTATAGACTTACTGATGGTCGCTGTGGTTTATAATTGTGCCTCTCTGTTTTTTTTCAGATACAATTTCCGAGTTTCGTCCAATTAGCCAAGTCGGCTGTCAATAGAAAGTTCTCAGCGGCAACGTTACAAGGGTGATTAATTTCTGCAAACATTTTCCATTCGGTTCTAGAAATAGATTGGCATTCAGCTTTCGCCAAGCAAATTTCTTAATAGGTTTAATTAAGGCCTAGGTTAGAAAAATGTAATTTTATTGATTTGAAAGAAGGTTACGATATATCACCTTTTACTCGAACAAACAGGATATTTAATTACAAATTTGATTGTAGATATTGAAATAAATGGTTAATTATACTTGTATGTTGTAAAAGTATTTTTACAAAATATTAAATGTTTTCAAAATTAACTTAAAAATAAATTATTTTTTAGGATTCTGTAACCACCCTTGAGTAACGACTGCCAAACCTATCTGCTATTTTGGATGTCGTAATGGTACTGTCTGCAGGATCAATTAATACTCTAATCCTAAATTCAACAAAGTTTGCTTCAACGAAAATATTTACACGGACGGATCCAGAAACATGGTGACATATCCATTAATGACAAAATCATGCATTCAAGCCCAAAATCCATAGCACTTAAATATTAAATACTAAGTTGACCTAGAACTATCACTTAATCAAGGATGCCACTGAATTAGACCGCTGTATCCGCCACTACTAGCAATACCCTGCTGTGTAAATAATGCACAATTCTACATAAATCACTTCACCGACCAATTATGGGAAGCTGTAAGCGTTCTAAAATAAAATCCTATGTACATCAGTAAATGTGCCATGATGTATACACAATTTGCATGTTTACCACAAATTAGAGGTAAACACCGGAATAGAATTTGTACGAAAATTAACTCAAAATACATCGTTATCTTAACCAGCAGCAACTACGTCATTATTCAACCACTTGTGTCTCTGCGTTACTTTTTCATCGGCAACTATAGGGCTAACTTCGTCGGATATCGGCCTTTGTGTCATGTACCTTTATAGCGCAGCTATAAGCAAGCATGCTGTGCACGTCTTTCTAGTAAAGTGTTAAA
This sequence comes from Agriotes lineatus, assembly GCA_940337035.1. Lineage (NCBI taxonomy): Eukaryota > Metazoa > Arthropoda > Insecta > Coleoptera > Elateridae > Agriotes > Agriotes lineatus. The sequence goes on along the minus strand of OW679198.1, from coordinate 133,974,369 downwards.
GCGTCTGATTAACAATCGGATTTTGCACGTTCGAATTCCACCGGCTGTATTCATTTTCGTTGCGAATTGATTGCTTCAATATTATTAGGAGCAGTGACATATTTTTAACTATTTTGTACATAGTTTACAAGACTCTTTTTATATTAAAGACTTCAAACTTTCTGCAACCTCTATTTACACTTCAATTTTTAACTTGCAAATACTATTTTAAGTAGTAATGACATATATGCGATGGGCTCAAAAAATAGTCAAGATATAAGATTAAACTCATGTTATGATAATATCAACAGAGAGTTGATGCTCAAAACATTATTTTGCAGTGTTAAGCTGGCTCTAACTACAATAATACATGAAAAAGTGTAAGTACACCTACAAATTCAGGTGACCATAAAATTAAAGCAAAATATATTGTTGTGCTGGGCGGTTACTGAAATTCAAATTAATCATTTGATTTGCTAATAACAGATACCATTCACTTTACAATTTATCTCGGTACCTGCCCTTGTCATGAAAATTAATTAATTTTGGGGAACAAGTAGCGAATTTTTGACAAGCAAGAAATTCTAATAGACTCTTGTTTCATGCTTAATTTGCAACTAAGGGTTCATAAAATATAACACATAATAATAATAATAATAATAATGGTGAGGCACTAACACCCCATGAAGGAGCTTGGTATAGCATCACATTGAATTGTATTGTATTGTATTGTATTTTTATTCATCATAATATACACCGTGGTGCTTAGATATGTCACAATTCCAGTTTAAATATAAAAAATATAAAAATAAAAAAAATACAATGCATTTACAGAAATAGTCAACTACAGATAAATACAGTAACAACAAAAATACTAAAGTCAATAAAACAAGACAGTCTTAATTTTCAACAAATCTGAAATCGGAAAGTTCATAGTAGACATTGGCCAGAAGATGTTTTTTAAGCTTAACTTTGAAGAGTTTTGTTGGGGCATTTTTGAGAGTACTAGGAAGCGAATTAAATAATCCTATTCCGAAATTATTTCGTTTAGTGGACGTTAGTCTCTGCTGCGGAACCTGTATATCGCCTCGACTGCGGGTGTCGTAACCATGGGCATCGCCGTTTTTTGTATAATCGCCATAATGTTCTTTTATGTATAATAGATTACAATATAGTATTGCTGACGGTAGCGTTAATATGTTATATTTTTTAAACAATGGTTTACAACTGTCTAACTGACTCGCTCCCGCCAACACTCTCAAGGCTCTTTTTTGTACAATGAAAATTTTTTTAATATGTGTAGAGGTACCCCAGTTTATTAGACCGTACGTCATTACACTATGAAATAATGCGTGGTATGCAGTAATGGCAGCATCTAAGTTTACTCGATTTTTTATTTGTCTAATTACATAAATTGTTCTTGATAACTTAATTGAAAGATTGTCAACATGTGCTTGCCAAGTTAGTTTGTTATCCAAGGTAAGGCCTAAAAATTTGACGGTTTCACAGATATTTTGTTTATTTGAAAATAGTAAAGTGGTAGTTTTATTTTGGTTTAAACAAAGCTTATTTGCCTGGAACCAATCTGAGGCTTGGTTGATAATGTTGGTTTGTAACTGATTGACTAGAGTTTCATCTTCTACGTGGTTTGCAAAGGTCGTATCGTCTGCAAATAAAGTCGTGAAAACTGGGATGGCATTAGGCAAATCGTTAACATAGATTAAAAATAATAACGGTCCCAATACACTTCCTTGTGGGACACCATGTTGAATTGAAGACATCTGGCTATACTGACCTTTGCAAAATACACATTGAGATCTGTCAGATAAGTAGGATGACATTAGTTTTAGAGTTACTCCCCTGCAACCGTAATACTCCAGTTTATATAGTAAAATGCTTTTTGAGACACAGTCGAACGCCTTGCTTAAATCAAGAAATAGTGCAAAGGAAGATTTTTTGTTTTCCAATGATTGTGTTATATAATTAATGAGATTCAGCACGGCTCCCGACGTGTCCCCTCCTTTTCTGAACCCAAACTGTCTGTCTGTAAAAATATGGTTGGTTTCAAAGGAATTTAGAATTCGAACTGCAATAATTTTTTCTATAATTTTGGCCAAAATGGGGAGAAGCGCAATGGGTCTATAATTGGATCTATCATCAATTTCACCCGATTTATATAGAGGTATAATTTTGGCTTGTTTCAATTTATTAGGAAATATGCCCGTCTTTAATATGATGTTTGCAATATGAGCTATCGGGGCAGATAAACATAAAACATTTTCTTTGTACATACAAACCGATTGATTATATAGGTCTAATGATTTTGACTTTTTTAATGCCTTTGTTAAGTCATTTTGCTGTTTCAGATGCTTAATTGCATTTCGCGCCGTTAGTTAGGTCATTTTGGTATTTTAAATAGCCGCCTAAGTTTAGAGCAGCGTGCCCGTATGCTAAGCCTTTTTAGCTCTTTATTTGGCTCCATCGCCTAATTCCAGAATCACGATTTCGCACATAGTTAGCCTAAAAAGCAGTATTTGTCGTCGGTTGGAGCTCTCCTCTGATGGCGTTTTTCCGAATTCCTAATAGCACGCGGTCGTGGCGTGATACCATCGTGGCCCGCATTGGCTTGTTTTATTTTATCGCCTTGCGATTGGCTGGTTTAGTCACGTGGGGGACGCGGCCAAGGTGACCTTTTGCCAACGCTTCCCTCGGGCATTGAGCCGAGAGCCGTCAAACAAGTAAGAGGTCGGATAGTGTGTGTGAGTTCGTGCGACGCTTCCGCCCTTGGCGGGGGCGTCAGCCCTTTTTTTTCCGTCGAGCGCTGCTTCGGCAATTTATGTGATATACGTTTTCGCCTTAAGTGGTAGTCTTCCAGAGCCCGTGGCAGAGAGAGCGCTTGTGTGTGGTGGTGGTGATTGGAAATTTGTCGAGTGATCTTCGGCGTAACGTGGGTGTTTTGGAGCCCAGTTCCTGCTACTATTAGTGAGGGGTCGTGCCCCCTTCATCTCGACCTACGAGGATTTGGTTCAGCAGAACGAGTGAGGCCCCCATCATTTTCGTCGTCCCGTTGTACGCGTCTTGACGCGTCTCCCGTCGCCATTGAGGCGGTTATGCATTCACCCCCTTTCGCCGTTGTAACACCGAAGGTACCTACCACCTACGATTGCAGCTCGTCGCAACTCAGCTGTACCAGGCTCCCTCGCCGCCCACGCATTAAGGTATGTGCCTTTAACCTGATTACCGCTGTGAACGCGAGTGTTACTCATTACTACGCTAGTGTATTCATTCAGACCGCAGACAGTTCAGGCCGTGAAGGCTAATGTAAATCGTCGCTGCCCTTGCATAAGGCAATGTGTATCTTTGTACCTATTCATTACTACGCTAGTGCATTCATTCAGACTGCAGACAGTTCAGGCCGTGAAGGCTAATGTAAATCGTCGCTGCCCTTGCATAAGGCAATGTGTATCTTTGTACCTATTATTGCTGTTCACTAATGTTCAACATCTGTCGTTAAGCTTAGAGCGCGCGTGCCAGCTGGTGCCCTTAATTATAGAGTAAGGTTAGATACAGGGCGACGCATTCTGCTACCCCATTGTAACTCGAAGTGAAATATATGATTGGTTAGTTAAGGGAACTATTGTTTGTTTCGGTTTGTGCATGTTCTGTTACAGATAGACGCCCCTTTATTGTACGAATTATTGTACGACGGAACGAGGAAGCTGTGAGCGTGCAGGTGAGTGGGACAGCTGCGTAGTCGTGGTCGGATGGACACCTAATCACAATCCTTGCTTAAGGCAATCCCGAAGTTGTTGTTTGACCTTGCAACTCTTGAATAATCTTATTGGCGGAGTATTTTTGCATGCTTCGCTCCCGTTTAACCGTCCAGGCCCGGTTAGCCGGGTTAAGACAGGCTTGGTGGCGCCCTCATGATTTCGACATACCCTGTATATATTATGCCACAACACGCTTGCCCAGAACGTATCGTGTGACTCACGCCCGACTCCCTGAGCGTTCCAGCCGTGGCCTATTAGCCTATTTCGAACCGATTTCAGGGCAAGTGTGCCAGTTTTTCAGGACTGATTCCGTGGTGCGATGCTCACCTTGGGTGGGTGTCGTAAAGTTCTTTTAATACCGTAACACCTTTATAATATCTTCTACCTCGGATTCCTCAACAGCATATAAGAAGAGTGATTGTTCATTGTTTACTGGTAATTTCTTTAGATAAACACTGTGTGAGTACTTTGATGGGGGAATATTTGATAATAAATCGTCGGCTACATGCACAAAGTAGTCGTTGTGAGATTCTGGGGAAAACACACTTACCACTCCATTGCTATTGATATTGTTTACACCTTTTTTTATTATTCTCCATATTGTTCTTTGTTTATTATCAGACTCCAAGATTTCTTTACTGATTTTTTCGTTTTTTAATTTTAAGATTTTTTGTTCGTATTCGTATTTTTTTTGTTTAAATTCAGCCGATAGAAGATCATTATTTTGCAAGTTCAATTTCAAAATGTTTCCAAGACGATTTATTTCTTCCCTGGCCGAAACTATTTCTGGATTGGTAAACATAGAGGCATTTTTACGTTTGTTATTTGTATTAATTTTAATGGGAGGAAAAGATAAATCGTGATAATATGAAAAAACTTTATAAAAAGCATTAACTGCGCAGGTTGGGTCAGACTCTATATAATTCTACCCAATCTTCAGTTAAGAGGTAATTTGAAAATTTGATTCTATTTCTAGAACTTTTATTTGGTACGGTTTTGTAAACAGAGGTCGCCCGTTTTTGAATAGTGTTAAATTTAATTATTTGAGATTTATGATCAGATATGTGAAATTCAGCCACAGTTGCAAGTTGTGTTTCAAAATTTGTGAAGATGTTGTCGATACACGACTTGGAATTTTTTTGTACTCTAGTAAAGTCGGTGATATTTTTTTGTAATCCAAAAGAATGGAATATGTTAGTAATTTCGATGCTTTCCTTAGATTTAACTACAAAATTTATATTAAAATCGCCACCAAATACTAGTTTACTATTTTTAAAATATTTAGATATTAAGTCAAGAACATGAGAAAGTTTATTTTTAAAGATATCGATATTACCACATGGTGAACGATATAAAGCCACCGCAACACAGTTCAAATCAGCAAGTTTAATGCCAGTGTATTCAAAATGTTTTTCACTGTTAAGTTCATTAATGAAATTTAATGATGTAAAAACGTGATCAGATCTAGTAAAAATGCACACTCCTCCACATTCACTCTCCAATCGGCAGTAACAAGAAGCTAGATTGTAATTATTTGGTGTATATAAATGTTTTTCTCCATCCTTAAGCCAATGTTCACTAATCATCACCACGTCAAAATTTTGTTCAGTTAAGATGGATTCAAGATAATTGTGTTTGTTTCTAATACACTGAATATTTGCATGCAAAATAGTAATATTACTGGTGTTTTTATTACAAAAGAGAGGCACTGAATGTTTGTCAATGATAGAAGATACTTGCTCTTCTGGGCACGTCGATCGTATTAAAAATTTCGTTTTGGCGAGTAGTATTTGCCATGGCTTTCCCTGGATTGTTGTAGGCGTATTAGATGTTGGGAGGAGACAAATGATTTGTAGGTTGCAAGGTCCGCCGATGCAGTAGAAGATCCTATGCCATACGCTTCAAAGTACTTCTTGTATAATTGTTTTAGCGACTCCACGTCTACAGGAAGGCCCTCAGAAGCTAAAAATACCCTTAGAGAAGCATTTGTGAAGCCCTCGTGACAAACTGATTGCGGTTGTTCATGTAGATAGGATATGTACAACCTGACGGCATTCATTATTGCTGGTTCCCTCAGACGAGCCAAAAGGTACCGGCCTTCATCGGTGGCAGAGTGCATTGTCAGTTTCACCCTTGGCGGAGTCATTGCATCTACTGTGAGGTTTGTTTTCTGGATGCCTGCACTCACAAATTTTATGGGTTGATTTTCTTTAAAGGTGTGTTGTTTGCCAGCTGCTATAGCCTCCCCATCAGAATGAAGCCTTAGAATCTTCTCTTGAGTAGTGAATTCTTTAGTTGTCTTTTTCTTCACTTTGTCCAGCTGCATTTCATTTCCTTCGCTAGGATTTTCCTCAAGATGGCATTTTCTTTCTACTGACCACTTTACCGATACACCAGCAGGCCAGAACTGCTCTTCTGCTAATCGAGCGGCAGACTTTCTGTTTATGGTGCCAATCTTGTATGTTATATCCGCTGCATTTTCTGATTGTTTTAATAGGGGGTAGCATCTTATAAAGTCCGACACTCCCAACTTATCTTTAATATAATGTACTATGTGATTGCTGTTATAGTACGATGGAAGGTTTCTCACAATCACATACTGCCATTCACTTTTGCCTACTTTTCCATCTTGAGTAGGTAATGTTAAATTTGACACTGGATTTGGGCCAGTCAAACTAGGAGATAGTTCTGTTGTTTGGGTGCCAACTGACATACAAGACTTTGATGTTTGAATTGGAGTCGGTTGTGAAGTTGAAGAAGCAACACCTGGAGATTTTAGGGTTTTCAGTCTTATTCGGAACTCCGCCATGGACTCTGATATTTTTGTTAACTTATGTTGTATCCCTTCTATGTTTTTCCTAATTTCACTTGAAGATGGATCGTGTACCTGTATTTTGATTTGGTCTTCATTGCTGTTGAAGAAGACTGAGGAGAGATTGAAAAGATCCTGCTGCATGCCGTTTAAACTTTTTCTAATTGATTGTGGGCCACTGACACATCGAGTAAATTTCCTCAACTCTTTTATGAAGCAAATCTAGTTTTGAATCTTGGTTATATACCAATTCGTGTGTTTCCGTAATAATCGGAATTGCATCAGCCACTTTCTTAATTAGTGACCCTATAGCCTCGATGTTATCTTTTGGTACTTGGTCCCTTGTTAATTGTGAAACTTTTTCATGCAGATATTTTAGATTGGGAGAATCACATAGAACGCAAAAATATCGCAGTTGGTGATTTTTTTGTTGTGAAATCGTTTTTAATGTGGTTTTGTCAAATCCACTGCATGCCATGCAAAATATGCGCCTACATTCGCCGCTACACTTTAGTTTATATTTGTCCTTAACATCCAGGAAGACTTTTTGGCAAGCATCGCATTTGAAATTAGCCATTTCAACGAAATTGAGGTCAAGTTCACTACCAGTAGTAAATAATTTAAATGTAATAGGAAGTCAAATTGCAATTACTTGCAAAATGTGTTTCCTATTGTGTCACTGGGTTATGTTATGATGAATTGCGTACATACGAAGTAATATGTAGTTTAGTCAACACAGCAAAACAATACACACATGAGTATTAGCATGAAAGAATGCAAAACACTGCAAAACAAGCGGAGCAAAACAAAAATGCGACCGCACTGCACGACGAGCAAACTAATACTGTTCTGTTAAACTGTGTGGTATCCACCCACAACAGACTTTTTTTACACCCAAGTGATTATGTAAAATCTTGTTTATTGCAGTCATGCCAATGTCCAAGATGCTTTTAATAATTCTATATGTGAATCGATTGTTCTACTGAAGCATTCTTCCCACAGCGTCTATGTTCGTATCGGTAACTGCTGTAATTGGTCCTCCTTCGCAAAAACCGTCGCTGACTGAAACTCATTTAAATTCATTAAACCAGCAATAAACGCTTGGTCACCAAAATCAGCACGGAGAAATCCAAAACTTTATTTCGGAGATAGGGAACTTTTAAAGCCAATCTCGTTAAATTCATTTTTGATGCACAACACTTATTTCAAAATTAAATTTATTTATTTATTTATTTATATATATACAGAAACAAACAGGCTTTCGCCTAATTACAAGTTTCTGAAAAATAATAATAATAGTAGTAGACTAAACTAAACAAATAAAATCCTGAATGAGAAAGAATATTAGCATATAATCCTAAATTTGAATGAAAAAGAACCTGAAAGGATAAGGACAAAACAAAATGAGCTGTTTATTGAAATTGTATACTATTTAACTGAATTCTCAGACTACGAAGGGTAATAGCAAATAATTCGATAACATTGTAATACTGGTTTAACATTTTAACCATGTTAACAATAGGAGAATGCAAGCGAATGTTGGTACGAAAGCAAAATCGGTCGCACTCCGTGAGGTGGTACCCTAATTGCAATGTGTGAGAGCAGCTGTGGACTATCAATTAGATCATTTAGTAATTTATAAGCAAATATAATAACATGGATAATTCTTCTGTGATGTAATGTACGTATATCGAAATATTCACGAATCGGTTGATGGGACTCAAAATTAGGACCTATGCCAAATTGTTTGTAATGCAGAAATTTTAGAAATTTATTTTGAACTTTCTCCAGACATTGTTGAGCACTGCAAGTGCACGGAAACCAAACTGTACAAGCATATTCAAGACGAGATCTGATATAACAATTGAATAAAATAATAAATGATTTTGTATTGCTAAAAGCATAGCTATGTCTAATTATGAAACCTAAGGTTTTCATACAAATGTTTGTAATTTTATCGACATGATATCTAAAATTAAGATTGGAAGTAAAGTAAACTCCCAGATCTTTATAATTGGTAACTCTATTCAGTTTTGTATCATTCATAAGATAATTATTAGTTGTAAAGTGTTTTTTGAGGTATAAGTCATAACAATACATTTCGATATGTTGAAGTACAACTTATTGTTAATACTCCAACGAAAAATACTATTTATATCACTTTGCAACTGTAGGGCTTCCACTGCACTGTTAACAGGTTTATACAGTTTTAAATCATCTGCATAAAGAAGGCACTTAGAATGCTCAACAACGTCTGGCAAGTCATTTATAAATAATAAAAAGAGCAATGGTCCCAAATTTGAGCCATGCGGAACTCCCGACGTGGCATAGAAAACTGAAGAATATTGTCCGTCAAAGAACACCAAAAGTTCTCGATTGACAAGATACGAATGTAAAAATTGGAGCAAATTTAAAGAGAATCCAAATTGTTCAAGTTTTTTAAGTAAAAGACCATGATGAACTTTATCAAATGCTTTAGCGAAATCTGTGTATACGACATCTACTTGATTACCTAAATCAAGTTCAAGTTCGCTTTCAAATGGGCAAGTAAAAAAAGTAGAAAATTAGGTATAATAATAATAATGGTGAGGCACTAACACCCCATGAAGGAGCTTGGCCTGCAAGGCGGAAGGTTAGAGCTTTCGTATCCTCGCTCTCACACCCGGCTATCTGAGTTAAATAGTGACAATTGAAGAAGCAAACTAAGGAACACAAATAAGTATATCGAAGGATAAGACAAGGCTAGGCTAGGCACACTCCTCTTCCTCGGCCTACCACCCTTCAAGACAATATGGTGACATTATGATAGCCTAGTTACGAATTGTGCTGTTCCAAATTTCCTTCTGCCACTGATCTCTGTAATAATTTAACTCGCCTATAAGTTTTTGACTGAGTTGATCTGAACATCGCATTGGATCTTCTTTGTGACGGATTTCCATTTATTCACGATTACTCCCTCTATGCTGTGTGTGCATCTTGCCACGTAACCAAAATATTGTAGCTATGACTGTCCGCTGAAGTAGCTACTTCGTTTTTCAATTTTAAGTTCTTCTAAAAAAGATACATTCAATCAAAATGCAGCTAACGATAGACTGAACATTCGTCTGTACGCCTACTTCTCGAAGGCATCGAGTTTTTGTAAGGCTGCCTATTTAGTCGTCCAAGTTTTTGTTCCATAGGTAGCGAGAGGAAGGCAGTTTGGATGTTAATGTAATTGATGTTCTTCCACATGCGCAAGCTTTGTGTATTTTATGTTCATATGAACCGTTATTTGCTATCAGAGACCGTCGGTAAATAAAGTTGTCTACTATGATACTTCAGGTAGATTGTTCTTTGTTGTATCTATTGTCATTATCATTCTCTGTTTTTCTTTTAGTTCCAGATAAGATTGCCGATAGACGCCAGTCTACACATGATTGTCTCCAGTTCTCTTTCTTCCGGTGCAAGTATCACAGTATCATCGGCTTACCTGTACCTGTACCTGAGATTGTTTATGAATGTTCCGATGCTAGTAACACCACTTGCCCATTCGTTGAACACTTCGCATATAATGTATTCCCTTTATACCCATGGAGCCATAATTATCTAGGGTGTTTCATAGCGTACGGAGGAGACAGAAAGGGTAGCTAGCGGGGACCAAAATAAAATTATTTTCCTACTCAACTTCTGGTCAAAACCCAACAAAAGGAAAGTTACAGCAAGTTAAAGTTTAATAAATTAATGAGCATTCTTTACAAACTGAGTTAGTAATTAACTTCTTAAGTTCAAGCAGGGGATATTTGAGAGTTAACTAGACGATGGTGAGTAAAAAATGAATAAAAAATAAATAATATGAAAATTACGGCTATTTACATTTTTTTAAATTATTAAAAATTGGCGTTCACTGATAGAGAACCACTGACTAATTTAAAACTAATAAAAAACAAGTAGCTGTAGAAATTTGTTTGATTTTAATTCATAAAAGTCAAACTTAAGATACATTATCTATTAAGTGTTTAATTTGGCTTAAATGGCTAACTACAGTAACGAAGAATATGTAGATATGATTATTATGTATGGATCTGCTGAAGAAAACGCTCCACGTGCAAGACGTATGTATTCGGAGAGATTTTCAGATCGTCAAACGTCTTCCGAAAATACTTTTCTTCGAGTAGTCCAATGCTGTGGAGGTAGAACTTTTAGAAATGGTTGATGCTGATCCAACTAGAAGTACACCCAAAATTTCCCACCAAATTAGAGTTCTCCGTCCTTTGTTTGGCGCATATTGAGCAGCAATGGTTTGTACCCCTATCATCTGCAAAAGGTGCAAAAAGTGACTCCTACGGATTATCCGCTGCGGCAGCAGTTTTGAAAATGGCTATAAAATCGCATTAATAAGGTAGCAGAATTTGCAATACACGTACTGGTGACGGATAATGCTGTTTTACTAGGAATGATATTCTCAACTTCCACAATTCTCACATATAGGCTGATAAAAATCCGCACGCGATTCGCCAGAGTAGCTTTCAGCAGCGTTTTAGTTTGTATCTGTGTTCTGGTATTTTGAACAACACCTTAATAGAGCCTTACGAATTACCAGCACGCCTTAATGGCTATTATTAGTTACAGTTTTTAGAAGAAGTTCTGCCAGAGCTCCTTGAAGAATTTCGTTTGGATGTGCGCCGTACTATGTTGTTAAGGCATGACGGCTGTCCTTCGGATTTTAGTCATGCTGTTCAAGATTACCTCGACGCCATCTTTCCGCAAAGATGGATCAGTCGGGGTGGATTCATTTCATGGCCTCCACGCAGTCTGGATCTCAACCCAGTGGCTTTTTCTTATGGAATTTCACGAAAGAATTGGTATATGCCACCTAAGTTGTTACAATCGACAAACTGCGTCATCGCATCAACGCTGCAACAGAGCAGTTACGCAAACAATTTCCACGAGTATCGGAAAATTGGATTCGACGAGCGCAAATGTGCGTTGAAATGAAGGGTCAGGATTTCGAACACCTTATGTGAATGTTTTTGATATGATGAATTGTTTGTATTTATTAATAAAATTTTAATTTATAAAATAACGTTTTCTTTATTTAAAAAGGTATCTTATTTTTACTAAGTGTTTTCTGTATAATTTAAAAGTAAAGTACATTAACAACAAATTATTAGGTGTTCTAAGAAATATGTTTAAACGAAAACACAATGATCGGGACAAGTTGGGTTCCCTTTTTATTAAAATTCGTCATAGTTGCTGCCATTGAATAGTGTCAAAGGCTTTTTTAATAATCGATAAAGCGTAATTACAGGGTCCGGCAACGACGCGGGGGTGGAAGATATTTTTAAAACTATTAGAGTTACATGAATATTGTCTATATAAAAGTTGTAGGTACGAAGGTATTACACATTGCTAAAATATTTTTGATTATACAGGGTGGCTCAAAAAAGCGTGGCGAATAAAACTTCCTTTTTTTTAAAATGGAATGTCCTATATTTGGGTACCTTAAAAGGTTTGCATTGACATAGTCATCATTTTAATGTCAAGTTGAACATCAACTGTTTTGGAGATATTAACGATTTAATTTTAAAAAATGCTGAACTTCAGGCGGCTGCTGTAAGCAATAGAAAACAATTAAATGAATCAAAAAGTTATCAAAAAATCATGATTTTTGTGAACTACCTTTCAAATGTAAAATAGTGGATCTGGGCATTAATGCTATACAGGGTGCTCAATATTTGCAAATTTAATAATTTCGATTTTTTTAAATGGAACGTCCTGTACATTTTTATATTTTTGAAAAGTCCTTTTTAATGAGCTTTCTGTTGATATGTCACTTCATAGATTTAAATTCAACTGTTTTTCTGATATGCTTGTTTGAACATAAAAAACAACTTAAGCTCCTTAAGATGCTTTATTTGAAGGGATAACAAAAAAACCTCATTAAAGTAATGATTTTTTAAACATTGGATTTCTTATCAAAAAGAAGGAAAAACCAAGTTTAGGAAACAAAAATCCAGCTACTACTCAAAACTAGAAACAATAAATACGGAAAAACGAAAAAAAGTAGTAGAAAATTAAATCTGAAAAGCAATTGAATTTAGGGATAGAAAATGAAATGTCAGAAGAAAGTACTTTTCAAAATATAGAGATATACAGGGTGTTCCATGTAAATAAATCGAAATAATTATATTTTCTGATGATGAGTTCTCTGTACAGCTTTAATACTCAGATCCGGAAAAGAGAACTATGTATTTGTACATTTAATGTAATTACGTATAGGATTTTGGTGTATTGGCATTTGTTTTTTTAATCTGATTTTATTTGACCTTGGAATTAATTTATTCCTGCATTTATCGTTTTTTCTTGTTTATTATTTTTTGTATCAACACTGACTGCATATATATTTTCTAAACTTGGTTTTGCGGTTTACTTTTTGGAGGGTCAAATGTTTAAATTATTATTTTAGCGGCGGTTGTTTGTTATCCCTTGAAATAAAGCATCTTAAGGGGCATTCAGAGGTATGAAGTGCCATATCAAAAGAAAGTTCATTAAAAGGGAGTTCCATTTGAAGAAAAATCGAAATTATTGAATTTGCAAATATTGAGCACCCTGTTTAGCATTAATGCCCAGATCCACCATTTTATTTTGAAAGGTAGTTCACGAAAATCATAATTTTTTGATAACGTTTTGCCTCATTCGATTGTTTCCTGTTGCTTACATCAACCGCCTGAAGTTCAGATTTTTTTTTAATAAAATCGTTAATATCTCCTAAGCAGTTGACGCTAGACCTACTTGATATGAAAATGATGAGTATTTTAATACAAAACTGTTAAGGTACCCAAATATAGGACATTCCATTTAAAAAAAGGAAGTTTCATTCACCACGTTTTTTAAGCCACCCTGTATAATCAAAAATATTTTAGCTATGTGTGACACCTTCGTACCTACAACTTTTATATACACAATATTCATATAACTCTAATAATTTTTAGATAGTAGATTATGCAATGAGGGAGAGAAACGCGTTATTTTGTTGAGGTACAATTTCTGACTCTCGGGCTTAATTTCTGACTCGAGGGCGAAGCCCGAGAGTCAGAAATTGCACTGAAGCAAAATAGTAGTCTCTTCGAGTTGTATATACTATTTTTTTTACGTTGCAGGAAGATTTCAAACGAAAACCCGTTTTTTAAACGTCATTTATTGACACTTTAGTTACAATTATTTTAAAATTAGTAAATTTTAAAGTTGGTGGCACTGTAAGTCATTATGACAAGAGCTCACAATTATGTCAAATTCGAGGTTAGCAGGTTAGGTTTTGCGTCAGTTTTGATAACCTCGAATTTGACAAAATTGTTCTGTCAGTAATAATGAAAACTCCCTAGGGAAATTTTTGTCTTATTAAGTCTCTCGGGAGTAAATGTTTTACTTCTGTCACAATTTTGATGCTATAGAAAGCGACTTCTACTCCCGTGGAAAAAATATCTTCCACCCCCGCGTCGTTGCCGGACACATTGTACATATTCGTGAGATTTGTTTATTATCTGATGTTGCTCACGTGTTCTTTCTGCATAAAACCTGCTTGCAGAGGGTATATCTTTATCTGTGATGGTTCTGTAGTTGCTGCAAGCAGTTGATGAGCCTTTCTTAAATCACGTGGTGAGTGTTATTATCGAAAATTGAGTAGAGAATGTCTCTGGAAAAAATTTAGTGACGATTTTGCCAAAGAGTTCCTGTTCCGTCTGTGTCGGGATTAGGGTGGAGTCTCAGTCTCAGGGTTTCTACAGCACGTCTCGGGCTCCGGGTTTTGTAATAATTTCTCGGGGTTGCATTAATTCACAAAAAACATAATGTTTGGTAACGTTGGGTCTTTTTTGAATAAAATCGTTATTATCTCCAAAAACTTTAAAACAGCGGTTCTGAACCCTTTTTCTTGACGCATCCCTTAGCATGTTAGCTGTTTCTCAAGTACCCCTGAGGACTATTGTATGCCGTGTATTAGCATAAGCTTTATTTTTACAAAATAAAAAATCTTCATTAATGATTGAAAAATTATTTTACAAAAATTACAATAAAATACAAAGAATGCCTATATTATTTATATTTTTAGTAATTTAAATCATAAAAATACTAACAATGCTCATATTTAAACAAAAACAAAACGAAATAGAAAAATATTCATAAAAAAGATAAATCTATACCTATACCCGGGATACAAAGTTGGAGCGCGCCTTTTGTGCTTGTGCAGCAACGACTGTGTAAGGTGTGTGTCATGGTGATGTATTGACCTCTATCTCTTAGGTCTGTGGCTCGGAGTAGAGCACAGTTAATTTGGTGCCCAACTGTGAATGGTCTCGCCGAGCCCAATTCCAATCGCCAAGGCTGTCGAAAAGTTCTGGCCCTCGCGGGATTCGAACCGAGGACCTGCTTAATTCAAGGCTAGCGCCTACTCAACTGCGCCACGCGGCCTGTATAAAATGTTTTGATATAAAATATGTGAAAAGTACAACCCAGTACAACAACTTTTCATTGATAGCTATCAAATTAGTAAATAATGGATAATAGCATTACATTTAACGAGATACTTGTCAAGTTATCAGCGATTTTTTCAAATTTTGTTTGTTAGGAAGTAAACTGGCACTCAATACCCACTGAAGTGTCAAGGATTACGGTTTTTGTATAGCAATATATTTTGCAAAGCCACCCTCGCCTAAGTCCGTACTTAATTAGAGATGGCAAAAGCCTTCACACTGCTTTATCGGCTATATTTGGAAACGTCCCAGTAGACGTGTCCAAAATGATGCTGGAGACAACCTGTAGTTAGTATATCATCAACTTTTAACAGATACAACTCTACCTTTGATTTGAGGATATTTAGTACCTCTTTACACACCTTTAAACATAGATTATTAGAACTATGTGGCTAGGATATATATATATATACACGCTTCGATCTTTCAAGTAATCACATAAGTTTTGTTTGTACATACCTTTGTTATATCATATTTGGAATTTTCTTTACTTTGTTCTTTCTCTTATTTTGAATTATGTTTACTTTATAATTTAGTATTTATTATAAGTTTGAGTTTCAGTTTGTATAAATTTTAACAGATACTTGTAACTAGGCCTCGTGCCTGTTAGTGTCTGTAGCTATAAATAAATAAACATCACAAGAAATATCGATCAGTTCCATTTCTTCTTTTGTGGATAAAATAGAATTGATTCACATTGTAGAAAATCTGGTGTGATACACGCACACAACTTCCTTTTACAGTCTCCTTATAATTAGCCAAAAATTTGATTTTAAATTTTTAAGCATTATTATTATAATTACAAATTCTGCAAAAACGGTACAAAATAGAGAGTTAGTTGAAGAGACAAATTTTCTCAAAAATTTTATGTAATAATATACCGGGTGCTCTATTTAAAATAGGAGTTAATAAAAAAAAAATAGAAAAAAACAAAAGAAACCCTTTTTAGAAGTATTCAACTGGAAAATCACCTATCTTACATCAATACACATTCAAAGTGTAATAAAAATGTGAAGTTTAAAAAAATCCTTGGAGCCGTTTTTGAAAAAATCGAAAAAACTGAAAAATCACAAGAGTAAATACCTACTTCCGGTTATGCGATTTTCTTCAAAAGCTTGCTGTGGCACTTACATAGCATACAAAACTTATATATGAAGTTTCAACGCCATACTTCTTTTCGTTTTTGAGATATTCTGTTCACAGACACACAGACACAGACACAGCAGACACACAGCCAGACCAATGAAAAAAAATGTTTTTTGGGTTCAGGGGACTCTAAAACGTGAAGATCTGTTGAAAACTCAATTTCGAATTTTTGGGGTGAATCCAATACTTCCTTTATTGTAAAAAGAAGTAAAAAAGGGTTGGTTATCCACATATAATTTTCTATAATATAGAACAAAACAAAACAAATGAAGTCCGCCATTTTTTATAGACAAACACGCGCACCACTTGGAACCACCTTGTGTACCCTTAGACGTACGCCTACCCCTGGTTGAAAATCCCCGTACAACTTTATATTATACCTAAATATCGAGCATTCTATTTAAAAAAAGGGTAGGTTTGGTTTGCCACACTTTTGTGAGCAACCCTGTACGATAAATGCATTTCATTAATGTGCACTTTAGTACCTACAACTTGTATCCAAACAAATGTTATGTAACTCTCATACTTTTAGAAATATCTTCCACCCCCATTCGTGACAAAAAATATTAATAGAAGTGAAAATTGAACAATACATACAAATTTTTAAAAAATAACAAAATCACTAGTTCCTTCGACAGTAAAAAAAGAAAAAGGAAATTGGCTCTTGTAACTTCACCTATGACATTGTGTATTCAGGCAGAGAGATATTTTCTACTAATAGGAGACTTACTAGATTTAAAAAAATATATAGCTTTATGATGTTGAAACTGGTAACGCATAATGTATTTGTTTTGTAAAAAACTATTAGATATAAGAAAAAAACCAAAACGAGCTAAAACGTTTTCAAATAAAAAAGGTTTTCCAATAAATTTTTAACCAAATTTTTGTCCGTTAGCAATTTTTAAAGAAAACGTTTATACGAATTGCTAATTTAAATCTCTTCAAGCCGTATGTAAAAATTAAAAATCATTTCATAAATGGCATTCTTCTAGTGGAAAATATTTACCAATTTTCATTTGAATATTCTTTCCTAATTTACAGTAAAAAGATATAAATCTCATTTTAAACCCCCACCCCCTACTATTAGTATCTTCGTAAAGATTGAGAATTGAAGCTATGCTTATATGAACTTTTTGGCCAATTTGTAACGTACGATATGGGTCAGTTATTGGGCAAGTATTTGAGTTACACCCTGTATTATATTTGCTAACCATTAATCGTAAGGAACAACATTGTTTTTATTTGATTGCTTTTTGTTTTCTATAAACATTCTGTATTTCTCATTGAAAAAACCTTTTTTTACTTACGAAAGATCGCAGGGTTTATATAAATTGAAAGGTGGTCACCCCAGTCGGGATGCCCATGTTTCATTCACTACTAGTTCACTAGTAGTAACAGAAACAGAATACTGGTAGCGAAAATATAAGTAACTAGAGTTACTCACTCGTAGCCATGTTTATATATTTTAGTGACCCCATGTATATAAATATAATTACTTAGACGCGTATGTCAAGTTTTCGTGGAAATTTGCACAATGTTTTTTGAACTGGTGTAATCGTTTAGCTTTACAGACAATTTTATTGGCGTTGATGACACCATGAATGCTACGTAACTAGTATCTGCTATTGTGCAATAACAAACACATTATAAATACCATGTAATACTGCTACTGGTGCAATAATAACAACAATCTGGAATTATTGGCTCGGTTTACATAAGGCTGAGCGGATTTGAATTGACACCTATATTATTCTAAGAACGATGAAAACAGCTGATTAGATTACATCAACCACTTGTACTTTGTGCAATCGCCGTGTTATCGCGAATGATTTTCTCTCTTAATGGTTGGAATGTATAAAGCGTCACTTTTATCGGCAAGCATCTAGTTCCCGGTTCTCATTCACGGGGCGAGCCAGCGTATACACGCTCGTTCAAATGCTGAATTTTAATGTTGTAACGGATTTTTCGTTTGAATTTACAGAAAAGCAATAGTGATTTACAATGGAATCGGACGTTAGGAGGGAGCGAAGGCAAAATCCCAGAGCCAAAGCTAACCCTTTGTCTGCTCTACTTTTTTTGTAAGTATGCAACGTTTTAGAACTGCTTAGTTCTCAATGCGTAAGTAAAAAAAAAACAATCGGCACCTTTTTGAACGATGATTTCCTTGCACCAAAATGTCGAAAGTACAAGAAATAAGTATAAAAAGTTAATATGTATCTTCTATGATTTATAAAAATTCATATTAGGTAGTCCTGAATCCATAATTTAAAGGTTCAAATTTTGATTTGATAAAGAGTGTTATTTTGACAATTTATTGCATTGTATATAAAATTTATGATAATAACAAATACTAATATTGCTAACTATAGACTATAGCCCCTCTATTTAGAAATAGTAGCGACATCCTTTGATGTTGCCGCTGTAGTAAATCACGTTGGTATCCCTTAAGTCCCGAGCATATTTAAAAATCGCCAAGGAAGTTGCGTAATTAATAAAAATGTGACATTGATATTTGTCGTGATTTTATTCATTTTTCTCTTCGGGGGCTAATTCGAGGTCGAGGACGTGGAAATGCCAGGGTGTTGTGTCTACAAGTTTAAAAATAGTGGCAGAAAAGGGTTTCAGGTATTCAGATCTGTTATTTTTTCACTGAAATTTTAAATAGCAGTTGCTCGTACCGTTTAGTAACTTTTTGTATTTTCATGTTTTCATCAGGTTTGCTCCACGATGTTGCTACTATTTGTAAATAGTGGGGATATATTGCTAACGAACAGATATAGTCCCTGTATATAGGTTACTAAGAGTTGGGCAAACAGCAGGATACATTTTGATTGGTTTGGATCACTTTTTACAAGGCATGTGTGATATAAGTGCTGTTTTTATATATTTTGTAACATGTTACAACTGATAGTTTCACACATGCAAATCTAAATTTTAACTACTTGGCGATATATTCCTAATAGTCGGTTATAGAGATCCTAAGAACGATCAATGCTCTGAAAACTCTCCCATAAAAAGCGAGTTAGTAAGATTGGTTCCCATAACCTCTTCGTTTGACATATGTCAAATATCTAATTTGGATCAAATATGTATGTCAAATCAGGCTGTTTGCCCAACTCTTAGTAAGCTATATACAGGATCTCTACGAACAGACGTCCTTGAGTGCCAACCTAGTGACTGAGTTTAGTTCAAACATTAAGTATAATTTCACGTGTACTTAAAAAGTTCAAAACAAGTCATGGCCTGTTTAACAGTTGTATTTTCTCATACTCAAAATGTTATCATAGGTACATAGAATAGGGAGACGATTTTAAGAAATTGATTCTCTGATACAATTTAAGGTTGTTTGCGCCAATTGAATGATAACATTAATTTGGATTACAATGAACAATACCCAGTCTGTAAAAAATCGACCTCTGTTGTATAACATTGTATAAATAAGATTTAATACGATTGTCTATGATGCTAAACATCTTAAGCTAGCATGCATTATATTTACAACTGGAAGGCAAGAGCAGGTTGAGTGTTTGTAATCCTTTACAGAGACATACCTAATCTATTATAACAAGCAGATTTTGATAGGTACCTACCTGTTACTCGATTTTTGATTTAACTAAAAATAACAGATAAATATGCTTGTCTGTAATCTGTAACTGGTTGAAATTACTAATAGATGTACAATGAACAACAAGTATAGTTTTAATTATCCTTTAGACACATGTTTCCCATATTTCGACGAAATTACAAGAAGGGTCTCGTAGAAGATGATCTATATGCACCTTTAGACGAGCATAAATCTAGCATGCTTGGTGACAAGTTGGAAAGCGTTTGGACGGAAGCATACCACAGACATCTAAAGCTGCCGTTACATAGAGCACTGCTTAAGATTATTGGCTTTGATTTGGCAGTGGTTGGACTTTTTAAGTTTCTTAACGAAATGATGTATATGTAAGTAGATATTTGCAAGCTTACCATGTGTTTTACTAGGAGAACGTTTTAGAACGGTTCTGCCGACTGCAATAGGCGGTCTAGTCTCTTACTTCCGAGACAAATCAGAAGTCACTGAGAAAGATGCATATATGTATGCTGGGCTGATTATCATGGCTCTTTTAATAGACACAATCATTAGCCACCCTGCGATGATGTCAATGTCGCATATTGGGATGAAAATGAGAGTTTCCTGCTGCTCGTTAATTTATCGAAAAGCCCTAAGGTTAAGCCGATCTGCTTTAGGGCAAACTACTGTCGGGCAGATTGTAAATTTGATTTCCAACGACGTTAGCAAGTTTGACCAAGGCTTCGTATTATGCCACTTTGTATGGATAGCACCAATACAGACAGCTGTTGGCACTTATTTGCTATACAGGGCAATCGGAGTAGCAGCATTTTCTGGAATTGCATTCCTCTTATTATTTATTCCATTGCAAAGTAGGTACCATCCCTCTAGATGTGTAGATTTACTAGATGTGTGCATTTTTTAGTCTATCTTGGCAAGAGAACATCTGTATTAAGATTGCGAACGGCTTTGAGAACTGATGAAAGGGTGCGACTTATGAATGAAATTTTAGGTGGCATTCAGGTTATTAAAATGTATACCTGGGAAAAACCCTTTGCCAAACTTGTTTCATTTGCTCGAAGGTACTTATGCATATTTTCAAATAATCCAAACGATTTCTGTACCATTATTTTTAGATATGAAATAAAGTCCATCCGTGCTCACTTCTTCTTGCAAGCGGTTATGATTTCCTTGGAAACGTTCGTAACGAGAACATCTATCTTCATCAGCCTTATAGTGTTTACCTACTTAGGTAACGATATAACTGCAGATGAGGCGTACGCTGTTACAGGAGTATACAACGTGCTACGACCAATTATGACAATGTTGTTTTCCATTAGCATTGCTTCTCTTGCCGAAGTACATATTTCAATATGCAGAATTAATAAGTTCTTGTGCTACGACGAATTACCTCAAATACCAGATTGTCAAGAAAATGGGCATGTAATCGCAGAAAATGGAACGCCATCACCCAACTCCGTAGAAATAACCAGAACTTCAGAACTCTCCCTGGAAGGAGTGAGCGCCAAATGGTTAAACAATTCATCTGACGATACTTTAACAAATATTAATATAAAAATTACAAAACGTCAATTAGTTGCTGTGATAGGTCCAGTGGGCAGTGGAAAGAGTAGTTTATTTAACGTGATTTTAAAGGAACTTCCCATCTACAGCGGCTTTATGGATATAAAAGGCAAGGTGTCTTATGCTTCCCAGGAGACTTGGCTATTTTCGGCAAGCGTTCGGCAGAATATACTTTTTGGAGACGCCTACGATGAAGATCGTTATAAAACTGTTGTTAAAGTGTGTGCCTTATTATCTGACTTTGCTATGCTACCTCATGGGGATCGCACTATAGTAGGAGAGAAAGGAAAATCTTTAAGTGGGGGCCAAAAAGCGAGAATAAATTTAGCACGATGCGTATATAAACGAGCAGATATTTATTTACTCGACGACCCTTTATCGGCCGTCGATACAAAAGTAGGAAAGCAATTATATGATGAGTGCATTAGCAAGTTCCTATCAGATAAAATCTGTATCCTGGTTACCCATCAACTCCAATACCTTAAAAATGCAGACAAGATCGTAATTCTTAGAGAAGGGTGCATTGCTGGTGAAGGGACCTATAATGAACTACAGACTAGTGGATTGGATTTTGCTAAACTCTTGGAAGAGTTTCATTCTACCCAGGAACAGGACGATGGAGAAGAAAAGAAAAGAATTTCTAGGCAACAGTCAGAGATATCAGAAGGTTATGAAAGTAATGAAGACAACCCGGAAATGGAAAAAGAACAGCTGGCTAGTGGACATATTACCGCTTCAACTTACTTTTCTTACTTTAAAGCTGGAGGAAACTATTTTGTTATGTTTCTTTTGGCCATCGCCTTTCTTGCTTCACAAATTGCTGGAAATTTGGGAGACTATTTGGTTTCATATTGGTAAGAAAACACCACATCTAAAAAAATGTATTTTTAAATTATTTATCGTAGGGTTAATCTTGAACAAGATATAATTGAAAATAAGAAAAATGAGACGATCGACAGAGATTTAATAACTTATGTATACTCTGGAATAACTGTAGCAACAATTGTACTGGCTTTAGGGCATTCAGCATTTTTCTTTATATTTTTCATGCGTGCCTCGGTAAATCTGCACGAATTCATCTTTGAAAAGATTTCATATGCTACTATGAGATTCTTCAATGCTAATCCAACGGGCAGAATATTGAATAGGTTTTCAAAGGACATTGGTATAATAGATGAATATATCCCATTCGTCTTAAGCGATGTTGTTGAGGCAAGAATTTATTATTTAATTATTATACTATTTACTAATGTATATAATTTGGATTAGATTTCCTTGTTACTAATTGGTACCATAGCACTAACAGCTATTGTAAACCCGTGGCTTATTTTACCAGCAGCTGGCATTCTGCTACTCTTTTACCTGGTCAGGATCGTTTACTTAGAAACAAGTCGAAGTGTTAAACGAATTGAAGGAATAAGTAGGTATCGTAATATGACATGTTATCGTAATTTTGTTTTTGTAAATATGCACCATAGGAGGAATTAATAATCATCAAACTTGCAGCTCGGAGCCCTCTTTTCATGCATTTCACTGCGTCCATGCAAGGTCTATCAACTATTAGAGCTTTTAAAGCTCAAAACACCTTGGTAAAAGAATTTGATTACCATCAAGATGTGCACAGTTCGGCCTGGTATCTCTTCCTCTCAGCAAGTAGAGCATTTGCTTTCTGGTTAGACATAATTTGTAACACAGTAATTTCCTTGGTTACAATAAGTCTTTTAGCATTAAACAAAGGTCAAAGTTACTGAATCTAATTAAAAATCAATCACTAACAAGCGAATTTATAGGTTATTATGGAGGTGATGTAGGTTTGATACTAACTCAGTACTTAGGTTTAACTGGTATTCTTCAATGGGGAATGCGCCAATGGACTGAATTAGAAAACCATATGATATCAGTCGAACGTGTGCTGGAATATACGAAACTTGAAACAGACCCCGTTCGACCAAAATCAACAAACACGCCTAAAAATTGGCCTGAATTTGGAAAAATTATTTTTCGTGGCGTATCGATGAAGTATAACCCAGATGAAGCCCCTGTACTGAAAAATCTTGATTTTACAATATATCCGCAAGAAAAAATTGGCATAGTAGGTCGCACAGGTGCCGGAAAAACATCGACAATAGCTGCATTGTTCCAATTATACAATATTGAAGGATCCATCATCATTGACGATGTGGACACTACCAAATTGCCTTTGGAGGATCTACGTTCAAAAATTTCGATTATCCCTCAAGAACCTGTTCTATTCTCAGGAACAATGAGGAAAAATTTGGATCCTTTCGAAGAATACACTGACGATGTTATATGGAGTGCTTTGGAAGAAGTGGAATTAAAGCATGTGATTGCAGAGACACCCGCCGGTTTGCTCACCAATGTAACAGAAAGCGGTTCTAATTTCAGCATCGGACAGAGGCAGCTAGTTTGCCTAGCAAGGGCTATAATACGCAACAACAAAATTCTTGTCATGGATGAAGCCACAGCAAACGTCGATCCTCATACTGACACTTTAATTCAAAAAACTATTAGGAAAAAATTTGTAGATTGTACTGTTATAACTATTGCACATCGATTGCACACTATTATGGATTCTGATAGGGTGTTAGTTATGGATGCTGGGCGCGCGGTGGAATTTGATCACCCACACCATTTATTGCAACAAACTGATAGTATATTCCACAGTATGGTCGAAACTACAGGAAGGACTACTTCCAGAAACCTCCACACCATCGCAGAAGAGGTAGGCTAGTTCAGCTGAACGAACATTTATAAATTTAATAATGTTTTATTTACAGAGTTTCGTGAAGTTGAAAAACACTTAGAGGAACAGGGAGTAAAAAGAAGGTAACACAGTTGGCCTTGGCCTGTTAGCTGCATTTTTGGCAGCACGTCTCATGAACCGCGTACGACTGTATATGGAACGACAATAATTGGTACAGCGAAACGTTAGATCGAATTGTAGATTATAATGTATTTTATAAGAACTAAATAAATTATTAAACGTTTGTCTTTTATTTTTAATAGTGATTCCTAAGTGTGATACTGAAATAAATTAGTGTGGGCATCAAATTGGAAATAGGAACTGGATATACAGGATGCTGTATGCGAATCAACTTCATGTTACGTTATTAAGAGACACTTTCTAAGCACGAATAAAATAACAAAAAATGTATTTGTGTTATAGTTTTACAGATATAACTTCAAAATTTCGTATAATTGCTGTCGCTCTCGTTTTCCTTTTTTAACATCGTAAATATTCTAGATTATGTTGACAAACATATTTTTTAAATAGTTATGTACGGTATACAAGAGAATAGAGGCATTTTATCCATAAGGGGAAAACCTTACCCGAATGGATAAAATCTCTATGCAAGCATATATTATTTTCTCGATACCTACATTATCTATATCTATATCTATACTATACAGTGTGAATAATGTAAGACATTGGCAACTTTATTTTAGCATTAATCAATTTACCCGTGCTAGTAAAAATTGTCACATATAATCTCATAAGAGCATTAATTCTTTCCGGAAATTTTTTTGAGTGCGTTCCAACAACGTCGTATTAATTTGCCCGAGCGGGACGCGAGGGCAAATTAGGACGTTGTTGAATGCACGAAAAATAATTTTCGGATATGAATTAATGCTCGAATGCAGATTCGGTTAGAAAATCGTAACGACACAAACCCTAAAAAGAAGTAATGTCTACCTACAAAAAATGTACAAGAAACTTTGTTGTTTTCTTGGATACGGCGCGTGAACTAATTTTTCTATTGGTCATTAATGAGTGTCGTACGATTGTCGGTGTTAAAATTACAATGAAATAATCCAGTTTTAATTAGTATCTATAGTCACTGAGTTGTTATTTAGTTTAGTAACACCGTGGTAACATTAAGTAGATGTCCTATGTCTAATTTTGCATAATTCAGCCATGTGCAGTCTTACATTATTCTCACTCTATATATAATAAAATATACAGGAATAGCCGCGAGTATGATACTTCTGACCAACAGTTGAATGCAACCCAAAATACAAAGAACAGTTTGTGTCAAAACTGACGCAAAAACTAATATGCTAACCTCGAATTTGACATAGACTTACAGTGCCACCAATGACATGAAAACAGAAAGTTTGGGACTTTGATTCAATTTATTAATCATATTAAATATTGTATCAAGTGATGGGCGTTCTTTGTATTTTGGGTTGCATTCAACTTTTGGTCAGAAGTAACCCACGCATGACTAACCCTGAATGTTTGTTGCGCAAAAATCCTGACCACTTCCGGAAGACGTAGATACTGAAAATTTGGTACAGTTGTAGGTTTTAGGGTTCTCATGAAGGGAAAAATCGAAAATAGTAAAAATGTCATCCCTAACACTCACCTCGGTAGGCGAGCGACGATCGCCGCTGCAGCCGAGGTCACAGTGAAAATTATGGAGCGTTTGCGTCGGAGCGGTTGAGAGTTCAACTCCCGGCATGGGCGGTCTATATTTTCACTTAATTAAGGTTTAGGTGTAAGTGACCGCCGCGCTCCCTGAAGTAATGCGTGAGCGGTTCCGGGGGACAACGGTAGTCGTTAGGAAAAGCAACACTCACTAGGTGCATAAAAAGGTTACATTTCTTACAGTTTACAAGTCTTATGCCCGTTAAAATTAAGCGTGCTGTAAACAGTCACTTTTGACCCTAGGAACTGTGCAAAAGTTCTCATTTTGACACCATCGTGGACTTATGTATTCAGATCAAAATTGGTTTTACCTGGGATCGATTTAGTCCAAACGGGGATGGATCGTGTCAATTCCATTCTTTATCTTTTTGCATCTGTGGCGATAATAACCACTCACGCCAAAATATAGTTAACTATGCAGTCGAAAACTGCGAAAGGTTTCAGTTGTTTACAATTACTCTAAGAGAAGTGCTAGTTTAATTATTATATAATAATAATAATAATAATAATAATATGCCTTTATTAATTAAAAAAAGAGAATACATACGTTAACAAAAAAAAGAATAAATAGTGAGTAGGGCGAAGTTCAGCTGCAGAATGCAGAAAGAAATTCTGCAGTTGCTCTACCACTTAACCCTATTTTGAAGTATTAAAATCCAGCTTTACATTGTGTTCCCTGTTCATATTCAAAATTCAGTAAAGTTTATAAAACAAATAAAGATAGTATATTAGTTATTTTTGATCATTGCGTAGAAGATTATTGATCCGTGACCGAAAACAAGAAGTCGGTGTTAATTTGAGGTCTCGGGGTAAGCCATTATACCATTTTGCAAAATTATATACAAAACGGCGTTTGCCAAACTCAGAGCAGCATAATGGAATACTGACATTGCCCCTAAACCTCAAATTCAAGTTATGTACATCCGTACGAAATGATATCTTATTATACAGATATGGAGGAGTTTTGTACAAAATAATTTTACGATATAGACATGCACAATGGAATGATCTCCTATTGAACATATTTAACCATTTAACGTCTTTTAATTTATACGAAATTTTATTATATTTTCTTATACCAAAGATAAGACGTAAGCACGCATTTTGTAGTTTTTGTAACCTGGCTTTGTCCTGTGCATCAAGACATGGTCCATACACTACATCGCCATAATCAACCTGAGATAGAACTAGATTATTACATAAAATGGTTTTGACTTGTGTGTTAAATAGGTGACGATTTACAAAAATTGATTTTAAATTACAATATGCTTTTTGAATACATTTTGATATATGTTTTTTGAAACGTAATGTCGAGTCAAGAATTACACCTAAGTTTTTAACACTGTCAACAACAGGTATTGGATTATTATTTATTTTAAAAATCATTTGGTTTTTTGCTATTTCGATGTGAGCCTTTTTACCAAAAAATATGACCGCCGATTTGTCCCCGTTAAGCTTAAGTGCATGTTGATGCGAAATGGCAGCTAGCTTTTCCAGATCTTCATTTATACGCTTATTTGCAGTAATAATGTCTTGAATATTAAAAGAAAAATAGATCTGCGAGTCATCAGCGTAAAAATGAGATGCACAAAAGTTTAACGTAGATGGGAAGTGTGAGATATAGATTGTAAATAGAAGAGGCCCAAGAATAGATCCTTGTGGAACGCCTGTTGTATTGCTGGAAAATTTTGATAACTTCATAGCCACTTTAACGGCTTGCGAGCGATTTGATAAATAGTTACTTAGTAAAGAAATAAGTTTTAAAGTTGATTAATCAATTTTAAATAAGTAATTATTTAACCTAGTTGTGTACTAGTTACTATGGTAACATGTATGTATTTTGTTAGTTTCTATGAATTATGGACTGTTGTATTCACTGGTGAGTAAAGTTACATTTTATCCACCCTCATCATTAACATGTTACTTTACCATGGAGATTTTCATAGATAAAATAGAGCTTTACAAGTAGATATTGGAAAAATAGGTTATTTATTATTTCCGCACAATCTGCCGAAGTATAATTTTTGGGTCTGACAATGTTTACTAATTTGAAATTTCTGCCGTAACCGCTCAATCAATCGTCACCAAACCAAAATTATATGAAATGTCTCATGAAACTGCATATCTTTTGTGAAGATAGAATCGCTTTGGCGGTAAAGGTATGCCGAAAAATGCAGTTTAGTGAAGGTGTCCCGCCGAATGGATGTAAACATTCTATCTCGAGAACGACATAACCTATGCAGATGATTTTTACGCCAGTTTGTGTAGAATATTAATGCAAAGAACTGAAAAGCTTTTGGGCAGGATTGATCATTTTTCTCTGTTTGTGTTTTTCGATTTATATTCAGGATACTGGCTATTAAGCGACGTAACTACGGTGACATGGCATAATGGTACAAAGCTGGACAACTGAACTTAAGGTGATGAGTTCGAAACCTGATAGCGACTGTTCTGAAAATAGCCAAAAACACACCTAACTCTGAAAATCTCACATTTCACTCAGCGTGCGACATCGATGTCACACGTTAAAATCCACACGTAAATTTGAAATCTCGGCGGCGGCTTGCAGTCGTAGAGAAAGTATAGTGTACAACACGTGTGAAAAGTGCTATTTTCAACTTTAGTTGTACAATTATACTATTTTTTAACTATTAAAAGATTTCGAATGCAAATTTTTGTTTATTGTTACTTTTGAATCTGAAATGCTACATTAGTGTAGGCGTTCTCTGCCTCTCCACTAAACACATCATTTTAACATAGTACAAAGACTAAATTAATGTGTCTGAAGGAGCGGGCGTCCCAAAGAGCGCATTACAAAAACCACTTCATCTCGACACTGTACCGAAGTAAAGCTAAAGTGCTTGCACCTTTTCGTCTTGTTTACATATAGCTGAGGCATATTAAGCAAATGTTAAGTCAAATCTAAAAAAAATAGTTCTGATTTTAGGCACAAACGTCTTTAGTACCTACCTAGGAGCAACCCTTCAAATATCTCCGCCTCAGGTGTGCCGAAATCGCAGTTTTTCTGAAGCAAGTAAGGGCCAAGCGCCCAGTAATATTAACAACATTTGAAACGAAATCTAAGCAAATAATTTAGTACTGATTTTTTGGCACAAATGTTTCCCAGTACCATATAAGCAACCTTTTAAAAGTCCCAGCCTTTGGAGTGCCAGCCTCGTATATTCGTATATTTTTGGGGCAAGAAAGGGCCAAGAGCCGACTGATATTACACAAATGCCCAAGAAAACCTGAAACAAATAACGTAATACTGATTATTTAAAACCTTTCTTAGTATTCTAGGACAACCGTTTAAGTCTCCGCCTCTGGAGAACCAGCGTTGTCGATTTTTGGGGCAAGAAAGGGCTAAGAGTCCAGTAATGTTAAACTAATTTCAAAGAAAACCTAAAATAAATACTGTATTACTGATGTAGTAATAGTATAATAGTAACTTGGTGACTTTAAAGTCCCCGTTAGTGGGGAGAAACAAAGAGCCAACATCGGCACTATAGTATTTGTTTGGGGTTTCCTTTAAAGTGTTTCTAATATTATTCGACTATCAGACTTTTTTTTTCTTCAAAAAACTACGACTTCGGCACCCCAGACTCCGTGATACAAAAGTAAAAGCAGTTTTTTTTCGACCACAAATACTAGACCTTACGAAGGATGATTACTTCTACGAAATCCTATGCGATGATGAAAGGGGGGTATGGGAATGTTAAATAAACTACAAGTAAATGTAAAATAAATAATTGTGTGGACTGTTTAAAAGGTAATTTACCAGAACGACGATTTCGGAATTGCAAAAAAGAAAATAATCGATTGCATTTCCACCCAAATCTGAAGAGTTGTGACCATTTTCTTCAGACCGAAGCAATAATCAGAATGGTTAGGTTAAATTTAAGAGAAGTTGGTGGAGATGATTTGAGGATAACGACAAAAATGAAGTGTACCTCTTTATCATACCCTTATAATAAAGCAGAAAATTCCCAAGGTTAAACATTTATGCGCGTGGTCTATGTGCAGTTACCATTTTGGGCGTGGTCTTGATATTAGCAGCGTTGCCAGACCTGGTACAATTCTACGAATCTGGTACATTCTGAAACCGTTTCCTACAAAAATACATTTCTAAAACGGGCATGCGCTCAGTCTGGCAACCCTGCATATTCTGACCCGAGTCTTGCCGACCTGCCGATGCCATCGGTGACGTAACCGATCCTTGCCGTTTATGTTTGGAAGTGTGGTTAAAGTTTACATTTATTATTTTCACTGAAAGACCAAATTGAAGGACGCACTTTTTCATCGTATGTACTTCACACTTCATCTAAATTGC
This sequence comes from Agriotes lineatus, assembly GCA_940337035.1. Taxonomy (NCBI): domain Eukaryota; kingdom Metazoa; phylum Arthropoda; class Insecta; order Coleoptera; family Elateridae; genus Agriotes; species Agriotes lineatus. Next base: position 133,944,232 of record OW679198.1, on the reverse strand, counting down.
TGGCGGATGGCAGTAAGAAACAATATTACAACTGTCATCGCTCTGTAAACTTTTTGTGTGTTCTAGGCAAAGGTGTAACTTTTGAGCACATATTAAATGATATTCGTGATGCTGGCTTGACGAAAGAGGAATCACAAAAACTCTTACTTTTATAGAAGAAAGACTTGCACAATATCGCAAGAGATTTTTGTATAGATTATAGTACAAAACGCCACCATAGCGATGCAATAAGCGTAAAATTGTGGGTTGAAGATATGAAAAATCTAGGTGATGAGTATCCAGTACTGTTATATAAAGAACAAGGTGTTGGTTTTATTCAAAAGGCCATCCATTAAATTTTTTTCTTCAACAATGGTTGGTTTATTAAATTTTGATATGTCTTTAATTTGCTTCTATTTTGTTGTAACCAAATTGTAGCAACTGTTGAATTTGAAAAGACGTCATTATTATCAAAGCAAAATCGTTGATATCAAGAAGCCCTAAATCACTTTCAACACCTTGTTCTTTATACCGGGTTGTCATAAGTACCTGATATCACATTACCTTTGGAATCAACACCGCTTTATTAGATCGATGAATACAACTAAACTAAATGTCATTAATGTCATCACAACTAAAATTCCTATCTGTCAAAAATTATTACAGATGGAGTTAGAACAGGAGATTTTTATAATCGAGTCGTAGACTGAACTGCAGAATCCGGGGCACATTCCCCTCCTCTTATTGCAGTTTATTACATTACATAGGTACCAATACTTATTGTAATTAAAATATAATACTAACCCAACATTTATATGCAGCTAATTCTATGGCTACCGGGATCTCAGATATTTATGGCCACCCGGTATAACAATACTGGACACTCGTCACATAGACTTTTCGTATCTTCAACCCACAATTTTACGCTTATTGCATCGTTATGGTGGCGTTTTGTACTATAATCTATACCTACAAAAATCTCTTAGGCCAGCTACAGTAGGATCGGCCTGCCAAAAAAATCCAAGTGAGCTGAGATTTTGCATACACCTTTGACATTACAAATAATGTCTCAAAAGTCCCCATCGATATGGCGCTTGCGATTTGAGTTATTCAACGTCAAAGGTCACAGAAATAAGTTTTTCGCAAATATCTCGCTTTCTACGGGTAGTATCACTTTTTTAGTTATTACAAAAAATGAAGGCTAGGAAATTCTCTACAAAAAATATTATACAGGTGCTTTACGTACAACTAACCATTCAGTAAATAACACACTGTTAAGTTTTGCAGACGGGTTTTACTTCCTTTTACGATAAAGGAAGTATTGCATTCACCCCAAAAATTCTAAATTGAATTTTCAACAGATCTTCACGTTTTAGAGTCCCCTGAACCCAAAAAAACGTGTTTTTGTTCATTGGTCTGTCTGTCTGTGTGTCTGTCTGTCTGCGAACAGAATATCTCAAAAATGAAAAAAGGTATGGCGTTGAAACTTCATATATAAGTTTTGTGTACTTTCTAAATGCGACAGCTATCTTTTGAAGAAAATCGCATAACCGGAAGTATGATGTTTACTCTTGTGTTTCAAAAACGGCTCCAACGAGTTTTTTCAAACTTTACATTTTTATTACATTTTTAATGTGGATTGATTGAGATGAGTGATTTTCAAGTTGAATTTTAGAGGTATTCAACTGAAAAATCACTTATCTCACATCAATACACACCGGTTATACGATTTTCTTCAGAAGCTTGCTGTCGCATTTAGATAGTACAAAAAACTTATATATGAAGTTTCAACGCCATACCTCTTTTCGTTAATGAGTTATTCTGTTCGCAGACAGACCGACGGACGGACACACAGTCCAATGAGCAAAAACATGTTTTTTGGGTTCAGGGGACTCTAAAACGTGAAGATCTGTTGAAAACTCAATTTCCGAATTTTTGGGGTGAATCCAATACTTTATCGTAAAAAGAAGTAAAACTCGTCTGCAAAACTTAATAGTGTGTTATTTACTGAACGGTGAGTTGTATGTAAAAAAGCTATATAATCTTTTTTGTAGAGAATTTCCAACCTTCATTTTTTGTAATAACTAAAAAAGTCATACGATCCATAGAAAGCGAGATATTAGCGAAAAACTTATTTCTGTGACATTTGACCTTGAATAACTCAAAACGCAAGCGCGATATCGATGGGGACTTTTGAGACATTATTTGTAATGTCAAAATAAAGGTGTATGCAAAATTTCAGCTCACTTGGATTTTTTCGGCAGATGCTGCGGTTGTCCGTCTAATGTAACTGGACTATTTTGCGATATTGTGCAAGTCAAAGTGTAAAAATTGCTGTTGATTTTGTTAAAACTGTTATTTTGTTATTGCTATTGTCGCTATTTTTGTGTGTGTTGTTAATTCTGTTTTGAAATGCGCCATACCACAATGATGAGTACGCCTCCGATTTATTGAGTCGTTTAGCTTAACTAAGGTTAACGATTTAATGTCAATATGATAGATGTCAAAAGTGTTACCAATACAAAACTTGGAAATTACTAGATTCTAACATTAGTTCTGCCATCTATGACCACTGGTTTGGATTCAAGTTGTAGTGACATCTAGTGTACCTGTATAACACTTTAGTAAGAGTAGGGCAAACAGAGAAAAATTTTGGATCATCTTTTCATGGCTACCAAGATTTAAAGATATATTGAAAAACAAGGTTGGTAAAACTGACACACGAGTTGTCAGTTTCATCAAATTCGTGGTTAGCCGGTTAGGTTTTCCGTCAGTTTTGACACAGACTGACGCAAAACCTAACCTGCTAACCTTGAATTTTATGAAACTGACAACTCGTGTGTCAGTTTTACCAACCTTGTTTTTCAATATATCTTGAAATCTTGGTAGCCATGAAAAAATGATCCAAAATTTTTCTCTGTTTGCCCTACTCTTACTAAAGTATTATACAGGTACACTAGTGACATCTAGAGTCCCTGTATATGAAAGAGTTGGGACATTTAGGGTGACTTGTTTTGGATCCACAAACCATGGAGTACCCGATTTTTGCCAATTTTAAACTTTGCGCATAGTTCTTTCAACTAAAATAAATGAAATATATCTTTGCTATATCACATGGTCCTTGATTTGTGGATCCAATAGCTCAACTCTTAGTACATATAGGAACTCTAGTGACATCTAGAGACCCTGTATAAAAAGTAAGATAAGAGATGAGACAAGTGGAACCAGTTTTCAAGGATAAATTGATTAATTGCTATGTTATTGATAGAATGTTTCAAGATGTTGTCATTGCCAAACTGACATTTACCTAAAATGACCAATTTCTAAATGTCAAATAATGAATGGCGCTGCACTAGGTGAAGTGCAAATTCGCCCGTTTACTAGCTCCTCAGAAAATTTCACTTTGACTTTGAATAAGTGAAAAGCTTTTTACCCTCCAATAAAAATAGTTCAGAAGTTAAACACAATATGTTCCATGGACATTTAGCTTCAATAGTGGTTATTTCCATTTTACTGTCATTTTACGCAGATGGTAATACATTTTCTGTTGTGTTTTAAATTTCGTGTTTATCTCTACTATACCTTATTTTTGAAGAATTTTAAAATTGTGCAATACCAATTCTTTAAATTATGCTGAACACTTTTATATTAATTTTCTGAACATATTTCACTCTCACAACTGTACAAGTGGAATGATGATTGCACTGCTTTATATTTTAGTTGTCTCTTTGGGATTTTTCCTCTTTATAGTTAAGAACTAGCCTGACCTAAACTTTTCCTTGCATAATCTGTACGATTTTCACACTTCAAATTCTTAATAACAGACCTGCCTGTCAATATTCACATACAAGGGTCATTTTATCGAAACCTAAACACAATTTCTTACATCCAACTGCTAAACAGCCAGTCATTCAAGTTAAATTTATGAACAATGACGCCTAAAACCTGATTCATCTATCACACAAAGGAAATGTCACTTGTCATTATAGCAAAAATTAGAAATTTCAAATGGCATTAATCATTTCTGCCATGGAAAATGGTTCCAACCAATCCACAATGATCATCTGCATTTCCCGTCTCTAATATTAATATACAGGGTCTCTAGTGACATCTAGAGTCCCTGTATATAGGTTACTAAGAGTTGGACAAACAACGGGATACATTTTGATTGGTTTGGATCACTTTTTGCAAGACATGTGTGATAAACGTGCCGTTTTACATATTTTGTAACATGTTACGACCGATAGGTTCACACATGCAAATCTAAATTTTAACTAAATTGGCCGTATATTCCAAATATTCGGTTCTAGAGATCCTACTAATGATAAATACTCTGAAAACGCTCTCATCAAAAGCAAGTTAGCAAGATTGATTTCCATAATCTCTTCGTTCGACATATGTCAAATATCTAATTTGGATCAAAAACGTTTGTCAAGTCAGGCTGTTTGCCCAACTCTTAGTAAACTATATACAGGATCTCTAGTGACATCGCCATGGATATGCCATCTATGAGTGCTGGTCCAAGTTCAGACGACATCCCCATGGACATGCGAGCTATAGGTGTTGGTTCAATTTCCAGTGACATCGTAATAGGCACATATCATGAAGAGGTGTGTAGTTTTGTGAATTATATGTTACAATGTACCTATTTTAATTATGGATTGCAGCTATGGTGTCACTGTAGGAAACCAGACGACGGCGAACAAATGGTAAAATGTTCTGACAGAAAATGTAGAATAAAATGGTACCATTCAGTATGCCTACAATTACACAAAATTTTTTCGTTGACCGCAAAATCTTTTTTTGTGGTGAAAAATTTGATTAATACAACTAACCTCTATGCAAAATATCAAAACCTCAAAATCACAAAAACAGTTAATTAATGAAAAAGAGTGGATTAATCAAAAACAGTGTATTAATGACTTCTATTAATCCATCCTTTTTTAGGAAAAATTATTTTTCATACTTAATTATTCTTTTATGTTGTGTAGACAGCATGTGTAATTTTATTGATTGTTAATGTAGCTTACATAGTTTCGAAATATCCTTATGTTTCTTATCGTATAGGTACTATTTAATAATTTTTGCTATGTGATATTGTAATTTTGCTTTTTATTAATTGGCCACATGCAGAAAAAGATAATCAAATAATTTTACATTATATAATAAATGGGGGTGGATAGTATTAACGTTATTATCCTTAATTAACTAATTTTAATAATTTTGTAGATATTATTATTATTATTAAAGTAAAAATAATTAGATTAACTTTGTTAATACAATTTATTCATAATTATACAATTATAGGTCCCGGGTGGTGTAGCTTGAACAAGCGTCCACGTTCGATCAGCAGAGTTAAGCAACGCTCTCTCTGGTCAGAACTTGGATGGGAGTTCCACGGCTGTATCTCTCGGCGCCTCGTGATACGGCTGTCACGGAAATAGTTGGTCCCGGCGGTCATAACAACATCATGACTGTTGTTAGTGGGGTTGGAAGTCCCCATAAATGCACAGCGACGCCTAACGGCTGTTGGCTGAGTGCAAAATAAATAAATAAATAAATAGGAGGGCATAAATTTACGAGTGCACAAGAAACTGTTAATATCTGATCTACCACAGCAACATCGTCAGTTTTTCTTTTTTGCCAGGAACAACATTGGCATCGTTTCGTGAAGACTCCAATAACGTGTTTGACGTGTATTCTGAAAAAAGATATAATTAAGATAATTATTGTAACAATATACTTGCACTACCTCACGCTTGCTATATTCCCGGTTGATTCTATATCCTTTGGATCGAGCTGCCGTTTCCCTTTTAGAAAAGCAGGCGTTATCACTGTGGCCATATGTAGTCCTACGGAGTCTTTTATTAAAAAGCCTCTGCCAATACAAAATCTTCTGGCAAGAGATTGTTTATCCACACAATCCACAATCCTCTGTTAGACCTTTATCGCTTATTCTGCCACCATATCCATGTGATACAAATGATATTGATCCAGGAGGAGTGATGCCCTATTAGTACCTTTACCGTATAATGTTGTTTGTACGTAGACCATGTAGTACATTGTACTTCAAGGCTACTTGATTTTTCCACTCTCATCTCAATACAATTGATTATTACTGAACTCTTGTTGCCAAATGCTACCTTGAAGCATTCTGGCATTGATTTAATCAGCTGATCTCGTTCAGGCCAAATAATAAAATTTTTCATCCGATGATACATAATATTCAATGTGGTATAAAATATTCTGGAAATTGTTTGTATGCTGACGTTAAACATGTATGCAATAAACTAAAATCTAAATGTAATGTAAGTTTTATCACTGTTATCAAAAACATGACTCTAAGCATGTTTTACGTACTGAATTAGGAATAAATATATATAATTAAATGTGAACTGTAATAGTGTAATGTATTTGGTGTAGCATTTGCCATAGTAGACGTGTGTAAAAGATTTTTTTTTGTAATGTCACCAAGTATATCTATCTAACGTGCAAAACTTTAAATGCAGCATGTGCCGTGGGCTACAACGTCATTCTTCCATGCTCACGTAAAACTTTTACATTCACTGGAAAACTCTCACTTTTCTTAACTTGTAGAACAATTCTTTCCGCAATTTTTTTTTACTGCGTTCCAACAACGTCGTATTAATTAGGACGCATTCCAGAGGCGAGCGTTTCCTTTCCAGAGACTTTCCATTTGAAAAACTATTTTTTTGGAACTTTTCCTTGCTGCAAATCTCTAGCCTGCTTTTAAACTTTCTTTAGTGCAACAAAAGTTATGAAATTCGTCGTACATTTTAAATGCGGGCATATGCCGCGGGTTTCAGCTAGTAGTCCTATAATTACAAGTACATCTAACAATATGTATCTATAATATAATTTTCCTTAATGTGTGTTTGTCTGTGTGTCTGTGCTACAAAATAAAATCTCACGTTCCGGCTTCACAGATGTTTATATTTGTTTAGGTTTTGTTTTTCTTATCTTAGCGCTCGGCTCGGAGCTTGACCTTTCGCTTATCCTATTTCACGTGCGCGCCGATTCAAGACTCGCAGCGCGTAGCGCGCGGTTTGCTTGTTATGAATTAAATTTCTAAATCTACCAGAGAATGTTTCAAGCTGTGGCGCAAAATTTTCTAGATAACATCATAACGCTAAATTACGAAGCGCTGGTATACAGAATGTTTTATACGGTACTGAGAAAACTGAAAGGGTAGCTAGAGGGGACCAAAATAAAGTTATTTTCTTGATAAACCCAACATCAAGAAAGTTACAGCAAGTTAAAGTTGAATAAATTAATGAGCATTCTCTACAAACTGAAGTAGTAATTTACGTTTTAAGTTCAAGCAGTTTTCGAATGGCTGCTAAATCTTATTAATAGGGAAGCAAAATTTCCAATACATGTACTGGTGACGGATATTGCTCTTTTACTAGGAATGATGTGCTCAACGTCCATAATTCTCACATATGGGCTGATCAAAATCCGCACGCGATTCGCCAGAGTAGCTTTCAGCAGCGTTTTAGTTTGAATCTACGGGTTGGTATTTTGAACAACATCTTAATAGGGCCTTACGAATTACCAGCACGTCTTAATGGTTATTTTTATTTGCAGTTTTTACAAGTTCTGGCAGAGTTCCTCGAAGGTGTTCCTTTGGATGTGCGCCGTATCGTGTGGTTTATGTATGACGGCTGTGCTTTATATTTTAGTCATGTTGTACGAGATTATCCCCATACCATCTTTCTGCAAAGGTGGATCGGTCGGGTGGATTCATTTTATGGGCACCACGCAGTTCGGATCTCAACCCAGTGGAATTTTTCTTACGGGGTTTTATGAAAGAATTGGTATATGCCACCGAAGATCTGCAACAGAGCAATTACGCCAATCATTTCGAAGAGTATCTCAAAACTGGATTCGTCGAGCTCAATGTGCGTTGAACTGCAAGGTCAGCATTTTGAACACTTAATGTGAATGTTTTTGTTATGGTGAATTGTTTGTAGCTTATTTAATAACAACATTATAATCTATAAAATAACGTTTTTTTTTTATTTAAAAAGATATCTTATTCTTACTCTGTTTTCTGTATAATTTAAAATTAAACTTCCTTAAGCAGCAAATTATCAGGTGTTGTAAGAAATATGTGGGCATTCATTTACAAGAACTTTAAACTGCTGTTATTTTGATGTTATTGGGTTTTGGCCAGAAGTTTATTAAGAAAGTACCTTTATTTTGGTCCCCTCTAACTACCCTTTTAGTCTCGTCCGTACGTTATGAAACATCCTGCATAAATAAACCTTTTGATACGTATTTCAAGTTAGATTGCAACATGTCGTTAGAAATTTGCATGCTTCACTCTCACCTGGATTATTGCTGGTGTGTGTTGGGAGCTACTCCTTAAGTGAAATATAAAGTGAGATCGAAAAGTGAAAAACGTTCTGCTGGAAACTATTTTTTAAACTGTACTATGGTATTTGAAACGAGTTAAAAAATGTTCTTTTTTCTACTCCTGTAACTAAAATAACATTTAACATACTAACATACACGTCACTAAGTGACCTTTTAATCATGCCGTCATAACCTGTGACTAAGAGCCTCTTGTCACGGGCTGAAGTCGGCAACGATGTTTTAGTCACGGGCTGAAGTCGGCAACTATGTTTAGTCTCGGGTTGAAGTTAGGTTCAGACAGTATTTGCTTTATTAGCCACAGCCAAAACTAAAATCAAGTTACTTTTCAACAGTCAACCTTGATGTTTGTCAAGCATAATGTAACCTAACATAAAATTCAAAATCTTAATGAAATAATATGATGTTATATTGTTTAAATTGTGGTTGTAGAAAAAGTATAGTATGTAACACATATAAAACTTGCCTAGACACGTTTATTAAACACTTGCTGAGCTACGCTCCGCTCGTGCCTAAAAAAACTTATTACTAATATACTATTAATTGCTATTAATTTAACAAAAGCATAAAAACCGTAATTTTTTCAATAGGTATTTCCAAGCAATAAACAAAATTAAACTTCAAAGTTTTATTATCCAGTGTTAGATTCCTCCCAGAATTTTACCATGCGATGAAGGTATAGTACGAGAAACGTTAATGGCATGTTATGAATATTCTACCTGGATGTAGTTTATGCTGTTGCTACGGATTATTGATTATTTCTATAATGCAAGCTTAGAAAGAGAATCAGCTGAAACATTTAAACCTCGCATTTTATAAAACTTTTTATAAAAACGACAATACTAGTATACCATAATCATAGTTCACATATACGCTAATATTTATAGGTCGCTCTTAAAATAACTATAGAAAATATTGAATTATAACAATAAATTGATTAGGCAGAACTCTCGAACAATATACTACTCAAAGTAGCTACGCCAAACAAACCTTAAACTAACTTGATCAATAAAAATTGACATATATTTTTAAAATAATTATCCATATTATGCGCAGTTGGCTATAGTGTTCCATTATGTGTATTGAATATCCATCAATCAGACATTCACAACGTACATAGGCCTTAATGGGACAGCAATAATTTTTAAATCTCGAAGCAATTTCGTTTTATATTACTTGGGTAAAGGGTCAATTTCCTTAGAAACGAAATTAGGGATTTGTACTTAATCACTCTGCCAGGCTTGCACATTGAACTAATTCTGGAATGACTTTTTCTTGAATAAGATGTTGATATAGATCATTCGCACTGAGATACATACTTATTAAATTTGTATTATTGAAAACCGATTAGATACGCAACTATGTTATCAATTAGTTTGATAAGTTGAACATAAAGTCCCCGTTTTCTTTAGGATACCTAATTATGAATTACAGAACAATCGCTTGGAATATTTTTCGTTTATTATTATGAGAAAGACTCGGCCAAAAGCTTTAAGTAGTTTTCGCGCTGGATCGTTACGACACTTTCCGCTCAATGCGCTCAGTAAACCTCGCACCGCATTACTGTTTGTAGTGGTTACCTGCTTTTCTAAATGTAGCTCTCTTTTAAGTGTATAATATTCACTGTGGCCTTGGCGTTTATTATTAAAGCGGTATTATTAATTCAGGACTTTTGGGAAATATTCAACAACTGCCCCTTAAAACATGGAAGCGGAAACCAAAGATCCCAGAAAAGAGAATCCCAGGGCACGTGCGAATCCAATTTCAGCCTTGTTTTTTCTGTAAGTAAAAGTTTGCTTTTTGTTGATAGTTTAAGTGTCTCCGTTTTAAATTTTAGATATAGCTATTGTTAGTTTGACAAGTTCAAATTCCTACTAATTCATTAAATTTAATTCTAAAAATAAATCTAGTTGCAGTTATGACGTGCTTGTTTGTATCAAAACATTTGAAGACACCATTTGTGTTATAATTATACTTTCTTTTCGTTTAGTTGGTTTCGATAGAAAATTTTAATACAAATCAATCGTTACACAGCCTTGCGATTTATATTGGCTTTTATGACATGTTGTTTGATTATAATCAGCATTAAGTAGCGTATAATCTGATTGTGGTCCAGAAATAATCATTTCCCACGTGCCTCGTTTAATATTGTGTAACTCAGCATCAGCTGTGAGCGTACAAAGATAAGGTGCAAATTGCTCTGTCGAAAATCCTAGGGAAGCCGAGCAGAGGTCAAGGCACTATTCCACGTTGTCAAGATGTAAACACTGTCTGCAGTTACCGGCTTTTAGGTCACCTAGTTATTTACTCCAACCTTATTTCCGAAAATGTAGTAAATAGTTCATTAATTAAATTTTAATTTAGTGCCGTAGCTAGAAATTGTCTCGAAGATTCAATTTATACTGTTGTAATGTACCGGGCGAATAAAAAGTAAAGAGAATTAGCACTGACGCTTAGTATATTAACTTTTCCAACAGTAGGTGCTGATCTAATAATCGCCAACGATTTAAAATTGCACTCAACACGGACTTGAATCTTAGTTTCTTTTTTAAACTTAAAGAATGCGTAAGTGACTACTTTGATGTTTATCATATTCAAAGAAATTTTTCTTTGATATACTCAGTTTAAGAGAGTTTCCACCTCTCCTAATTGCTCATTGAACTTGTTAGTTTAAATATTATGCACAATGTAAAATGAATAAAAAAAGGTAGCTATTTCCAGTTATAATTTACTTGAGATGACGAGACATATGTCGCCGCTTTCTCGTTGATGTACGTTTGGTTGGGTATTGTTTGTAAATATGAAAATTTAGGTGAATTTCTTAAAAGATTACCTATACCGGGTGACAATGAGATCAGGGCCATGTTTCTATCTCCTTTAGTTATCAACGGATTTGAATGAAACTTGTTACAATGATAATAAACATAGTTTTGAATTGAGAGACAGATATAATCAAAATTGCCGACTTCCGGTTTCACCGGAAATGTCATTAACTTTGATTTTTTAAATGGAGTGTTTTGTATATTTTACGTTTTTCGGAATCTACGACTCAAATTACATACGGCAGTGTTGTCAAATTTACTTAGGTATTTCCCAAAAATATTTTAAAAATGTATAAATTAAACATTTTTCGGTTTTATATAAAGATAAAGTGGTGCATGATGCATATCGTTAGATAGGTAATTAAATTTTCTATCTAAAGGCATAATGGCCCTTGGTAGGTGCGATTTAAAAAAACTGAGTTTTTCTCAAAAAACACGTTTCGCAAATTTTATTCCTTCATGGACGATTTGTTATTGATAAAATTAATAAAATATGTATTATTATGGGTTACTAGAGCCATTTAGAACACATTTTCTCCAATCACGGCCTTCTATGAGAAAAATAAAATACCTAAAATAAAGAATTTTTTGTTTAGAAGAAGGAAAATTTAGTAAAAGTATCGTATGTAATTTGAGCTGTGCATTCTAAAAAACCTAAAATATATAGGGTGATTATTTAAAAAATTAAAGTTAATGGCATTTCCGGTGAAACCGGAAGTTGACCATTTCAACTAGGTACATCTATTGGTCAATCAGAAATTATGTCTAGTATCCACATATCAAATTTTATTCCAATTAATTCATAAATAAAGGAGATATAAGCATGGCCTTGGTCTCATTGTCACCCGGTATGTATTGTTATACCTTTAATAATTATATAACTCGAAATCGGCTCAAGTTTAGTAAAGTACCCGACTAATATTTTTATTCTAACTTTGTAATTATTAACATTATCATCTACAGGGATAGATCGCTACATCCAAATTTTAAACTACTACTAATTTGCTATAAACAATTATTCAAAAGTCTGATTACACATTTATTTGTACGCACCCTGTATTTCTAACTGATGGGAGTGGCATTAATTTCAAGATGGTTTCAAGGTCTTGACAGGACATACCCAGCTCTGAAATTTTATTTACATCGTCGATGTCCACGTAGTAAACGCTGTTACTATGCAATAATAATTGAACGTAAGTACACCGCGTCACAAAACAAAACACTTCTACTGGCGCAACGAACGGAAGTGACACTCAAACCGACGCCACGAGCACATTCACAAAAACGACACTTTTTAGATAGCAAATCTGACCTTTAGATGGCTGCTGCGATGATTCTAGGGCTATTTGCCCCGACTTGGATGTCCCACGATGCTCTGGACAGGATGTCGTTCCCGGCCTACTGTCAGCAAGGCACAAATCTGCACTCAAATCCACGTGGATGTCGGCAGCAACCTCGATGACCGTTTGAATCGCTTTCACTGACGCTGGGGGGTCCTATTGTAGCGCTCCGCTACACCATTGCTCGCTTATACACTTGTACACGCACTTATAAACTGGCTGGACCCCCGTAGAATTACATCCCAAACACCATGGCTTACATTGGACCAAATTGGTGCTCGTATCTATCTGGTAGAAGCCCAATTTCAAAGAAAAACTTCTACAAATCACACAGGACACACTCTCTCAATAAAACACAACTTCTAGTCAACTTGGGTATTTAATAGAACATAAAAATCACTTATATTGGGGGAGCTTGGAATAAACATAACCAACCTCTTGAAGAAGCTGCCCCCAATTTTATTGTTTACAGTTTTTGTTTTAGGTGCGTGAAATACCAAGCCTACTCGATTTTAATTTGTTTTTCAACAAAGACAACACTATTCTAAAAACATTATACTATCAATTATTTCCAAGGCCTACACTATTTTATAACAAATCTGAAATTTAAATTATTACAATTACTGGACATTTTTATACTAAACAACTGTTTTTTTGGTTAATGTATTAATTACTAATAATTATTATTCGACATATAAGGCTACTAAAATGTGATCATAGCTTTCTCTTTCCTGTGGCCACTTTGGATTTTTCAATCTTCCGACATCTCACGATTTTCCAAGCAAGAGTGATGTGCGCTTCATGCAGCCGCTGTAATTTAGCAATGCTAGGATTCCAGAATATTGCAGAATTAAACAAACCCCAGGCTGTCTCTCGCTCTCTAATAGTTTATAGCAGGTTCGCTTTCATAGCCACTTATCGTGTTGGAATATTTCAGGCCTTCTTCTTTGTCCCACCCTCTCATGGGAAATACCTAGAAATGGATTAATTAGTAGTTCGAAGGTGCCATTCATCTATGCTATGCAAAATTACTACTTCTGAAGGCCTTTTACTCTTACGATTTCGAGCCATAGTACTGGATACAAGCGCTGAGCCCCAATTTTGCAGCTTTGTTGAGCCAGTTTCATCACTAGACCCCGTCCACAGCTAGCACTTATCAGACACCTTTTTTAAGATTCTCATCTTGGTTGAGCCATCTCGAGTGCGCGGATTTGCAGAAGTAGAAAAATACTTCTCACGTCCATGCCGAACTCTTATGGTAGCGTTGCTACTCACCGATTGTAGAGCAATCCTCAGCAGATAGTTACAGAATATACACGGCGAGGTAGTTCTCGTTAGTTTTAGTGTTTCTGTAGTGGTTGCTGGTTTTTAGTAACATCCACCTCCAGTAACAACCCTTGTACGCGATAATGGTATTTCGAGGGAGTACTAAGACTTTGTTTTGTTAATCGTGGGCAGCTAGTACACAATTTGAAGTACAGTAAAAATATTCGGACGCAAAAGATCTTATACGCTGAAAACTCGGTTCCTAAAGTAAATAAACTTCACACGCGAATGTCAGCATCCGCACTCCGTTTTCGCTCAGTTTTCAAGTATAGTTGGGAGTCGCGTGCCCGTGTAGTAATTGCGAGAAAAGGCGTACACCAATTTACTTTTTAATCAGTTTATTTACATTTCATTTTGACAAGATAACTGTGTGCATACATAAACAAATTTGACATTCACAACTAGTAAAAACGAGATAAAACTTAAAATAGTCAACGTCATGGATTACTACATTCACAATGAAATAAAACCTTGAGATAAAATGACACCACTACAAATACATTAAAATATATATACCATTATCGATTTATATAAGTAGACATTTCCAGAAATATTATGTCATGTTTTGGAGCTGATTTTATATAGTGTAAATAAACACTGGGTTAGGGCAATTTATGATTTCTATTTGTTGCTTTATGGGAACAACTATGTGGTTCGCGAAAACTTTTACTTTGCACTTCCTGCTCAGGAAATGCAATTACTAAACAACTTATGACGGTGAAATGGCAAATAATTGCACTAAAAAGTCAATTATTAATAGTAAAATAGATTCTATTTATATTTTAGGGAAGTGCTTAATATTGATTTTGATTAACAACTGTCTTTTGTAACTCCTAAGTAAAAGCTTCCAAGAAAGTTTTACAACGCTCTTTTATCTTTTACGTAATAGTTGATCTGATTCCACGATTTACCCATGTTATTTATCTCTTTTAGAACCTTTCATTTCCAAGTGTTTGTGTTAGACTTGTGTTAGAGATGGGCGGTATTATTTTGTTCTTTTCGTAATATGTAGCCAATAGATATCTGTTTCGGGCATCTTATGATATGGTTCCCGGTTTCCTACACATACAGTTAAGAATCTTCAATACCAAAGAAATTCGTTATACAATAGGGCTAAAATAACCGGAAACCCATTGGATTGGAGCGATTATAAACAGACTAAAAACTATTATAATAGGCTCATAAAATTACGAAAAAACGAAGTTTATCAGAAACAGATAGATGAGTGTAGAGGAGATTCCAAAACTATGTGGAAAAAATTAAAAGATTTGATCAAAACAGACAGCAAAAACGTTCCGGACTCTATCGAGTTTACAGACGGTATAAAGACGAATTCTCCTGATATCGCTCAAAGTTTCAACAAATACTTTATAGATAGTATAACAGAAATCCATGCAAGTCTTGATAACACTAGTGGTAACGTAGATTTTTGTAATATAGGTCAAAATTGTTCGAGTGTCTTCACATTTCAACAAATAGATATGGCAAAACTTAATTCAGCGATTTCAAGTATGAAGAATAAAACAAGCACAGATGGAATTACACTCGAAATTATTAAAGATGCTATTCCAGTTATTGGCAATACATTATTAGAAATAATAAATGACTCTTTTCAAACAGGAGTGTTCCCTACAATATGGAAAACAGCACTAATAACACCTATTCCAAAAATTGCTGGTACCAAAAAGTGTTCTGAGTTTCGACCAATAAATATGCTCCCGACATTAGAAAAAATAATAGAACAAATAGCTAAAGAGCAACTACAAGAGTACCTTGAAAAACAAAATTTATTAATGGAAACCCAATCTGGTTTTAGAAAAAATCATTCATGCGAAACAGCTTTAAATATGGTGCTGGCTAACTGGAAAGAGGAGATCGAGAAGGACAAAAAAATAGTTTCTGTGTTCCTGGACTTAAAGCGTGCATTTGAGACAATAGATAGAGATATACTTCTATCTAAAATGGAAAAATATGGAATTACGGGCAGGGCAAATAATTGGTTTAGGGACTATCTCTCCGAACGATATCAAGTAACTATCTATGACGGAGTCAAATCGGAAGCAAGAGAAAATAAATTAGGTGTACCACAAGGATCAAAACTGGGACCACTTCTTTTTATTTTATATATAAACGACATGGACACAATTGTCGAAAGGTGTAAATTAAACCTTTTTGCAGATGACACCCTAATTACAGTGAGTGATAGCGATGTTAACAGTGCGGTATGTAAAATGAATTCTGAACTAATAAAATTGTCAAAGTGGTTAAAAAGTAACAGACTAAAGCTGAATACGATGAAAACAAAGGCCATGATCATTACAAACAGGCCTTTAACGGAGCCAGTAGATGATGTGGCGATAGACGGTGCGAATATAGAATACGTTGCCGAAATGAAATATCTAGGGGTAGTTATTGATCATAGATTAAAATTTAGGAATCACATAGATTTTATTGTTAAAAAGGCGGCTAAAAAGATTGGGTTTTTTGGTAGAATTAGTAGTAAATTAAATGTATGGTCTAGAATTTTAGTTTATAAATGTATAATTGCTCCGCATTTCGAATACTGTTCCACTGTGCTATTTTTAGTAACGGAAGGAGACCTGCAAAGGCTGCAAAAGTTACAAAATAGAGCGATGAGGATAATATTGCGTTGTCATAGGAGGACCAGAATTGCCAATATGCTAGAAATGTTGCAGTGGCTTAGTGTTAAACAAAGGATACATTTCAATACGATGGTTTTTATTTTTAAGCTGGTAAGAAATATGTTACCTAGTTATATGAGTAATCATGTAGTTTATAATAAAGATGTTCATAATTATAGAACTAGAATAGTAAACAATTTCCGACTTCCAGCAAATACAAAGAGTTTCACACAAAATAGCTTCTATTATAAAGGATTTAAAATGTATAATGACCTCCCAAACGAGGCTAAACGATTAACTAATGTGAAACAATTTAAAAAAATTTGCTCGGAATATGTTAAAAACTTGTCTCAAATATAGCAGTAAGGTTGAATTAAAAGATGGGGACTTACACTAAATAAGTTTTAAGTTGTATAAAATTAGGCGTTTGTTATTATGTATATAAACATCTTTTTTTATGATGAAATAAACCTACTTACTTACTTACTTACTCTTTTAAGCCTGGCAATAAATATACTTGTTTCGGTTTTTCGAATAATCTGTGTGCTGGTTTAGCTCTTACAATTCTGCCGTCTATATGAACTATAGACGCACGTTTATTAATGATGAGGCCTAGACAACAAAAATTCTCATCATCTTCGGTTATGCCCGCTTTGGATGATGAAAGGGATTACTTGCTTTTGTTTGTTTTAGTTTCCAGCCCCACACACTAGGTATTAGTCTGTTTATTTTGTTTCTTATACCACTGTAGGTGGTAGCTTTCATCTGGTAGTCAAGGTTTTCGAGATTTCCCATGACCTCCCACAAAGTACCTCTTCTGTTAGTGATAACATTACTCACAACTACATGCGAGATCGAACAACGGTAGAACAAATTTGCAAGCTTGTTTTACTTTATCTCTTAAGTAAATTTATCTATACAAAGTACTCATTTTAAGTCCCTGACGATTTACAAACCGCTGAAGACGTAGTAGGTAATCCATCAATTAATTCAGAAAATCTTTATTATATATTGTAAGATCCTTGAAGCAAATTGTACGACTAATAACTGTTACCTTTCAGAAGTAGAATGGGTGGCCTATTTTCTAATGTTAAGGCGTCACTATTTAATATGAGCACCCTCTCACGTAACGAATGATTTCCAAGAGTGGAACGTGTCATTGTTGAGATACAACTCCACGTTTCGCTTGTTTTCATATAGGGCTTTATCAAGGGTATAAACAAAAGAGCACGGTAACTTAACGTGTCAACCACGCCATAGGCGAAACTCTTTCCCCAATCGAAAAGAAGAGTTGTCGCCGTTATTTGAAGACGTGTGGAGCGAGGTTTAGAAATGAGCGCTTATCACATGGGGGAAGAGGCTAACCTTACTAGCGATTGAGATTATTGCGGTGTTAGTAGATCTTAATGGCTTTGCGAAACTTTCTGTTAAAGAAGAATGAATATTTGCAGATAATAAAAGTGTAATCGAAACGGATCTTATGACCGGTTGCTGTGTTTGGTGTTCTGCGGTAGCTGATTATTATGCTAGACCTGACCTAAGATAACGCTGGTGTTCAGAAATATAAGATTTCTTAGACGTCCTGTTTCACCAATGTGCACAGCATTACAGCAGCAAGGGACTCTTTTGATTACATGCTGTTTAATTTATCCTTAGGTAAAGGAAGAATCTCTAAGATCTTGCTCGGAGGTTTATGCGATCCGTGATTTGAAGGATATGGGGAAGAAAGACAGGAGGTTTAGGAAGCTGTGGATGGAGATGGTGATTGATGGCGGATGATTCAATTCAGCGTGGATGTTGTCGGGTTGGATATGAAGACAGCACGGTACACAAGCGAATTTATGATGGAAAGTTTTTATATTGGTGATGATGCATATCGGAATTTAGATAGCGGTCAGTGTGGATCGTTATGCGATATACAGAATGTCCAAGTTTGATTTCCTCCTCCATGGCAAAGTTGATGACTGGATTTTGACTATTGACATGGTTTAAGAAGAAGTGTCTTTACCGTGTGGCCAAATGATAAAGCTGTGCTCAAATGATAAAGGTGTGGTCAAATGATAAAGGTGTGGTCAACGTATCGGAAGTAGATTTTGGGTTTTTATTCTTAAGATTCCAGAGCCACGGTTTTGAAAGCATCCATGAAAATATTGACAACAACGCCAGAGATTTGTTTACGGAATTGTCCTTGAAATAGGAAATAAATGGAAGAAAGGCGGTTTTCTATAAGACCAGGTAGATTTGAACACACCTCACCATAATCTGATAACTCTTGTGCTTTGACTATAGAATCGGGAATCGGACCTTGAGTAGAGAGGAAAGTGACACCGAAGGTCACAAGCAAATCTTCAGGTTCAACATTAATAGTAGATATAAGTTCAACGAAATGTTATGAATTGCGAACATACGATGGGGATTTATCAGTAAACTTATTTAGGATATTGGTTACGTATTTTGCTAATGAGAAAGTTGGGGAATTTATGGTACTGACAATGGACTTAAGACTCTGAGTAGTAGAATACTCTATTTACGAATTTTAGGAATACCATACAACTGTGGGGGGTTTGGGGGTTTTGAAGTGCGAGGAATCAACCTGTGTAGGAAGATCTGAAGGTTTTATAAGAGCAGTAACACCCCGTTCGATTTTGGAAGTTGGGTCTCGAGGAAATGGGATGTAATAAGAGTTGTAGAGTAAAAACCTAACCTGAGTGGTGGATACGGGTCAATTACGAGACTAATCAGGGCAACGGCCTATTAAAAGAAAAACAGATGTTAGATGCCATGGCGCCACCACTTTTCTAATAGGGGTAATACACAGGTGAGCCCACTGAGAAAAGTGAAAGCAAATGGGTACTCCTTTTAATTCCAACCTTAGCAGTGTTTGGTCAACGAAACCACGAACAACAGCATTGAACTTACCTTGCGGGAAAACTTCTTTGCAGCTTCCTAAACCTGTTTTACAAAGGAAAACACACACAAGTTCGCATGCAAACGACATAAACATCAAAGAGGAAAACACAGCTAAACGAAAAATTACTATACTATATTAACAATATGTAAGTAAACACTTGCTTAGTAATTAAATGTAACGAAACGGGTTAGTAATGGGTTAAGTTGCGTGACGTTTAAACTAGATAAACTTGACTCAAAAACAATAAAACTTGACGGTAAACAATATGCCTCAAGGGTGGTAATATTTTATTCGCAACTACTTTAGGCAAAGTATAAACATCAAAACTAAGGGCAAATGTCTAATTGAGCATAGTGACGTTCAACGTAGATAGGATACCTACCTAGAGAATTCACTCAGGGACTTTATGATAAACACGCTGGAAAAGCAACACCTGTTGTGTAAAAAATCACGAACTATATAGATTTTAGAAAACTAACGATGAGAGTCCTCCTATCTCATTATATAACTAAAGATAAGATAATAGCATACCTCACAAATAAAGCAGTATTGCATGCACAGATGATAAAGCAAGCTTGGTTGTCAGTTGGAAAAGTGGTACCAAATCGTTAGATGGAAATGATGTTAGCGAACTTGAAAGCACACATGAAGGAGCAAATATAAAAATTATTCTGCACTCCCTGTACATCTCACAGCGCGTTACTGCTCTCTACATTTATTCAGCAGATACCGATGTTTGTGCCCTTTCCCTGTGGTGGTCACAGCTTTTCCATCAGACAGTATGCTTGTCACAGGAGTTGGAACTGATAGAAGATAATATAGACTCAAACGTGCATGCTACTGTTAAAGTGAAGGCATTATTAGGCCTTCCTGCTCTTTCAGGTTGTGGTGTTACCGGGTGATTAAAGAATAAAGGAAAATTATATTTCTTCAAAGCTTTCGAGACCACAGAAAAAATCTTGAAGCTGCGGGAAGACTTCGACACCTAGAAGAATTTAAAACTGAAGATAACAAATCTATAAGGTGATTACTGTAACAAGTTAATTCACAAGAAAAAAGGTCAGACATTGGTCAACTGCGGTCGTGAACGTTAAAAAAAAGAAGTGTAAAGCGAAAATCTGCCACCAACAAGATCCTCTCTAACACCATACTTTATCAGGATCGGAATTTGAATGACATGTCAAAGTTTGAAAAGATATACTACCAATACCCACAGGTTATTTAGATTATTTCATTATTTCCACGGCCATCGTCATCATAACGAATACGTTGAGGGATTGAACTATGTTATTGTTATAAAAGCACTCAATGTTTCACCTACTTCTTTTGTTTTCACTCCAGGCGAAACATTGAGTTGTTCTATCTCAACAATGACACGGTCTAATACCGAAAAGCGTACGTTGCCTAACAACTATAGCTGTGGAAGCCTTCGAAAACAAGTTTATTTATGCAACACTCGATAAATGGCGTCCTTGTATAGATCTTTTCTGAAAATCATAGTATCTACTGGTATGCCCAGAGTTAAAAATGTGCAAAGCGTTGTGATTTAAACCATCACGCATAGAGTTAGAGAGGGAGTAGCCGGCAGGTAGTGAGTTCGAATCTTACACCCGGTCATCGGTCGTACGTTCTGCGGTGGTCGAGATCCCTGTGAAAGAGAATTTTCCTTTTTCATTTGGTTAGGCTAGCCACCTGCCAGGCCTGTGGGCGAAGATGGCTTATAAAAACCATATTTTATGTGGTTAATAATCGGCTCTGAGCCAGAGGACGAAGAAGAAGCAACGTAGAGGTAGAGTGAAATTATCTGTAATGTCCAGTGATTAGCTTTAACGTATTTCTGTGGTACACATTTCGACGAAATCCTACCTGTTCAGGATGGAGATGTGGTTCTACTGCATTCAAAATTATTTTTAACAGTCGTTGACAATTGATGTCCTTGCTAATTCTTTGTTAGATGTTTCTATTTAGAGTAACTATTAAAAATGCATCCGTATCTGTAAACCAATTATACTCTTATTTCACTATATCACTGATTTTACCTTGTTTGTTATAGATTGACATTAGCAGCGAAAATGGCTTCTTTAATCCTTACTGGGTCTCCATTTTCTTCCTCGTATTGTCGTTTATTATATTTCCTATGATTAATTATATAATAATTAAACCATCCTGCAGCGAAATATAATTATTAACAAAGTTTCCAAAGATTTTATACAGTAATGTAGATCTTCATTGACTGCTTAACGTTCACAGTTAAACTTGCCCTGCATTAGAATAAACAACAAGCTTTAAGGCTGCTCAAATAGCTTGTGGTAGGGGTAGGCCGTAGGCTGTAAGACTTAAAGTCTCGCTTGCGATAGTAAAAGAAATGCACCTGGAAAGATACGAGGACAAATTCATGTTATTTTTATGAGCGCTACCTGATGTGTGTAAGTCAGTGATGTAATGCGGCAAAATCCAGTATAAAATCTGAGGCGGCTATATTAAACAACGCACCTAAAAATACATTTTTTGCTGGTCTCAGCTGCAGATGCAGAACTGCGCGTTCATAAAAAGGGGTGACAACTTTTCAAACTATAAAATGGTTAAAGTATGTTCGTATTGAATTTGTAGTTTCTTTAACTTTTTACAGAAATTCTTAAAGCATACGCTATAGTGATAGATAGTAAACTGGAATGTGAGTATTTACATGTAAATATGTAATTTGTAGTATAAATAAAATTATTAGTCAGTGACAAATATCTATGTGCAGGATGAATGCTGAAAATACAGTACTTACTAATTTCGAATAGAGAAGACTGTTTGGTATTATTCTTTAAATGTGTGTCAAAATATGATTTTTACGCACAATTGAGCAGGCTCTTATTTTGTAGTAATTGTTGCTGAATATCTCGATTGGAAGAGGTGGCCTCGTTTGCCAGATCTATCGCCATGTGAATGTTTATGGGATCGCCTAAAACTTATCTTCAAATCACCAACGGCTAATTTGAATGAGTCGCAGAATCCTGTGTTTCAAGCAGTTCCAGAAATAATTCTAGAGTGGTAGTTTCATAAACTGTGCTCGAGCGCTACCATTATGTCCAGATAAATATTTAATAGAAAACGGCAGAAATTTTGAACAAACTTCATAATTACTTTTTAAAACAAAATTTTAACCTTATTTTGTTTTTAAAAATTTGACATGGATTAATGTTAACTATCTGGATTAACATTTAAAATTGTCAAATTTGGAGACACCTTGTATAGATAAAAAAGTTTTTATTAAATGTTTGTTCTTTGATCTGACACTTGCCAATAACTATGAAGTCTCGTTAAAGACATACACAATCTTTTTTTTTATAAAACTAATATTAAATAATCGGACAAGATCTTTGTAAAGTAACAGGCACCTCAGAAGCGTTACGTATTTAACTGGAAATGCACTTTGTAAATTTTACCCACTATTGTTTTGTACGAAGGGTAAAAAAAGTCACAGCAATTTAACTTTAAAGTAGAGATTCCCACAATTCTGTTTGAAGTTATGGTAATGGGACTGTTATCATTATATATAAAGGTATGCTGTGCGTATCTATGTATGTCACGTTTTCATCGACACCAGTCGGTCCTGTCGTCACCATTTCATTTTTAATAATATCTCAATGATATTACTATAATTACAATCTGAACAAAGCGTTGCTCAATAAGTAATATTGTGCAAACTTAAATTACTACTTCAAAATTAAAACTAAAGGTTCTAACAATTTATTTACACTAATATTGGCGTGTATACTAGCACTAGTTATACTCTGCTTTTTCACTAACATACATATTAAACTAGCTCAAAAGGTTTGGTCCTCTTTTGTCATTTTGTCGAGAATCTGGATTGCCTCGACATTGACGTGGTGAAGGAGTCTCTGTTAATGACTCTTGGCGAATTTGCTAATAGCTTGGTTAACAGTGTCCAATTCCAAGTCTCTATGGAGGTCATTATTTCTGAAGTACCATGGAGCGTTAACAATACTCCTTAGTATTTTGCTCTGAAACCACTGAATTATGTCGAAATTGTACTTTTTGGCACAACCCCATATCTGGATGCCATATGTCCATACGGGCTTAAGGATTTGTTTGTACAGTACTTTGTTGTCGGTTGGTAGCCCCTATGGCAGTATCATCAGCAAAAGTGGCTATTGTATTATTTTCCAACTCAGGATTATCGCTGGTGTATATCAAGTAAAAGACCGGTCCCAATACACGTCTTGCGGCCCTCCTGCCTTGATTTTCTTTAATTCAGACTAGGCATCCTCGTGTTTAATCCTGAAAGCTCTATCTGAAATATAAGACTTTAATTATTCAACGAACTGTTTGGACATCTTATTTAATTTATAGTTAAGTCCCTCATGGTCATGCCACACCTTATCAAAAACCTGTGCTACATCAAGAAAGACGGTAGAGCAGACTCTTATTTCTTCATACGACTATTTAATTATGTTTGTGATCTTTTGAATTTAGCCGATAGTCGAGTGACTCTCTCTAAAGCCAAACTGATGCGCTGGGATTATGTTCTTATCTACCATAATTGAATTCAATCTTTTAAGCAGTGTTTTTTCAAATAATTTGAAAATTATAGCCAATAAGGAGATTTGCCTGTAAGACGAGGCTTTATTTTGTGGCTTTCAGGGTTTAGGAATCAATATCACTTCCGCTATTTTCCATATCTTAGGTCCATATTTTAATTTAAAGGAAGCATTTATTAAATATGCAAGTTTTATGATTGCTTTACAAGGAAGCTGTTGTATTATATGTTTTTATCGGACTTTTTCCACCGTCTTTATCACACAACGTTTCGAGAGTTTCTGATCTACTCCGATCTTCAGGTGAATGAACTCCTGGTAAGTCCTGAGAAGGACTGATTTTTTTGTACGTTTTTTTATCGCACACACTCCGTGCATACCCCGGAGTTTGAGCCCGGACCAGTGATCGTTGTGATTACTAATCTGACACCCTTACCACTAGGCCACATCAATCAGAAAACAAGTTGTTTTAGAATCTCTCCTGTAATCAAATCAAACCCAGGAGCCTTCTTCGAGTTAATGTATTCTTTTATTTCCGTTGCAATTTCTTTTGGAGTGGTTAATCTAATATTGCCTTCTTGTAACAGTTACGAATGTTTTCACCCTCATTTGGTTGGAAAGTAATTTCATGATGCTCGACATATCTGTTAGCCGTTCGTATAATACTTTTTGCCTATGTACCGTCGACATTTTTAATTGGTGAGTTCTGTAGGATCAGTCTGTTTAATTGTTTGGTTGCTTTCCAAAGTGAATGGTTAGTTTTGCTGTCGTTTGACAGTTCACTTAGGTAGTCACGAATACAGTTATTTTTAACTTTTTGAATCTCTTTTGAGTTGTTGTGTGGCATTGTTTAATCTAGTTTGATATGCTGGGAAGCTAGTTTGATGCCATATTCTTCTGAGTTTTATTTTTTCGGAAATAAGTGCTCTAATTTCTCTAGGATAGTTATCTATTACCTTTGGCCCGTGAGATAATATTGGGGGTATTATCCCATGCAGCTTGTTGGATATTATTAACAGATTTTTCTCTTTCATTGTCTAGCTGATCTTCGTTTCTTAACGGAAATTGCAAATTAATAGTTGGCTCAAGTTGGAGTTTGAAGCTCCGCCAGTCAGTTTGTGTATTAATAATTCTAGGAGGAATTTCCTTTTGTATAATACTATCACTCAGAGTGAGGAGGGTGGGAGAATGATCAGAGTTCATATCCCAAGCCTCTTCCACATTTATATAATTTACAAACACATTTCGTACTATGAAAAAATCAATTATATCTGGGATTTTATTGGCCAGTATGTTGGCTTGGTAGTTGATAATGTGCATTTTAGTTGATTGACTGCTTGGACGAGTTGCTTTCCTTGTGTATTTATTAACCTAGATTTCCATTGGACGTGCTTAGCATTAAAGTCTCCTCCAATGATGAATCTATAGATGTGATAAGTTATCGTGTCTAAATATTGCTCTTTTTCGAGAGCATGTCTAGGCGGACAGTAAACTGCGGTAACAACAAAACCCGCATGTTTTGGTTTTAATATTTACGGAGGCGGCTTGAACTTCCCGTGTTTTGTATTTCATCTCTTCGTGATGATTAATTGTTTCCTTGATTATAACGGCACTGCCACCTTTGGCTGCATTTTCCGGGTGTGCGGTGTGATAATAATTCTTAAATTTAACAATTTACTCGTTAGTAAAATGGGTCCCAACGCTCACTATGTTTGGGACTACTTACAATTCTTGCTATTGCAAGAGTCCATTAGCATTCCATTTCATAATTCTAAGATTACTTGACATTACGATTTTTGAGGAAAGTTCCTTTAGCGCTATATTAAAGTCTGATAATGCGTTCATCCATTTTTGTCAATTTCTCCATTATTTGTTGAAGAGTGTTTTGAATAGAATCATTTTGATTTTTGCTTTTGGGATTGATTTTTATTATAAATTTCTGACTTACCACTTACTGCCTGACTGTAGGATTTTTCCCTGTACTTGGTGCGTGTTTTCTTTAATTTTTGCAATTCTTTTGCAACCATACATCCTTTGTAGTTCGCTGGATGTCCCTCTCCGCAGTGAACATCCTTTGGCTTGCATTGTTTCGGTTTGTCACAGTTGATCGTCAGGTGTTTACCAGTAAATCTGACACACCGTGGTTCCATGACACAGTACTTTTGTGTATGACCATATGCTTGGCATTTTTTACATTGTGGCATAAGTCTGGATCTTCTCAACGGTAGGATTTCGACTTTAACTCCTAATATATCAGTTATTCTGTAAATTTGATCTTTCGTCATGTCTAAATGAGAGTACGAACATATTTAGAGGTTGTTTTGTTTTATATTTTAACTTATGAGCGTATAGCCACGGTTTCTCATCTCGTGGACAATCTGATTTGGATTTACAGAATGATGCAGTCTATTGGCTATAACTGGTTTACATATTCTGCTTGTTCTCATATGAATGCCAAAAATATTCGTTATCTTTTAATATTGCGAAAGGCGATTTAAAGTCTTTTTCATTTTGGACGTTAATTTTAATAGTTGATGTTAATTTTTGCATTACAAAATTTACTTACTATATCATGTAATTGATAAAATTATCAGTGTTTTCCACTACAATAGGTGGGGGAGTATGGATTTTTTAATACTAGCTACACTGGATGTGCTCTGTTGTTTTTGTGATGGTGGAGTTAAAGAAGTATTAGTTTTCCTCTTTTTTCTACCTTTTTCTCGAATCCACCCTGTTTCATATGCTAACTCATCCTCATCAGTATGATATTTAAATATCTCCGTTTCCATATTATTAGACAATTTTTGTTCCAGATTTTTATATTTTAAAACTAGTTCCTCATACATGTTTGTATTCTATTGAATTGAAATTCCAGTTGGCTGCCCTAGCCTGAATACTGATTCCAGCTGTTAAAAAGTAATTGTTCATTTTGCGAACATTGAAAATTCTATTAAAACAGCCCACTATTTTGCTGTAATAATATCCTTTCATTCTGCGATTGCGGACCCGCTTGTGAAACATTTTTTTTTACTTATTAAATTTAAATTTTGCGATAACTTTACGACCTTATCTTAGTCGCCGGATACCACTCGTGCACAATGGCATCCTTTTATCCATGTTTTACAACTAGAAACTCTCAATACGTGTTTATCGTTCAAAAGTAAAACGAATACTTGTCGTCACCATGACTTTCATAATACATATCTGTGGTGACAAGGAAAAAGGGTATAAGTCAAAAATGATCATTTTACAGGAACATCAAAAAACTATTTTGCTGGAGATTTGAGAACAACATTTAATTATTTTCGCTGGTAATCAAAAGAATAAAGTCGATTTATTTACTACATCTTGCTTTGCTATTAATTCTAAAACTATTTCTACTAGAAAATAAATAAATACGGAACTTATACCTTATTGCATTTCTTTTTATTCATTTTATGAAATAGCAAAAGGGTATACGTTGACATATAGCTTTTTGCAATTTCCCGGAATATGCATTTTCTGATAAATAATTACTATGGCAAAACAGCATAAACAAGAATATGTGGTTTCGAGTTCGAATAATGTGAGGTTATATGTAAACTTACCGGTTAAGTTCTTGTTACAGCACTTTTGCAAACTTTGTACGCACGAGAGCGTGTGTCCATGTTGGCACTTATTCGTTAAACTACACTATAATAACTAATAATAACACTGAAAAACCTGTCTAGAGTGCCTGGGACAGTAACTCGGGGGTATTTCTAAGCTTGACTATCAGATGACAGCACAAAATTCTACCAATCAGAGCCAGTTACTAGCTCTGCTACCAATCATATGTGACAATATATCCATGTATAGTGATGTGAGCTTGAAAAGTTTCAGTGAAAAGTTTCAAATTTTATGAAACTTTTCAAATTTATAAGTTTCACATGTTTCAAAAATTTCCAAAAGTTTCATAAGTTTCAAAAGTTTCTTATAAGTTTCAAGTCAGTATTACAGATTGCTAGAGAAGTCAAAACAAAGCAACCTAAAATACATGAAATTGATGATGATGAAGAAGAAGAACTTAGATTTACAGACTTGGAAGAGTCGGATGGTTCTCTATCTCAAGATGAGGAATTAATGAAAAGCTATACATTAAATATGGCAGAAGTTAGTAGTGACGAGGTAACAACTGATGACTATGGTGACACTGAATTAGAAAATAATGAATAAAAATAGGTTTAAATAGTAAATACTAATTTTACTTATATATGTTATTTTTAAAAACTGTGTCTTTTAATTTCATAATTTGTAACCCCTTTTAAGTAAAATTAATGTTCTGTTTAAATATTATATATTGGTATTACTGTATTAGATACTTTAAAATGCTGAAAGCTAGTTAAATGTACAGGAATCCTAAAAGTTTCATAAGTTTGAAGGTTTTCATGAAACTTTTCATGAAGCTTTTCAAAATTATAAGTTTCATGAAACTTAACATCACTATCCATGTATGTGACAAAGTAGTGGCGCCATCTGTTAGTAGTATCAGAAAGTACCCCCCAGGAGTGGTTCAAGGTCATCCAAATCGGTATTTTGACATCAAAGGAACCAACAGCGAATGTCTCTACTTGTTTGATTTATGTACGCTGGTATTAGTACACATGTATCTATTTGCCATTGACTAAATTTGTTTTTTATCAATTTTTAGTTAATTTTCAGGGAATAAGTCTACATATCCCATTTAGAAAACTTGCTGTAACAATGCCGTTATGGTATGTAGACTTATATCCTCTTGTATTTAGATGCCCGATATTGCTCTGGACACGGGGCATCAATAAAATAAAAAATGAGATAAGTCGACTTATACCCTTATGCCTTTTTGCCACAGATATGTATTTCGCATTACTTTTTCAGTACCTATAGGAATATTAAGAAAATTTTACCTATTTTGCAAATACCCGTGAACATCTTCAACCGTTATTTGATCTATCAAAAGTTTTTCTTGTGGCGCATTTTGTTTTTATTAAAGATATATCTGTATCTCTTTTTATGTATAATTTAATTTTAAAAATTTTAAAAATATTTAGTTGGAGTGGTGGGCTCAAAAGCTAGTATTACACTAATTTTGTACATTGTGAGATAGTATAGCTTTTGACAAAGGATTTATATCTCTTTATTGTAATCACTAATTGCAAATAATATTTGTTAAATTGTACAGGGTGTTCAGCTAAGATGACAAGCTTGACTGTCGCTGCGATGCAACCCAAATTGCATCTGCTATAGCCATCGTAACGAATTAAATAGAAAAAAAATATTATGAATGATCAAATATATCTATGAATTGCATAAATGTCACTAATTGCCATCAATAGTACACCTTTATTAACCAATTTATTTAAATTTTATGGGAGTTATGTAAACTAGTTGTTTCACTGCACCTGCACCACAAAAAGTAATCTAAAATTGCATACTGCAATGCCAATGATGTCAACGTTACGGGCATACTAAAAACTATTGTAACCCCGTTGTGTAAAGTGCACAGAGGATTACTATTACAAATACTGCCCAAAACTAAAAACTACGAAGCCACAGTGCGTGAACTGCGGCGAAGAGCATCCTGCAAATTATAAGGATTACTCACACTATCGATCTATTTCTTCGTCTTGACAAACCACTAATAATAATTTACCTAAACGACATTCCAAACCAAGCGATGGTACTTTCTACGCCCAAATAACGCAAGAAAATCAATCATATCACAATCACACACATACTCCTAATTATTATAATACTGAAGACAATTCAAATATAACTAAACTCATAACATTTTTGTTAGAATTGTTGGTTCCACATATGGACCAAATTAAAACACTTTTAGCTTTGCTGTTACCCTCACTACTTCAAAATATCTGCAAGTAACAAGTAAAATCCCGAGAACTGACGATACATTTTTAGTAAAACCAGAAATGACATTCGTGGTTCATTTATTTCATGAATATAGTGATTCTTAATTCTATAATCGTCTTTTGATTAATCCTAGTGACTATGGCAGATGTAATTTGGGTTGCATTGAAACGACAGTAAGGCTCGTCATCTTAGCTGAACTACCCTGTATTATAATACGTCATTAAAAATTTCAATTTATCGTAGACAGCTATAATGTTTTGCATCTAATTTTGCTTCTACAATTTGAATTAAGTGTACTTATTGAACTTACATGACTATTCTTCAGTTACATGTTCCCAATTTTTCGGAGAAATTTTAAAGAGGGCTTAAAGGAGCATGATTTGTTCGATGTGTTGGAAGAAGATAAAGCAGGCACGCTGACGGATAGCTTAGAAAGTGTATGGAAACAAGAGCACAGAAAGCACAAATCATTTGCGTTACATAGAACATTATTTAGAGTGTTCGGGCTCCAGTTCCTACTTTACGGGATTCTGCAACTGCTAAACGAAATTTCATTAGTGTAAGTAGCATTAATTTGAGTGGCCCAAAATGGTATATTTCGATTATTTTCAGTGCTCTCATGCCCTTAGCAGTGGGCGGGTTTGTATCGTACTTTGAAAATGGTTCCGTAGAAGTTACAGAAGATCAAGCCTACATGTACGCAGGTTTGCTTATAATGAGTATAATATTAGATGCACTCATCAACCATTCCTCAACCATGGCACTGATGCATATGTCAATGAAAATGGAGATCGCATGCCGCTCTCTCATTTACCGAAAATCGCTAAGACTAAGTCAAACAACCTTAGCGAAGACCACTGTTGGTCATATAATTAATTTGATTTCCATTGATGTTAGTAATTTCGCGTATGGATTTATGATAATTCACTATGCATGGATTGCACCCGTACAGGCGGTCATTGGTACCTATTTGCTGTATCGGGTCATTGGTGTATCCGCCTTTTCAGGCATCAGTTTCATGCTGCTGTTCATACCTTTGCAAGGTAAATGTTGAACTTAATATCAGGCGATTTTATTAGATGATATTATTCTGTTTAGTCTATTTTGGTGCGAAAAAATCAGCGCTGAGGTTAAAAATTGCCGTAAGAACAGACGAACGAGTTAGTCTCATGAGCGAAATACTCCTTGGAATACAAGTTATAAAAATGTACACATGGGAAAAACCTTTTGCTAAACTTATATCTGAAGCCAGAAGGTATTGTATTACTACCAGCAACTCTCATATCTACAAGATTCTCATTTTCAGATCTGAAATAAAGGAAATCCGCAAAAGTTTTTTTCTAGATGCGGTCACCCTTTCTCTGGAAACTATCATACCAGGAATGTCAACCTTCATTAGTATCATGGTCTTCTTAACTTTAGGAAATAACATATCAGCTGAAATTGTATATTCTGTAATGGCAATCTACGACGCTTTGCGCCCAACTATAACAATGATGTTCTCTGAAGCAATTTCAAATATTGCAGAAATTCACACTACCATATGTCGAGTACAGACATTTTTAAGTAATGATGAATTGCAACGAGTGGACGTTGTTGAAGCTGCTGTAAACAAGGAAGAACACTCAGAAAATAACATGTTAAATCTGGTACAAGTTTGTGAATCTCCTAAAATATCCATGAAGCATGTTGACGTCCATTGGGATTCCAGTCGGCCTGATCCGAATTTGATGGATATAAACATTGATATTCAAGGCAATACATTGGTGGGGATTGTAGGTCCTGTAGGTAGCGGAAAAAGTACACTACTTAATATCATATTAAAAGAGTTGCCTGTTGCGAAAGGCCTTTTGAGTGTATATGGCAAGATTTCGTATGCCTCTCAAGAAAGTTGGTTATTTTCGGCAAGTATTCGACAAAATATACTTTTTGGAGATATTTATGATAAAGATAGATACGATACAATAATTAAAATATGCGCCTTGCAATCAGATCTTAATACATTTCCATATGGAGACGGCACTATAGTAGGTGAAAAGGGAAAAGTGTTAAGTGGAGGCCAGAAGGCCAGAATTAATTTGGCACGCTGTATTTATAAACGCGCCGACATATATTTGCTGGATGACCCCTTATCGGCTGTTGATGCAAAAGTGGGCAAAAAGCTTTATGAAGAATGCATTGTAAAGTTTCTACGTGACAAAATATGCGTCCTTGTCACCCACCAGCTTCAGTATTTAAAAAGCGCAGATAAAATTATAATTTTAGACGAAGGTCGAGTGGTGGGCGACGGAAAATATGACGAATTGAAAGATAGTGGATTGGATTTTGCCAGATTGTTAAAACAGTTTCAATCCGAAGACGAAAAGGAGCCCGAAGCTCCAGAAAATGGAATCATCAAGCATTTAGCAGTTCCAGAAGACGTTACTTTAGAACCGGAAGCTTTTGAAGAAACCATGGAAAGTGGAAGCATCAAAGCTGCTGTCTATGCTGATTATTTCAGGGCGGGAGGAAGTTTGATTGCACCATTCCTTTTGTTAATTTGTTTTATGGCATCTGAAGCTGCTAGCAGTGCAAATGATTACTACATTTCATATTGGTAAAACTGCGAATAGCTTTGTGACCATTTAATTATTTCTGTATGTTGGCAGGGTTAACTTGGAGCAAGAGTATATGGAAGATCTAGAAAACAATTCGACATTGAATCAAAATGAATTAGATAGAGAAAATATAATGTTTGTATATACAGGAATCACTCTATTTACAATAGTATTTGCTTTGATGCAATCAATTTTTTTCTTTATATTTTTCATGCGTGCGTCAGTAAATATTCACGATTCTATTTTTACTAAAATTTCTACAGCTACAATGAGATTTTTTAATATTAATACATCAGGTAGAGTTTTAAATCGATTCTCAGACGACTTAAGTGAAATCGATGAATATATACCTGGCCTTATAGGAGATGTTGTTTTGGTAAGCAGATTACATTAGAGTATTTTACAGTTTTTATTTTCTTAAATTTTTGGCAGATTTGTTTGCAACTATTGGGCACAATAGTTCTCACTAGCACAGTAAATCCATGGCTCTTGTTACCATCAGCCGGGCTTTTGTTACTATTTATTTTGATACGAAACATTTATATGGAAACCAGTAGGAGTGTAAAACGCATTGAAGGAATAAGTAGGTACTCCCAAGAAATACACCAAAGGCTCTAATTTTAATATCGTTTTAGCACGTAGTCCTATTTTCAATCACCTTACTGCAACTCTACAAGGCATTCCAACGATAAGAGCTTTGTCAGCGGAAATGGTACTGAAAACAGAATTTGACAACCATCAAGACCTCCACAGTTCTGCATGGCACTTGTTTATAAGTTCCAGTAAAGCTTTTGCCTTTTGGCTCGATCTAATATGCGCAGCATTTGTCTCGGCGATCATCATAAGTCTCCTACTATTTAATAAAAGTATGGCTTGTGTGGCTTTAGAGCAAAACTCTTAATTTTAATTTTCAGATTACTACGGAGGGGACGCTGGTTTAATAGTAACTCAGTTTCTAAGTTTGACAGGAGTGCTCCAGTGGGGCATGCACCAATGGAGCGAGTTAGAGAATCACATGATTTCAGTCGAGCGCGTTCTTGAGTATAAAAGAGTAGAATCTGAACCTGTCCGTAAGCCATTGAGGAATATTCCCAGAAACTGGCCTGAATTCGGAAAAATTGTCTTTCAAGACGTCTCAATGAAATACAATCTCGATGAAATACCCGTGCTGAAGAATATGAATTTCACGATTTATCCCTGCGAAAAAGTGGGAATAGTAGGACGCACTGGTGCTGGGAAATCTTCAACAATAGCTGCATTATTTCAGCTATATGACATAGAGGGTTCTATAATTATTGATGACATTGACACGACAAAGCTGTCTCTAGAAGAACTGCGTTCTAAAATTTCTATTATCCCTCAAGATCCTGTATTGTTTTCAGGAACCACGAGAAAAAACTTGGATCCGTTTGAAGAATACACCGACGAAATGCTATGGCAAGCCTTAGAACAGGTTGAACTGAAGCAAGAAATTGAAGAAGCGCCTGCTGGATTAAATGCAAACGTAGCCGAGGGCGGTTCCAACTTTAGTGTTGGGCAAAGGCAGCTGGTCTGTTTGGCGCGAGCTATTATTAGAAATAATAAAATTCTAGTCATGGATGAAGCTACTGCTAATGTTGATCCCCAAACAGACACCTTGATTCAGAAAACCATCAGGAAACAGTTTGCCGATTGCACCGTTATCACCATTGCACATCGACTGCACACCATAATGGATTCCGACAGAGTTTTAGTTGTAGATGGTGGAAAGGCTGTAGAATTTGATCATCCCTATATGTTGTTACAAAATACTGACAGTAGGTTTTATGCTATGGTTCAAACTGCGGGAAAAACAGTTGCTAGAAGCCTTTACAATATTGCTGAACAGGTAAAGAATACAATGGTTTTTAAAGCTTTATATTGTATTACTGTTTTTTAGAGCTTTAAAACGTCAAAAGGTTCATAAGGGTTTTTAAATCCAGGAAACTGTGTTGAAAACTGTTGGTTGGACGTTGAATTGCCTAGAATGGATTCAGTGATATTAAGACCCACGATTTATGGGTATCACAACTTTAAATGTATTTGAAAAGTTCTATTTTTAAAACAATGCAACAACTTTGTACTTACAAGAAAACAATAAAAGATATGCCCATTTTTTTTTTGTATATAAATAAATGGTATAAAATTTAAAGCCACACGAAAAAAGAGTACGTGACTAAAAATTAGTGCCATGACAGTTGCAAGGTGTTCAAATGTTTGCAATACACCTTAGTTTATATAAAACGAAGGTAGATAATGGAAGCTGGTTATAGAAAAAAAACTTTATTTTTCCACATTTCTTAACTAATGGTCGGATGATTCAATTTGGTAAAATATGTTTTCATAAATTCGTTAAACACTAATTACACTTTGTTTTACGATTTCGCGGTTAGTCAATTATTAAAATTAAATTTCGACTTAGACCGCGTCGTCTTTCTAGATAATCACCCAGCATTTTTTGGCTTTATGTGTTTTACATAATGTAACCACAAACAATATCTTTATAATATTTATGTTCGTTGGTTGCTCGTGAAGCCTAATAAGCCATCCATGATTTAATCTGTGTTATTAAAGTACCTTATGAACAAGGATACTTAGGCAGAGTTCGAATTTTTGCTGTTTGTGTACCCATGCAGTTTAACTTTGGCAACAGATTGCAGCTACATCATTGCAGTCAATGTTGCTCTAAGATCTAAAAGTCGACCTGAAGGTATTATTTTATAATTCAAAATGGATGTACGACAAGTAATAAAGCAAATGTGCACCCCGCTAGCTACAGTGGGACACGGGCGCGGATCCATTCTGAAAGCGTAAGCGTTTCTGTCTAACTCAATTCGGGAGGGACAGAAAAAGTAGATGATAATAATAATGTTCTGTGCGTCACTAGATTATAAGTTCTCACCTTGAAGACGATTGGCGTCCCCTCGCCCAGAAGGGATGTAGCCATGTCTTTGAAATCAGTGCGGTACTTAACTTGCATCCACCTATTAACGTTTAATTCGCTCCTAAAATTACCTATATGCAATTGTACAGAGTACAGGCAAACACAAGATACAAATATTAATGTATTTTGAACACACAAGACTACATGTGAAAATATTCGGCGTCAACTGGAGCTGAATGGCATTTAATTTATTCTTACGGAGAAAATGTCTCTAACGGTGATGTTAAGGTTACAAAATGTGATTTATAAAAGCTATTAGCCGGCTCACAATTGAACCTGTATAGTAACAATATTCACTGCCTTCCCTGATGGGGCGAAGCTCAAAACTGGTGTGCGTAAAGCAAACACTTGAATACAATATGCATTTAAAATAATTTGAGGATTAATTTTAATTGAAAAGTAGGTATGTTCTAGCTACCGAAAAGAATAGGTATAAACGTGTAGGATTCTCAAGCTTTATAGAAGCTTTCCAGATAAGTATATAATCAGTAAATATATAACTAATTCAGTGTGAATAATATCGACATGAAGGCAAATCGAGTCTGCAGGTTGGAAGGAGCGAAGTTCAGAGAGCTCCATCCCCATTGAAGATTCTTCTGGTGCAATGGGAAGACTTGATCCAGACCTGGAGAACGAGTGGTCCACAAGAATGGTCGCGTGGATGACAAGGATGCTGGAATTTTGACCTGAGGTACAACTGAACCACAGAAATGACTGCCGGGCGGCAGAGATATCGGAAATTGGCATAAACGCTGACCCACGGAGTTAATCGTCGATTGTGCCGAAAATCCAAAGGGGGCAACGTATTTGAGGTCACGAATACGATAAACAAATTCGAATGTCCAATAGGTTGTTGGCGGTTGACGAAAATAAACTTTTGAGCGTCATGGCCCCTCCCTCAAAATAAGCAGTTCAAAGTTGATTTAGATTCGGTCATTTACCGATTTTGCTACTGTGGCTGACTTTCTAAACTCCCACTGAGTTTTCACATCGCAAACCCTACGTAAAACTAGAGGGATTCCATTAAGAGGTGTAGCTTCTTTACCTGTCTGCTACCTAAGTTAGCACCTCCATATGTTTCATGCAACATCCCCCAGTCACAGGACGAGTTCATATGCGTATGCGGCACTTTTTACTAAGGCGAAATTAATATAATAACTTATAGGCCTCTGTGATACCCATGCGAAATGGAATGGACACGAAGTAGCAGGCGCTTGAACGGCTGAAGAGGCGTTGCAGAGATTACTTGAATTGTGAATGACAGAAGTTCAAGTTTTACTAAGTCTAAACCATCTTCCTGTTCATCTTATTTGTATTTTTTTAATTTCTATAAAGCTTCGCTTATCATTCATGGAAGGTAGTGAGGTAGTATGGTGAGTATTCTGGCGTGCTCAAATTTTAAGATGTGCCTACTTGTAGAGATGGGTTCAGCTACGTCTGATTTTGTAATGCCGTTATTATTTTTATTCGGGTATATCAATGTTGATGACATTTATTAATTAGAATTGTCAGTGTCAGTCAGTTACGCGCCACCGACTCTAAGACCAATCAGCGTTACGCCGTTCCCCACAGTTTGACACAGAGGATTGTAAGTGCCTCCATATCGCCCTCTTTAGAGCAACTTTCACTTGGATGATGCAAACTGCGAAAAGTTCCTTGTTGCCTTGTTGCGAAGCAAATTATGGGTGGCTTGTAAGGGTTCCCTAGTCCTCAACGAACATAATTATTACAAAAGCTCTTGTTTGAGTTCAGGAGGTGTAAGGTACTAAAGCCAAAAAGGCTGGGTCTTTAGCTAGACATAAAACGTAGTCTAAACCGAAATTGAATGTAAATTTTGACAATCACTGATTGCTTGAATATAGGCAAGGCCATATCTTCTGTGATAAATATGTAAATATGAAAATTTCTTCATAAACTACGTAATGCGAGTTCAAGTACTGCGTGGAATTATTATCGATTTACCTGGACTTCAACCAGACAATCATCATTTTGCTATTGCGCTAATCTGATAACTTAAATCCTATGGAACTTTATTACGGCATCTAAAATTAGCAACGGAGTTGGTTCAAAGAGACACAATAAAAACAATGATTGCAACAAATGTAATATTGTGTAATGAAAGAAATCAATGACTCACATTTTAATACACTAAATCAAGCCGACATTAATATAGACGCTTGTTGAAAATTAAAACTACAATTTATTTTCGTAAATGATTGCCCTCATTTCGATTGTGTCCTAAAGTTGCACAACATCCAGCAATTATTTTCCTAGAAAGCTAGTGCTCTCGACAGGCGTCACGCTATTGTTATTGGTACACAGTAGTAATTTTTTCTCTGGATAACAGAAACTTAATCGTGGCTCGTATCTCATCGATACTTCGCTTCGTATATATTTACACGCATGGATGTTTAATACTCATTTCGCGTTTTTGGCGTGCACGAATATTTTCAAAACTGTGATATTTGCCGAGCTGTGATAGTAATTAACTGTGACGTATTAAAGTAAATTAATTTATTTCTTCTATTTGAGAAGCTCTCTGAAATCGATTAATTTGCTTCATCTCATAGTATTATTAAGAAATGGAAGCTGAACGTAAAACTAGAAGACAAACAAATCCAAAAGAGCTGACAAATCCTCTCTCCGGGCTCTTTTTCTTGTAAGTAAAATGCGGCTGTTAAAATGTTTTATTCTTGTGGGACATTTTTTTATTTTATACATAAATTTTTGAAATTGTCGCAGTTACATGATTCCAATATTCCGGCGTAATTATAAGAAGGGACTAACAGAAAACGACCTGTTCGAACCGTTAGACGACCACAGGTCGAAAGCACTTGGAGACAGATTGGAAAACGTGTGGAAAGCACAGCATAGAAGGCACAAAAAATCAGCTCTACACAGAGCGTTTCTAAAAATATATGGATTGCAACTGGCAATTTTTGGAATCTTGCAACTAGTGATGGAAATGGTGTATGTGTAAGTAAAAACTAAAACAAGACTTGAGAGGTCAACTACTTTAACTGCCCTTTTAGAGTCGTTGTGCCCTTATCTGTAGGGGGTTTAGTGTCCTACTTCGAAAAGTCATCAGATATGTCGTCAAACGATGCATACATGTATGCGGGCTTGATAATATTCGCCCTTGCTAGCGACTTGTTCATAAGCAACCACACGGATTTGGCTTTGACCCACATGGCTATGAAGTTAAGGGTTTCCTGCTGCTCTCTCATTTATAGGAAAGCTCTAAGACTAAGTAGATCTTCCCTCGCACAAACAACCATAGGCCAAATCGTAAATTTGCTTTCGAACGATGTCGGCAAGTTTGACGAAGGATTCCTTTTAGTCCACTATATTTGGATAGCTCCTGTTCAAACGATAGTCGGGACCTACATGTTGTATAATATGGTTGGTCCTACTGCATTTTCCGGTGTAGGATTCCTACTGTTGTTTATTCCGCTGCAAAGTATGTGCTGCTATGTTCTACTAAATAATACTTTAATTATTTCATTTCAGTTTATTTCGGGAAAAAAAATTCCGAATTAAGAATGCGAACTGCTTTAAGAACTGACGAAAGAGTGGGGCTCATGAACGAAATACTTAGTGGCATACAAGTGATTAAAATGTATAGTTGGGAAAAACCTTTTGCTAAACTTGTTTCATTTGCCAGAAGGTATGGTTACAATTATTACTTCCAATAGACAGATAATGATTGTTTGATTCTTAGATTCGAAATAAAGTCGATACGAGCAAATTTTTTCTTGGAAGCCATTACGTTTTGCTTAGAAAAGGTCGTTACTCGACTTGCAGTGTTTATGACGATTATAATTTACATTTACAGCGGAAATGATATAACAGCGGAAACTATATTTTCAATTGTAGCAATATATGGCCCATTACGTATTACCATGACAGTATTTTTTTCATACGCAATTTCGAACATAGCAGAAATGTATGTTACCATGAACAGAATACAAGAGTTTTTAAGTTACGATGAACTCACAAACCCACCAGGTTTACAGTTAAGTTCTGAGCAATTGCTCAATGGTGACAGCGCTACAAAATTAGCTCAGAATGGCATTAACCACTATAAAACTTACAAAACCCCTAGTATAGTGTTTACTGATGTATGTGCACAATGGAATTCTGATTCGTCTGATAATAATCTGAACCATATTAATATCGATATTAATAAAAATCAATTGGTAGCGGTAATAGGTCCGGTAGGAAGTGGAAAAAGCAGTTTATTCGATGCAATGTTAAAAGAACTACCTATTTCAAATGGTTCTATGACTATTAATGGAAAAATATCATACGCAGCGCAGGATTCTTGGCTCTTTTCGGCTAGTGTGCGGCAAAACATACTTTTTGGAGATCCGTATGTCGAAGATCGATATCAGACCGTTTTAAAAATATGCGCTTTAGAACCTGATCTTATTTTGCTACCATATGGTGATAAAACCATAGTAGGGGAAAAGGGAAAAGTTTTAAGTGGAGGACAGAAAGCTAGGATCAATCTGGCACGTTGTATTTACAAACAAGCCGATATTTATTTGCTGGATGATCCGTTATCCGCTGTAGATACAAAAGTAGGAAAGCATCTGTTTGAAAATTGCATTAGGAAATTTTTGGCTGATAAAATTTGTGTACTTATCACGCATCAACTGCAGTACTTAAAAAATGCCGATAAAATTGTGATTATGAAGGAAGGAAAAATAGTCGAAGAAGGAACATATAAGGGATTGCAAACAAGTGGACTCGATTTTGCAAAGTTTTTACAAGAATTCAATTCTGAAGAAGAAAAGCAGAATGAAAAGAAAAGTGGTGTCACTAGACAAAATTCTGAAATGGGTGATAATAAACTTATCGAATCTGATGAACCTGAAATTGATGAAGAAACTATGCAACATGGAAGAATTACAGCGTTTACTTATGCCGCTTATCTTAGATATGGCGGAAATTACATTACAATCGTTTTATTGATCCTAGCCTTCATAGCAACGGAATGTGTTGGAAGAGGTGGCGATTTCTTCATTTCGGAATGGTAAATATTATCAGCTATAGTGTATCACTTAAAATAACGAAATGTTCCAGGGCAAATTTTGAACAGAGAGTAACAGAAAGCAACTACAACACCACTGTCAATAGAGATAGCTTTATATATGGATATTCAGGAATTATGGCATTGACTGTAATTTTAGCAGCTTGTCAGTCAATGTTCTTCTTCATTTTCTTTATGCGAGCATCTGTAAATATGCACGAATCCATTTTTGCAAGAATTTCGTACGCCACCATGCGATTTTTTAATGTCAACCCAACTGGTAGAGTTCTTAATAGATTTTCAAAGGATATGGGGACCATTGACGAGTACTTACCATATATTCTATATGATGTTATGCAGGTAAAGTGGTTTTTGAAGTATGCCAAGAAACGACTAAAAATGCAAATTTTCAGATTTTGCTGAGCTTTTTCGGTGTGGTTATAATTACAAGCATTGTTAACCATTGGTTAATTTTTCCTGCTGTTGGCGTTTTTATAGTTTTTTATTTGTTCAGAAATGTATATTTAGAAACCAGCAGAACAGTAAAGCGCATTGAAGGATTAAGTAAGTTGTAAAATGTTGAAGTTCGATGAACTGAATAAAAATGTAAACAATTTTAGCTCGCAGTCCCATTTTCTCTCATATGACTGCTTCTATGAATGGTCTTTCAACGATTAGAGCCTCTTCCGCCCAGCAAGCTCTAATTGATGAATTCGATAATCATCAAGATTTACACAGTTCCGCTTTTTATTTATATATGGTTTCAAACAAATCCTTTGGATTTTACTTGACATTTTTATGTGTTATAATTATTTCAACAATCACTATGAGTCTTATTCTTTTTGACAGAGGTTAGTTAAGCTCACTTATAATTTACCATATAAATGTACACGCACAATATGTTCGCAGACTATTACGGAGGCGAGGCCGGACTTATTTTAACTCAATATATGAATATAACAGGCATACTTGAATGGGCAATGCGTGGACTTAGCGAATTAGAAAACAACATGACTTCCGTAGAACGAGTTCTTGAGTATACAAAAGTGGAAATCGAGCCTATCCGCAAAGAACTCTCTATTCTTCCAAAGAACTGGCCAGAATTTGGAAAAGTTGTCTTTCAAAATGTATCCATGAGATATAAACCAGAAGAGCCACCTGTATTGAATAACCTTACCTTCGAGATTCTACCACGAGAGAAAATAGGAATTGTTGGCCGAACTGGGGCTGGTAAATCATCTATGGTAGCTGCACTATTCCAACTGTACGATATTGAAGGGTCTATTTTTATTGACGATATCGACACAACCCAACTGCCCTTGGAGGTTCTACGTTCTAAAATTTCCATAATACCACAAGACCCTGTGTTGTTCTCAGGAACGATGAGAAAAAATTTAGATCCGTTCGACGAATATGATGATGAATCTATTTGGAGTGCCTTAGAGCAAGTAGAACTAAAAAAACTTGTTACGGAAACTGCCGGTGGGTTGAGTAGCAACGTGGCTGAAGCAGGATCTAATTACAGTGTTGGACAAAGGCAATTAGTTTGCTTAGCACGAGCCATAATACGCAATAATCAAATTCTGGTTATGGATGAGGCGACTGCAAATGTCGATCCATATACAGACGCTATCATTCAAGAAACTATTAGGAAAAAGTTCTTTAGTTGCACTGTTATTACCATAGCACATCGATTGCACACTATTATGGATTCCGAAAGAGTGCTAGTGATAGATACGGGAAGAGTTGTTGAATTTGATCATCCTTACACATTGCTACAAAATAAGGACAATATTTTTTCTACTATGGTTGACACAACAGGAACGGCCGTTGCTAGCAATCTTCGTAATGTAGCAGAGAAAGTAAGAATACAAAGAGATTCGTAGCACTTGTATTATCAGAATGTTTTTCAGAGTTACACGAATTTCAAGAATTCCAAGACGTAGTGGAAATGGAAGTTGGCATCAAATGTAAGAACCGGATCTGCTCCCATTTACAGTATTCTGTTTTGGAATAACAGAAATAACAAAGATTTTCTACTCAAAGATACTACTGTGCCTTTTAGTATTCTCATAGATCAACCTTAATATTGTGATAGTTTTGAACATTTTTATATTTGCTTATTTGTCTGTATGAGTAGATCGCGACAAGTAAGGAGTTATTCACTAGAGCAATAAATATATTTTTAAAGTAAGCTATTAGTTTCTTGCGAGTTTTTATGTAACGATATAAATGTACCCTCGTTTGTGTATGAACTGTAGATTTATGGTTTGACATTTTCAAATATCAGTTACTTTGAGGTAGAACTTTCCGCTTTAGCGTTAAAGAAAAGTCGGAAAATAAAAAAAGTCTAGTATGTCACACCACACCGCATTGATGCAAACACGATAATCCAAGGAACACGGACACAACTTATCTGGTTGATTTTTCGCCAGTGTGTGTGGAATATTAACGCCAAAACTTTCAATGGGCCATATCAATCGAGCTATTTGTTTTAATAGATTATGCATATTGTGAATGTACACAACTGATATGGAGACATTTTTCGAATTTGATGTATTTATCGAAATATTCACTTATAATACCATGAGTAGTCAAAGTTATGTCGACTATTTTTGTGGTGGTGTCACGAATGTCCTTTGCGCTTTGGTACGATTAGGACGAGTGCGATAGCACGAGTCCTAATCCAAAGCGCAATGGACATGAGTAGTGATACCACCGCAAAAATAATCTACTTAACTTTGACTAAGAATGGTATTCGAGGGACTATTTAATGAACCAAACTACTTTTTCAAATTAGTTTTCAGTAAATCTAGCAACAAACTACGCAATTTCTATAGTAACAGAACACTAATATTGACTTTTTCTAATAAAAATAGCATTTGTTAAAAATAGTCAGTAGAAATATAACAAGTGCTTGAAAAATTTCCGGAAATATTTGGAAATATGTTCTGCAGCTATTTTTTCAATAAGTGCATGAGTGCATGCCAACTGAAAAAATCCCGACTCCGAAGGAGGAGGGATTTTTTCAGTTCGCATGCACGAATGCTTTTGTTGAAAAAAAATAGCTGCATAACATATTTCCAAATATTTCCATAGGGAAATTTTTTAAGCACGCGTTATATTTTGATAGAAAATATCACGAATGAAAAAACACAGTAAAAAAAACATTTTTATTAAAAAAATTACGAAACTAATATCTAAGTACTAATAGTTTACGGTTTTTTGTGATGACAGTGACATAAGTGGAAATTTTCCGGTAAATTTCCGATTATCAATTTTCGCCGTTACCATGGCAAATTTCTAACTAAATTTGCATAAGGGATATTGTCACTTGAATACCTTCTAGGAAGATATATCCACTGATATTTTTTTGATTGGTCAAGAAACGTCAGAATTCTGGATTTTCATTGGTTACTTTTTGACAGATGACAGGTGAATTGAATAGTCAATAAAATTATTGTATGCCGAAGTACACAGTCTCATATTTCCATTATCATTATAAAAATGATATGTCTATGTTGGTGGTAGGTTCTCATATACTCGTACGTTAATATTGGAATGACAGTGACTATGTAAGTTTAGTATGTTATATTATGAATAGACAATGGTCTCCTGTGTAAAACTGCAAGCTTGCAACCTTGAACGATAAATAGCTTCTTTATATGAATTGCAAGTCTGCAACCTTGAACGCACGTGGCTTCCTGTCTCACGCTCCCTTTTAGAGATAACGCTTATCTTAGCTGATTAGGCATAGTATATATACTAGTAGCTTGCACTTCTAAGTTAAGCTCCAGTCAGTCGATAAGTTCCATTGTGTTCGTATCATAGCTAGATGTAAGAAATTGTCCGGCGGCTAGCTGTGTGCTTCCAATGTTATATTTCATTGTAAAATAAAAATAAACGTTTTTTAAAAAGTCGTTTCGGCGGCCTTTTAATAAAACTGGCGCAGTCGTTCGGATTTGTGGAGGAAAACCTGGAAAACTACAAACATCGAGTCGACCAGCAACTTTCCTTGAGGTTCAGCTCTTTGCCACAAATCGAAACCTACCACCCAGCGGATCTTCGGACATCTCCAACAGGGACAAACATCGCCCGATCGTGAGAAGCGCCCGTCGACCCAGCTCCTGCTCCTCCGTGGTTATTGGAACCATCTGGTCATTGGGACCACTCTTGATCATTGGGATCAGTCTCTGGTAT
This sequence comes from Agriotes lineatus, assembly GCA_940337035.1. Taxonomy (NCBI): domain Eukaryota; kingdom Metazoa; phylum Arthropoda; class Insecta; order Coleoptera; family Elateridae; genus Agriotes; species Agriotes lineatus. The sequence continues at coordinate 133,899,606 of OW679198.1, read as the reverse complement.
TGGCAACGTCAACAACGACGACCCCAGGACAACTTTTGGATAACGCTCTAGCGCAAAGCTGGACTATCCAAGTCGGACTTCAGGACCTCTGTGCAGGCCAGCCGACATCAATAGGATCGACGCGTCCTTTTTTTGAAGACAACAGGACGTAGCTTGATCGCACGCCGTTCGTCAATTTTAACGCACAATGTAAGTGCATATTTTTATAATAATTTTCAAAGCTTTAGAGAAAAAGCAAAGGTATATTTTAAAGGCAACAAAGTAACGACTATTAAAGCGTTCGCATAAGTAATAATTTTTAAGTTTTAAAGAAAAAGCAAAATAATTAATTTTAAAGGCAACAAAGTAACGTAATATAATTTTCAAAAGTAATAATTATTAAAGCGTTCGCCTAAATAACAAAGTAAAAATTTCAAAGGCAACAAAGTAACGTAATATAATTTTCAAAAGTGATAATTATTAAAGCGTTCGCCTAAAACAACAAAGTTAACTAATATAAAGTTTTAAAAATTATACTAACATAGTTTTAAATATTTATTTATAAGTTCAGGCAGAACGTAGTAAGCCAGACCAATTGCTGCACATAATAGGTGTGCTTAATTTGCATTTGTGCTTGCGTTCTTGCGCGTAGGATACCTACCCCCCTATTAGAAGCATCCCCTAGTCAATAAACTGTTTACTAACATAAATAAAAACTAAAGCCAAGTGAGAAAAAAAAATAAGTAAAGTTGATTTTTTGTCTGTAAAATATTTATGTTTAGATCACTATTATCTTGAAGTATTAGAAAAAAATTATATTTTGAAACAATTGTAAAAATTTTATGTCTCGAGATAGATCACGCTCACCAAGGAATTCAATCCCTAGAATTTTATTTTTAAATAATTTTGGGTTGTTACAACAAATATGGTTGATCAAAACGCATCATTGTTTCCCCCACATTTTAATGTAGCTTTATTAAATGAAATTCCCACATATGATGGTAATCAAGCCACTCTTTCGGAATTTATCAGATCCGCAGAAATCATTGCAACTAAATTTTGTACAGAAAATTTAAACGATTATATCAACCAAGTAATTTTAAATTCGATAAGGAATAAATTAAAAGGTCAAGCGTTAGAAGTAATCACAGGTTACGAGTATGATACTTGGAAAGACTTAAAAAATGTCTTAATTGAAAATTTTGGCGACCAAAGGTCAGAATTGAATCTCTTAATTGATTTAACTAAATTAAAACAGAATAAAGACTCTCCCATAGAATTTTTCAATAAAGTTAGAACTCATTTAGCTATTTATAATTCAAAAGTTTCTCTGAGTCAAGAATCAAAAGACATTATCACTTATAAATTAAAGGCTAACAAAGATTTAGCACTTCGCACTTTTACAAGTGGACTAAATGAAAATTTAGGAAGCTTCGTAAGAAGTAGAAATCCAACTTCACTAGAACAAGCCTTAAGCATAGTAAAAGAAGAAATTGATATCAGATATTCTCAAAATCAAAATAATTTTCAAAGTCAAAAATTAAATAAACCAAATTTAACTTCCAATATTCAAACACGAAATTCATATGAACCTAAATTTAATAACCCAAATTTTATGCAAAGACCATTCCAACAAAATCGAAGTAATTTTAACCAAAATCCTAGAAGTAATTTTAACCAAAATCCTAAAAGTAATTTTAATCAAAATCCCAACTATTTTAAAAGTCCAACGAATTTTAACAATCCTAATAATTCTAGAATAACTCAAAATTCAAGCTTTAATGCATTTGCACCTAAACCAAATTTTTCACCAACAAATAAACCAGAACCTATGGACTTTAGCACTATAAAAAGACCAGCTACTCAACAATCAAATTTCCCTAATAAATATCGAGCAAGTTCTCAAAACGTTAATAGAAATTTTAATCAACTATTTTATCACAATAATGTTCAACAAGAAAATTCCCCTGTTGATCATGAAAATCTAACAGAAAATTTATTCGAAAACTCCCCTGAAGAAAATAAAAACTTCACTGAAAATTTATTCAAAAATTCTCAAGAAAATCCAGAATACAACCAATCAAACCTATATTTTCAAAATGAACCCCAAGACTTGGACATTACATCAGATTATTATGAATTTCCAGATCCAAGCGATACCGTAAATTTTTATTAAGAGCCTCGGAAAAGCATATTTTAACTTTTAATATAAATTCAAAATCAGATCTTCCGTATATTATAATTCCCGCCACCGGCGATAAACTTTTAATTGATACAGGTAGCTCACAAACAATAATTTCTCCAGAATTTGTACAACAACATTTTCCAAATTATATTTATGAAACAGAATTCGAGATAATTACATCTCATGGAATTTCTCAACATAACTTAATTGCAGATTTACCAATCCCCAGTCTTTTTTATGAAAACGGAACACATACATGTTATTTATATAATTTTAACCCAGACTATATAGGACTTATTGGATCCGACTTATTTTCAAAATTATCCGCACGAATAGATTATAAATGGATGCATATTCAGACAGAAAGAGCTACGATACCATTTTATTACAACCCGTAAAAACTAAAAAAAAAAAAAAAAAATGAAACTAATGTAACTTTTCCAAACCTAAAAATTAAGATTTTTATTTTTCTTAACAAAACATACAGTTAACCCTGTGTACAAAACTTTTCGTAAAATTTATCAGTATAAAGAATGGAACTAAAATAGCTCCAAAACTAAAATTCAATGACAAATTAATTATGCCTTCAGCAATTGAAATCATACAATAATCAATTTAAAACAAGCGTAATTAATACTTTAAATGAAATACAAGAAATTAATATTTATAATCCTTAATCTTATAAAAAAATAAAAATTATGAGCTCAACAAAAATCAGTCTATCAGACTTAACAACTTTAATATAAAAACTTCAAACATTAAAAGTATTTTAGATAATTAATTTAAATAACAATTTTTTTTTAACAACTTTAATATAAAAACTCCAAACATTAAAAGTATTTTAGATAATTATTTTAAATAACAATTAAAAAAAAATTTTGAGTTAGACCATTTAAACGAAGATGAATAAACTCTTTTGACTAATTTATGTTTTCAATACAGAGATGTATTTTACTCTCCCGAAGTACCTTCATCCGTTACGAAACTGACAATAAAAATCAACTCATAATATTTAGTAATTCAAACATAAATTTGTAAAATATTTAGATTATATAGCTACCTACTACTACTTTAGAAGGAATAAAATCAGATTCATCTAAAAATTCAATAATCAAAATTTCCCAGCACTTAAAAATCTAAATAAAATAATTTTTAACCAAATAGTCTACTAAAGAACATTTATCAAAAATTTTGCCAAAATAACTAAATTTTTAACCGTGTGTTTAAAGAAAAAAATAAGATTGTTCACACCCTTGAATTTTTGAAAAACTTTAAGTATTACAAATAAATTCTAATAAATAAATCAGTAACTTCAAATATCAAAAGTATTTTAAAAAAATAACATCTTAAGAAAAAACTTAAGACTAAAATCATTTAAATCAGAAAAAACTCAAATAAAAATTATACTTAACAAACAAACAAGACCTAAGCTTGTATTAATCTAGTATTTACAATTTTAATAATCACAATATTTCTCGCGTTAAAACTAAGATGTTCACAGCAACATACCTTTATAATTGATATTGCTAAAGGAAAACAAAGAAAAACCTTTACAACCATTTAAAATTAAATTCAAATTCAGAAAAGTCAAACATTTCAATTAAACGAAAAAGTATTTATTAAAACAAATCTCAGAAGTAAAGATTAAATTTAAAATTAAAACCCATTCAGAAAGATCAAACATTTCAATTAAACGAAGAAGTATTATTTAAAATAAATTTCAGAAGTAAAGATAAAATTTAAAATTAAAACCAATTCGGAAAAATCAAACATTCCAATTAAATGAAAAAATATTTGTTAGAACTAATTTCAGAAGTAAAATTGAAATTCAAAATTAAATCTAATTTTTTAAAAAATATGGAAATATAAAACACCCTGACTAAAAGGAACTATTGCTCTCTCTTTTTCAGGATTACTACACTCTTCATCGCCTGTACCCTGCTGACTCAATCACTAGTTATACAGAGCGATATTATTATTAAAAATTTAAAAGATAATCCTGGATTATATCCTCTAAACTTAGGAAACGTAGTGCTTAAACAAAGCGAATGGACGCTTATTAGAAATGTAGACTATACCCCTATATTTGTTAATTATGACACACTTAGAACTAATTTAATGAAAATAATACCGTTACTTGAAAATAAAAGTTACGTTATTGAATATACAAAATTTAAAAGGATTGATGATGTTATTATCAATCATAACAATTTACTCATAATATTAAAACAATATCTTGAAAAAACAGATAAACTCTTAAGTCAATTATTTCCTGATGTTAAACACAAAATTAATAAAAGAGGACTTTTCGATGGACTTGGATCCGCTTTCAAATTTTTAACTGGAAACCTCGACGCCAACGATGGAGTCAGATATGAATCTATGATTACTAAACTACAAGAAAGCGATAAAATTCAAAATGACGTTATATTAGAACAAACTAAAATTTTAAATGATACCATCTCAGTAATCAATGATATAGCAAAGAGTCAAGAATTATTAGACAGAAATATAAATAAAATAATTTTACAAAATGAGGAATTAGGCAAAAATCTCGCTACATACTCCTTAAAAACAGTCTTGCTAGAAGCAATTCAATTTTTACAACTACTTATTAACACTTGTTTGGAACTAGAAAATGCATTAACTTTTGCCCAAAATCAACAGATGCATATGTCATTAATTGATAATGACGATTTAATTGAAAATCTAAATGAAATTTCGACGTATCTCAATAGCATATCAGAAAAAGCTTTAACTATTCCATATCCTGCAGAGTTACAGTATTTACATTTATACGAGTCAATTATCATTACAAAAGTTTATCAAGTTAAAAACAGAATTACATTTATATTCGAAATACCTCTTACTTCCAAAACTAACGATTATCAAATGATACAATTAATACCATTTCCGATTTTTATCCAAAATTATCAATTTCGTATGATTATACCTACTTATAGTACTTTATTATTTAACGTTAAAAACAGCATTCCCATTGAAATAAGTCATTGTAAACTTATAACTTTAGACACCTACTTTTGTAATCAAAATAACTACTTTGAAATCCCCAACGACAAATTGTGCGAAACACAACTTCTGTCATTTAATAAAAATAAAACATGTATCCCTTATTTATTCAATTTAACAGAAATCAAAATATCACAAATAAATCCTGCGACATGGTTAATATCTTCCCCATCTGAAGCAATATTGGACGTCAAATGTAAAAATCAGAATTTTAGAAAAGGAATATCTGGCACTAACCTCTTACACCTCAGTTCAGACTGTCTTGTTTCAATAAATCAAAAACACATGTTATTCACCGCAAAAAGAACCTCAAATGAAATTGTTAATTTAAAAATTTCAAACATTGACCGCTTAATAATTCCTGAATCAAACCACATAAATGTTTCAAAGATTGACTTGATACCTCTTGACACCCAGAAATTGGTTGAGGACCGAATTAAACTTAATAAATATGAAAATTTGTTAAAACCTGTTAATTATATTAAATCTGATAATTTAAGTGTGTCTGCAATTATATTTACTCTGTGTACTATTCTTATGTTAATAATTTTTATATTGTATTTGTATTATAATAGAAACACAATGAAGATTAAACTTATTAGATTTTTAAATAAAGATTTTGAACCGGTTAACGTAAATGCATAAGTTTAATTTTCTTTTCTCTTTGTAAGTTCAATGGAGGCATATTTGAATACCACCCATTGAACATTTTATCGGCGGACGTGTTATATTATGAATAGACAATGGTCTCCTGTGTAAAACTGCAAGCTTGCAACCTTGAACGATAAATAGCTTCTTTATATGAATTGCAAGTCTGCAACCTTGAACGCACGTGGCTTCCTGTCTCACGCTCCCTTTTAGAGATAACGCTTATCTTAGCTGATTAGGCATAGTATATATACTAGTAGCTTGCACTTCTAAGTTAAGCTCCAGTCAGTCGATAAGTTCCATTGTGTTCGTATCATAGCTAGATGTAAGAAATTGTCCGGCGGCTAGCTGTGTGCTTCCAATGTTATATTTCATTGTAAAATAAAAATAAACGTTTTTTAAAAAGTCGTTTCGGCGGCCTTTTAATAAAACTCGCTTTCATTAAGTAACAAAAAATCAAGGAAAAAAATAAAAACGATTTAAGGCTGACATTATAGCTTACACATGGAAATAATAAACGCTTAAACTTCCAACTACACATAAATATAATTTTATGAATCCTGTATCACTTTTAATGTAAAACATTGTCTGACGGTTAAAGTTTGTATTAAAATGTAAACTACACAAACACATTTTCATTGTGACAATTACAATCAAACAAAAGTCAAAGTCAACAAATTGTGACATGTCAACCTAATCTCCATTCCTACCAAATACAAGAACTCAACTCATACAACCTTAATCAAAGATACTATTATTGATAAACTCCTTTAAATGTTTTAAGTTCCTCCAATTGTTAGTACATTTCTGTTATCCAATAATTGAACAAATAATTCAAGAATCAGTTATAACAGATTGTTAATCATTCTTGTCAACAAATTGTCCTTTTTTTATTTCTAATATTGTCTGAAGAAGCTAACGATGTTTAGCGAAACGTTACAAAAAAAAACTTTTACATGTTTTTAACAATAAAATTTTAAAGTGTCTTGACTAAAATGTTTTCTTAGTATCACATTGCTAAACGGATTACATTAGCTGAAATCTTTCTCTGATTATGCAAGATGGGTGAGAGGTTTCTGGTAGATGTGTGAACCCTTCATGGTGTGAACATAATTGCTAGTGACTACTCATTAACCTTGCAAGAAACTTAAATTGCAAAAACAGCTGTTAAACAAAATTTTATATGAAATGTAAGGTTTAGTGATAAATTGCATAAAGGAATTATGTAGCAACATACGTATTTGCTGTAAAGAAACAGGAATAACTCATTCATTACAATTTCATACAAAAATTGTAATTCTGTAAACGGACAAGCGGGTGTAAGTCAAGTTATATATAGACGGCAACATCATGTTTTATTTGGCAACATCGAACATTGTGCGATGGCCGTTAAAGAATTTATATGGGCAGACCTCATGCTCATATTTTTAGATTAAATTTCAATTCTGTCTTCTACGTAGAAGTAGTGATAAAGGTGTAGGTGGTGTCTAATGATATTAAGAAAAAAGCCTCATTTGTTCACAATATCCGATGTCGTCTTTCAAAACGCAATAGTAAAAATGAAAGTCACTTTTAGCACTTTTTGGGAAAAATTTAGAGTTTTATAGATCAGCTAAAGCAATTTTTTCTTGCAATGAATAAAAAATTTGTTAGAGAGCTCTTAAAGCAACCATTATCGCTGAGTAACGAGAGTAATTTGACAGCTGAAAACTTGTCGGTGATAATAGGACAAAGAATAAAATGGTTGATTTCTGAGTGAGTGAAAGTGTGCTACAAGGTCTCCATGTTGTATTAGTTTTTATTTTATTTTATTATGTTACTATGAAAATCGTACGACACTCATTAATGACCAATAGAAAAATTAGTTCACGAGCAGTAACCAAGACAACATCAAAATTTCTTGGAATTTTTTGTAGGTAGACATTACTTCTTTTTAGTGTTTGTGTCGTTACGATTTTTTTACCGAATCTGCACTCGAGCATTAATTCATATTCAGAAATTATTTTTCGTGTATTCCAACAACGTCCTATTTAACCTCGCGTCTCGCTCGGGCAAATTAATACGACGTTGTTAGAACGCACTCAAAACAATTTCCGGAAAGAATTCATGCTCTTATGAGATTATATGTGATAATTACTCCTTAGCAACGTGTTGCATTGATGTGCATTTAACAGCACTAGTGTTGTTAAGAAAAATATCATACCAATACTTTATTAGCATTTAATCACATATTGATATGGCAGTTCTGACGTGTATTGTTGGTGGCACTGACAGTCTATGTCAAATTGAATGTTAGTAGGTTAGATTTTGTTTGTTATTTGACACAGACTGACGCAAAGCATAACCTCATAATCTCGAATGTAACATAACCTAACAGTCCTACCAACAATACAGTATTGAGTGACGTATGGTTTTTATCTTACTAGTGATACCACCACAGCAATAGCAGATATATATCTCGCTGTTGTAAGTGTTATTAATAAAAAAAATTCCTATTTTTTTTAAAAAGAATATTATTTTGGAGAAAATAAACCGTGTTGCGATATACGTAACGTTATCTGCTTTCTACATTACTCGAGAATTTTAAAGAACTCTCTCTAACGTCGCTCCTTCATTCAAACTATTCTCTCGTAATGTAAAAAGGTTGATAACGTTACTTGCATCGTAAATTACTATTTCATCGTTCATCTGATAATATATAGCGAAGTGGTGTACCCAATTTCGTATTTATTTTCGCGTTATTCTTATGATGTGTGTAAGTTTTGTTCAGCCCTAAATTTAATCATGTCTAATTTTACCTCTTGGACTTAATCCAAAAACGTTTCTTTACATACTTTAGATTCATTAGTTAGGTTTTTCGGTAACTAAATTAGATTTGGCTTGTTGCTCTGCTCTATTGTTGTTATCGTCTTATTGCTAAGATCTTGATATTTATATTGGTTGGTGCCTAGAATTTCCTATATATTCTTCATTGTCTGCTTCTGAATGAATTGGTTCTTTCCAGTTTGATTTTGATCGATAGTTTCTCCTAACCAGTCGTTGATCATTACTTGTACTAAAATGATTAGGTATTGACACATTATTTTCTATGCCATCTTAGTGTAAACTCTATTTCATTTTTTTATGTCTCATTTAGAATTCAGCATATGTATTTGCCTCGGTTCGTTTCTTGAAGAAGGTTAATTTCTATTGAATTTTTCCTGTGCTATTTCAAATTCCCATCCAAAGTTGTCTATGTAATTTCCGTCAAATTCATGTTATCCACCTATTTTGGCGTTAAAACGCTCATTAGGGCAGTGAAACAGATTTTAATTCTTCCACTGCAATTTTAATATCGCCGTAGAACATTTCCACATCTTCCTCTGCATATGATGCTGTGGGTGCATATTTTTGAATGGGTTTTATACTATGGCGGTAATTTAAAACTGGATTTTGGTATAATTTTAAGACATTATTCCGATTCTTCCGTTTTTGCTCTAATCGTTGTTATTCTAGTGCTGTACATTTTCCCCTTTTACCTAGTTTTGTTGGGATATTCCTAGTATATCTCATTTAATCAATTATAATTAATTTTCTAGTTCTTCCGTTCTCTCTTCTGCTTGCAGCGATCTAGCATTGTATGTAGCTGTGAATAGCTTCGGTCGGTAGCCTGCATTAATCAATAGACTATTAGCACCCCTCACTTGCTTAATTATAGAATACTGTATAGTGTTGGAGTATATGGAAAAATATTGACTTTAGTAAAGAGAGACTAGTGGATAGAAACGTTGAAACAGTAGGGACCTGGCTGAAAGTCAGAGAAAAAACAAGGAATCCAGTTCGGGTACCTCGGAAATGCCATGCCATTTCACTAGATGTGATTCTGAGAGGTACAATCTTATATGTATAAAAATTGTGGTAATAAACATAAATTAATTAACGAAGCTAAAACACAATTATACCAATTATAATTTTTCATGTTGAGAACACAGCAGAACGGTTGTTACTGTTTTTCCTTCATTATCTTATAGCAACAATTTACTTATGGCTGCTATTGTCAGTTCATATCATTCGAACATTTAATTTCGCTAAGTAGATGTTAAAATATAGCTTAATTAAAAAGCTTTTTAATCGAGGGAAGTTCTAGTCTTCCGAACCTTAAAGAAAGTCGTTTAAAAAAATACATTTGAATGCGCTAAAGTTTACCTAACAATGTCAATAAACACAAACATAAATGTTTAATCTAGATTTCCATATACTTAGTATATATTTTCTAAGTAAATCTTCCTTATAAATTCATAGTCTTCTCATTTATTTTAAACAAAAGTTGTGGCAGATATTATTGAGTTTGAGGATTTTTATCAATTTTTGTATATGAATGAGATTTTGGTTTCCTTAAAGATGGCAAACTTTCAATTAACAAGAATTTCTAATTATTTCCTACAATGATTATTATAAGCAACTGTAAGCTACTGATGCAACGTAGATTTAACATATTCCTTTAATAGGTTCGGATTGAACCCAGTGGTATTTGTTTTTAATTATCTTAGAACAGAAATGTACTTCTGATCCTTTGATTTAAGTTGATGTCATTGCGGCATTTAATGTTACAAAGCCGATGCCAGCGCTTAGACTAATTAAATAATTTTTATATGAGTCATCCTATAAAATCTAAAAGAACATACTGCTGAATGCAATATCTTACATCTCAAAAGAACTTTTACGGCCTTAAGGCAGTTTGGGATAGTCTAAATGGGTCGTTACTACACGTTAGTCTTCATAAAGGCAAAGCTCACTTTAATCACGCCTCACTAGTTGTAGTAGACAGTTGACCGGCTATTTGTTCGGGAGAAGGGCGGGGTTCGGATCAACACGACGTATTTTAGAATGAGATGCTGTCACAATAGGGATTGATTGCAATCAAAATAAGGGGAAATATAAGCGCCACGAATTTCATTGATAAAATGAGGGAGAAGCTTTTCTTCCGGCCCTCGTAGAAATTCGAAGTCAAAGGATGCTTCACTTCGACGTCTTTGCGAAACGTTCCGGCTGGTTTTGGACTTACCTTTGTTGGTCTTTTAGTTTTTCCAAAGCATTTTACAAATAATATATCAAAGATGCACAAATTGTGCGGATTGTGTCAAAGATAACTTTCCAGACGACGGTTTAGAAATTGCAAAGCAGGAAACAATCGATTGCACTTGAACCCAAAAACTTAGACTCCGTATGCCCTCTTCGTACCGAAACGATAACCAGAATGATTTTGGTTTGGTATTATAAAATTTGAAGCGATGAGCATAGTGTTTTACAGTATGAAGTTATTATAAGGATGTCAACAAAAATGATAATAAAATTAAAGGAAGTAGGAGGGGGAATTTTAGGGTAACTGCACAAAGGAATTTTACAGCTTTGTAGAAGAGTAAAGTGTACCAATTCTATCTTCTTCTTCATCTTCTGTTGCTGCTTTATCCATTGCGGACGTTGGTTATTAACGTAGCTATTCTTTTTTTATTAGTGGCCTGTCTGAATAGTGGTATAGAAGTTAGACCAAGCCATTAGCTTAAGTTCTGTAGCCACGAGTGTCTTCTACTTGGTCAGTTTTTTTATCTACTTTTTCTTGAAAAATAAGTTGCTGGAATCGGCACTTGTGCCGTTGTTAGAGGAAGCGGGCGGAGAGGATTTGAGAGTAAATGCACAAAGGAGTTTTACAGCTGGTGAGAAAGACAAAGTGTACTTATTTACAGCTCTATCTTCTTCTTCTTCGTCTATTGTTACATTATCTGTTGCGGACGTTAGCTATTCTTATTTTATTAGCGTTCTATCTGAATAGTTGTATAAAAGGTAGACGAAACCATTGCCGAGGATTCTATAGCCACGAGTTTCTTCACCTATCCGGACCTGTTTTCCATCTACTTTGTCTTGGAGAATAAGTTATTGAAATTGGTAGTTTTTGTGTCTTATTAGATGGTCACAATACTCAGGTTTCCGTTTCTTTAAAGTGAAAGTAGTTTATTACTGATTCTGAATCCGTCTTAAGAGCTCTTAGTTTAGCATCCAAAATATCCGAAGAATTCGGCGACAGACCCACATCTTAAAGGCCCTATATAACAGAACCGGAAACATGTAACATCAGGTCATTCTGAATTTTTAAGCGTTTGCGGATAAATATTTTTTCATTTTAAAGAAGTTTTGCGATTCTGGACATTATCTCTGTCGAAATATCCCATTAGTTATAAACTTTAGTTTCTAAATTAGATGTATGTTTTAACGAGTTCGAAATGTAAGTTAAAGGAAGTGAGCGGAGAAGATTTGAGGGTAACTGCAAAAAACAATTATACAGCTGGTGAGAAGGTCAAAGATTAACTATTCATAGTCCTATGAATTGCAAAATTACATCTAGCAGTAATACTAAAGAAATTTATATATCTAAGGGTAATGCTTTTCCATATTGTTAGCTTGCCATATATGCCACTAAAAAGTATTAAACACTTATTAATTTGTATTATTTCGGGTCCCCATTAGAAGTGTGGAAATGCTGATCCACTGAAATAGATTGCTAACTTCACATACATTTTCAAACACTGAAAACAGACAGATTAATCTGAAATTGAAAACGTTTGTCCCTGAACGCCAACCTACAATAAAAGCTTTGAACAATAACTGAAATATGTAGCCGCAGGAATTCCAGGACTCATCTTGGCGACCTGCTGCAAAGACATCTTAATTGCAATCTCGAGACCTATTAAAAGTTGCTGCTAATAAAACAATGTGGTATATGTGGGACCAGAGAGCGTTTTGTCTTGTTTGCTATCGGCTCATTTAGCTGCAAAAAAGCGAGAAAGTTCGCAGCTTCAGGACCTCGAATTCTCAGATCAGAACTTCTCCGGTTTTTGATCGTCTGCAGTTAATTCGAGTTTTGTTGCCAGCGAGCTAATGCAATAATTTAGTAAAACAGTCGCGGTCGGGAGACGACATCGTTGATTGATAAATTTAGCTGCCTTTGACGGCTGATCGAGTTATCTTAATTTAATAAGTCCTGCCGCTTAATTGCGTTGCTCTTTCTTGCTCAAACAAAAAGACAAAGACGGCTTCTGCTTGCCTCGATGTTTTGTAGTTAAAGTACAGCTGCGACTCCTTTCCTAGGGCTATTTTTCCAAGCCAGACGTGGCAAAGATTACTGAAAAGAAACAGGATGGAAAGTCTACTAAGGTTGTGATAGTTTTTGGCCAAAAGAAACTAACATTAAATGTAATGTTCTGCCTCGTACGATGTTAGTGTAATAATGTAACACATGTCGCTAATATTAGTTTCTACATCGGGGAAAACATAGTTTAATGTAGCAAAAGTTTCTCTATTAGTCACATATTTAACCTGCAAAAGTGTTGTCCTACATTTTTATGGAAATTATTAGGATAAACCTGGTTTATACAGTAGTACTGGTAATATCGCTTTTATAGAAATACACACCTACATGCCAATCAGATTGTAACTGGTGCATGAACTAAAAACATTTGGTATTTGAGGATCAAATGAGTATATACAGCGTGTCTGATAGTATTCGCCACAAAGAGCATGGTGCGCGCTACGTTGCTATGCACACATAAAATGCAATAATTTACTTTGATATGCTCAAGTTATTTATGGAAGTAGATCACTTTGTTTTGGACATATTAAATTTTCCCTCTCGTTTTTGTTTTGGAAATATCATTTAATTGCCATTTATAACTACAGTTAACGAATTGTGGCTGTTTTCAGATGCCTTGACCTTAGCGCCACTAAGCTGTATTATCTCACTCATTTCATCCATGTGATAAATGATTACGCCGTTTTATCCTTTCTTAGGGATCAGCTTCCAGACTTGTTTTAACCGTCTTTTTTGATCCATGCTTCTTATGCCTTCATACCATGTTTTATCCTGTTTGTAATTTTCGGGCGCACGTCGCTGAGGGACAACAATGTTAGCTGAGGAGCCATCCCGAACAACGCTGACACACAGAATGAAATGAAGCGAGCGATCTTCTGACATATCGGAAGCCAATTTATAAGTTCTAGGGACATATCGGTTGATTCCGGATTAATTACCAGCCTTCGCAATGCTTTAAGCCGTTGAAGTTTCGCTTTGGCTTCATGCAAATTCTGCAGGACATCAAGGATCTAGTTATTCGGACAACTTTATACATCGGCTAAAGAAATGGCAGCCATTACTTTCTACCCACTGCTAACGTTTTGAGGCAGCGGATCCTTTTGGGTCATCATTCGCAACCTCCAAAGCTTCCCTTCGAATTAGGGTCCCAAGCTTTTGTATCGATATAGTTGCCGGCGCCCTTTCGAGTTGGTGGACACTGCCATGCTTTCAGAATTTCGTATCTGTAAATTACTCCTTTACTTTAGCTAAAATATTTCTGATTGTTTCGACTGCAATAAATTGTGATTTACACTATTTATATATGTGTTTTCGCAAGAGTTCGCCTAAGAGACACAAGTCTTGAGCCTTTCCTCGTTACGGAGACTAACCGTCATTTATACGTATCGCGTCAGGTGGATTGCAGCCAGCTTGTCAAATTACCTTCCCTGAAACTGTACTCGAGATGCCGCACAGTTGGCGATTCGGAGGTAACTTTTCCAACAATCAAAGAACTCTTGACAAAATCAAGATATCGTAGTAATTCTTCCGGGAGGCTCTAGTTTAGTTGTTGCCGCATAAGGTAAAAATAAGTAACAAACGACTTCCGGGATTGGACCGTGTCATGATTGAGATCGAAGAACTCAACGTTTCGCCCACTTTCGTAAGGGGCTTCATCAGGAGGAAAAAAGCAAAAGAGCAAGGTAACTCAACGTGTTAACCACGCCAGAGGCGAAACTCTTTGCAAGGGAAGGGACAGAAGAGCACAGTAACTCAACGTGTGAACCACGTCAAAGGCGAAACTCGACTGAGTATCGGAAGAAGAAAGGCGAGAATTTATAGGCAAGCGCTGTCGCGATTCAGCAAATGCCGTCCCGGTTCAGTGGCGGAGGGCGGGGCTTAGGAATTAGGAAGGAAGGGGAAAGCCTTCGACCCGATTGAGATTATTAGGGTGTTTGCAAATCTCAATGGCTTCGCGAATCTTTCTGCTAAAGAAGTTTCATCAAAATGGATCTTATGACCAGCATCGCGTTGGTTTTCGGCGATGGCCGATGATGAAACGAGACCTAACTTGAGACAGCGCTGGTGCTCAGAGATGCGAGTTTTCACGGAACGACCTGTTTCACCAATGTATACAGCATTACAAGAGCAAAGGACTCTATAAACACCTTTAGATTTCATAGTGTTTAATTTATCTTTAGATGAAGGAAGAACCTGTGAGATCTTGCTCGGGGGTTTAAATACTGTTTTAATGTTTTGTTTTCGAAGAAACTTTTCTACGTGGTCGGTGACTTGGTGGATATAGGAAAGAAAGACTATTGCTGCATGAGAATCGGGTTTTGGAGGTTTGGGTGGCCGTGGATGAAAATGGCGATTGATGGCAGACTGTATATCCCTAGCACGGTAACCGTTATACCTAAGAGCTTTCCGAATGTGATTTAATTCAGCGTGGATATTATCGGGTTGTGATATGGAAACAGCCCGGTGTACACCCTAATAATCTCAATCGGGACGAAGGCTTTGCCTTTCCTTCTATGTGGAAAGTGCTAATTCCCTAAGCCCCGCTCTCAAAGCCTCAAAAATCATCTAAGGTAAAACTAGTCCGCTACTGATTGTGGTATTATTTGACCATGAAATTTTAAGGTTAAAGTTTGGATTTTTAAAGAAAAAGAGATTTTGACGAGTAAAACATGCCTAAATGTATGATCCAACTATGTTTTTGTCAGGGAATTTGAAAAATTAACATGCTTGATAACAAAAACATGGTTGGATCATACTTTTAGGGATGTTTTATTCGTCAAAATCTTTTTCTTCAAAAAAGCCATATTTAACCTTAAAATTTCAAGGTCAAATAATACCACAATCAGTAGCGGACTATTTTTACCTTATGCGGCAACAACTAAACTAGAGCCTCCCGAAAGAATTACTACGATATCTTGATTTTGTCAAAAGTTGTTGGAAAAGCTACCGCCGAATCGCTCACTGTGTGCCGTCACTACATAGAGGCAAATATCGAAGCTATATTGAAAAGAAATAGCTAAACGTAACTAGAGGTTTGTAGGTCTTCCCATGTCTTAAGAAAAGAAAATTATCCAATCACAAATAGAGATTCGCAAAGCTACTAATAAGAATTTGAACTAAACAAATACAAAAAAATACGGGTATAAAGTAAAGTTGATTATATTCAAAACTAATCTGGGAATCAAATTAACTATTTAACTAATTTTTATTACACAAATAACACTAGGTTCGTTGTATTAAAAAAACTAGAATTATATTGTTACATTTTTGAATTCAGCTTAAAATGTGTCTCTTTAATAACGCTCTATTTTGTACGGTTTCTGTAGAGTTTTAAATTTTTGACAGATGTTTAAAAATTAAAAATCAAATTTTTTACTAATTATAAGATAACTGTAAAAGGAAGTTGAGTGGGTGTATCACCCCAGATTTTTATTGGTTATGTTAGATGCATAGTGTTGAAAATGTTTGTAAAGAAATTTTAAGAGTGTTATTTATTTATTCAACCAATAAAATTAACTTAACAAACATTGCGCGTTAACAAAACATTTGAAAAATTAATTTATTGAAGAAATTGCTCAACGATCAATGAACTTCAGAACAGTTACTTGTCAGTAAGCAATATTATATTTTAGGTAAGTTTATTATTCTTATGCAAGTATTTATATTTATTCATTTAAAATTTAACGACAAATTAATGAAGTCAAACATGTTTATGTTATTTTAGAAGTGTGCATTTTGTAGAAGCATTTTTGGCTTGTTACTAAAAACTAAAATTTGATTCAAAATTGTACAAGAACATAAGTTAACACAAAGTATAATTTCTATAATGTAAATCCTTATGGCCACAGTTTAAAAAACGTACTGTATAAGAAATATACAAACACTAAATTCGACCAAATAGGAGCGCTTGGAATCGATTTTGTAAAGTTCTAAAAAGTCCTAATTGAAAAAACATCACCTAGCATAAAAAACCTAGCGTGTGAAATGGTTCACGGGTTCCGTCGTACTAGGAGGCCTCTCCGAACAGACGCAAAAAAAATATGATATTGTTTGTCGCATACAAAAGTATGCACTTTGCTCAATCGCCAGATAACGCGCATATACAGTCCGTCACTTTGGACATATATAGGGTGTTAATTAAGTACGTAGAAAAACTTTAAGGGCTGATTCCTTGATCAATTCTAAGATAAAAAGTTCATATAAACAGAGGACCTAAACGGCTTCCTTTTTAAAATACCGGATGTTGAAGTTTACATAAAAGTTTTTTTTTCAAACATTTGGAAAACTGCTAAAAGTATTCTAATGAAACTTGGTGTAGGTTAGTATTTCATAAAGTGGCGTCGTTCGGTCAAAATAAATTTAATTTATTTCCACCAGTAGCGTGCATTGGGACGACCTTAGTTACCTTATTTTAGAAAAATGTGGTACGCCACTGTTTTTTAGCCAAACGTTTTGTAGCTATTGTAAGATTGTTCGTTATTAAATAATGTTTTTAAAAACTTCTTTAAACTGTATTGTGAAAACGAAGCCGTTTAGGTCCTACTAACGTCCAATGAGCGAAACTGCTGTTACAGATTTTTTCGTTTTTCTCGAAAAAGGTTTATTCTATCAAAAAAATTAAAGATACATCTTTTGTATAGTTTCAATGGATGAAGTTAAAAAACTTATCGTATTGGCTAAAAAACAGTGGCATACCAGATTTTTCTAAAATAATGTAACTGAGGTGTCTCCGATCCACGCCATTGGTGAAAATAAATCAAATTTATTTTGACAGAACGTTTTTCAGATTTTTGAAAAAAAAATCTGGTTAAACGTTTAGATCTCATGTTTGTATGAACTTTTTACCTTAGAATTGATCAAGGAATTGCCCCTTAAAGTTTGTTTAAGTACTTAATTAACACCCTGTATAGAAACATTATCCGTTTATCAGAAAATTTTAGTTTCGATAACAGTCCTTGAATCATCTGTAACTAAAAGTGCACTTGCAAAATTAAAACATCATATACGAGGGTGGTTCAAAAGTATGAAAATGACTCACGAATAAAGTACCCCTAATTTTTATAATACACAAAAATGTTACCTGGAAAAGCGGTTTAGAATTGAAAGAAGAGTCACAGCCATATTTACACGGAATTTCCCTCCCGCGAATCCCTTGGGATTTGAACTCCGCGCTCCCAGGCCAATAAGTGACAGGACCAACTGGAGCATTCAAATTCAAGGAGTTTCTGCTGCGTTATAAAGATATTATAATATCCTGTCTAATTTTTTTAAATTTTATCCTGTATCTGTTAGGTCTCATTTTCGCCAATGATAAAGCCTGAGCTATATTCAAATGGTTACTATCTTTTGCATATAAAAGAAATGGAGGCTGTGGCATTAAATATTTTGTAAAATCAAAGGCAACTAGGGGTAAAAATATCTTAACGTTTCTAATAATACTGAAACAATAAAAGAAACAAATCGGGAATTCAATCTAAATCAATTTGAAAATAAAGCAAATTGAAAAGCGGGCCGAAGAATCGTTATGGAAGGGACGTTTCTTTGAATTATTTTATTCTGAACGTCCCACGCAAATGACTCTATACTATTTTAAAAATCAACAGAAAATAGGGCTAAAAATATCGTAACGAGCCAATAATATTGACCAAATAAAACGGAACACTTTGTTAGGCGAATTACATCAATATAAAAAATAACTGGCGATGGGATTTGATCTACATCACCTGCGTATGCGATTGTAACCCCACGGGCATGTTACACTGCACTATGCATCTCCACTTGTATGCGTGCGACGCGCGTCTGTATTTAACAGAACGGTCTTATTATTGAAACATTTTGACTCTTTTCTGACATTTTCCTGTATCTGTTGGGTCCTATTTTCGTCAAGTGTAAAGCCTGCCCTATGTTCAAACTAATAATTTCATCTATGTATCAGTTAACGTAAAAATAAACAAAATTTAGTTTTTTAAAGATTTTTACCCTGTATATATTTGTCTGACATTTTCTCGATTTTATGGCAGGTAGACATATAATATGCATGCAAAATATCGTCATTCTCCAACAAATAGTTTTTGAGTTATACTGCCAACAGGCAGACAGACAGACAGACGAAATTGAGAAAACCTGTTTTTTGTCATCTAGGGACCCTGCAACGTGAAGATCGGAAGAAATCTTGAAAGGTGATTTTTTCGCGATCACAAGACTTCCTTGGTCTTTTAGACATGGGAAGTAAAAAGAAGTAAATTTCAACAATTTCATTATATGTGGCCTCCTCCGTAATAAAATTATAATTGTTTTGAATTCTTATTGATGTTCGAATCATTTGTGATTACATTTTTAAGATAGCTGTGGTTCTTCTTCTTCGTGCCCGACAAATAGGATAAAGCAGTAGTATCATAATACGAAACCTACTATTTATTTTATGTTTCAACCATAAGCTTGTTTATTAGCCAGCGATTGCGGATGTAATTTGGCTTTTTTGGTCCGAGAACCTGTAAAGTTGCTAGGCAGTACAACAAACAGTATAGCAACATCAAACATCTACATAAAAAGCATTGAATACCAAAAATCACAGTGCCAGCACAGCCACCACCTAATATAAGCCTGTGCCAAAATACCTACACCATGATTTAGTCTATTTCGAGACCCAAAATAAAATAAAACGTATGTGTACCATTTGCATAACCAATATTATGTCCTTAATTAATACATAAATAACTATTAAAAATTATGCAAGATAGAAATTTCACAAAATATAATTAACCTTAATATTATGCGACATGTGGCTGTGAAAGTACGGTATAAATAAATACCCGAAGTTACGTTTTGCCTAATTCCTGATTGGATATTGTCCGTCACAAATAATATTGTTTAAGAAGATACAGTAACAGCTCTTTGAAGTTTTGTGCACGTTCTGTGGTTTTTGTCACAGAGCCGACCACAATTAGATTTTGGCACAATTAAACAAATTCTGTAGAAAGCAACCCAGTTTGAATTAAAACACAAATTTTTCGCCATTGTGTGCCTGAACAAAGAAAACACAGCTATTCTGAAGTATTTCAGCTGGGTGCAATCCAAACAAATCGAATGGCACAGCTCGGTTTGTATCGCAATTTTTAGTCCGTCGTAATAACTTCTCACTTTCGCGTTATTTAGAAGTACTGCCCAATTTTCCGCCTCAATGAACTGAAAGCCCACATTTCGACTTTATAATTGCACCTTTCCTTACTTTGCCGGTGAATGAGCCCATTCTAGTTTGGTCTCCGGGGAGTTTGCGGTTATTATCCTGCTCCCTTCATTTAGCATTTCGATGACAGTAAAATTTTACTGCTTTAGGTTTCTGAACTTTTTTTGTTTTATGGCTGACTATAGGGACGGGAGTTTTATTTCTTTGTCCACGGCTGCAGGGTAATTTTCAAGATTAGGGAACATTTATTTGATGTTATTATTTAGGGAAGAACGTATAATAAAGAGTTAAATTTGTTTTCTAACCAATAAAAATCAAAAAGATACTTAGTGTATATCAGCTAGGGTAGATAGACAGTAAAATCCAGCAGGAAGCTCCATGCATGTAATGAATAGTTTAGATGCAATACAGGGTGGATTAATAAGCACCAAAACGCTGCAGCATATGTGTAGACAAATATGCTTCACTTTTTGTATATTTAATATGTAAAAAGTAAAGTTCGGACACTTTATTCCATGTAGGAACATGGCCTGAGACAGTGCGAGTCAGGGTCGCCGAAATACCTCTTTCCAAACCCCAGTCATCTGGCACACCGTTAACGGCGTACTGGGTGATGTAGTTAGCATCACACCTTCGATGACTGCCTTACTTTCCTTACTTCCACAACTGTGGTTTCGGTACTCAATTTGTAAAGCGACTGGGTGGGCCGCCCACCAGTTGCCAGATGTCGGGATTGAACCCCGTACCGTGGCACCGCAGCCTGACGCCCTAACCGCTCGGCGACGCCGACATTATATTTAATATGTTCGGGTATTTTACCCACTTATAGATCTCATCAATACAAATAAAAAAAACGTAATAAACATGGGTCCGGAAATGATTTGTTTCTGAGATACAGGGTGTTCTAGTTTAAAAAAAAATCTTGGCTTCCCCTGAAATAAATAATTTAAATCTAAATGTACCAAAACATGACCATTAATAGCATCAGTAAACCTGCAAAGTTTCACTAAAGTCGGCAGATGGGTTTAGATATTGAAGCATTTTAGTGTTTGTCTCAACAGGTTCAGAGACGTGCAAAATCTGGGCTTTAATTTTTTTCTTAAAACGAAGCAAGATCGAAAAGACATTTTTAGTTGCTTTATTAAAAAAATATATAAAAATTCAAAAACATCTCGTCGGCGTTATTTTTTTGTGAAAAACGTAAACGATCTGCCCCCTGGGCACGCCCCTAAAATTACTACATCAACTGTAATCGGTCCAAAAGATACCTCATAAAGAGATAAACAAACTGTAAAAATTTTATTAAAATCGCTCAAAGCGTGTTTAGATAACATAAAAAAATGTTTTTTTTAACTTGAATACTCTGTATCTCGGAAACGAAGAGTTTCCGGACCCACATTTATTAGAACTTTTTTGTTTGTATTGATGATTTATAAGTGGGTAAAATACCCGAACATGTTTTTAAACACCCTCTATATAATATCACTTCATAGATACATATTAATTTGCTATTTAATTTTATGTTAAATTGAATAAATATTTGTAGATTTCCATGCTGTGGGTACAAAGAAACAAAAACCGTGCTCCTACAGGAATAACAGTTAGAAAGTATTTGCAGAAACGAAAAAGGGGGCATATCAAAGATAGTTGAGGACGAAGGGTATAATAAGACAAAGCTGAATGATAACGAATAGGAAAAGAAATAAGGGAAAAAGTAGAGCAGTTGAGCAGTAGACTGGGGAAAAGCCTGTGAAGAAGTTAATAGAGGTGTAGTAAGCCAAAGGTTGCTACGGGTGTCATGGACTGAACACCGCAGAAACGTGGCAGTTGTGAAAGAAATTGGCTCTAAACGACGCCGACGACCTTCCAGTGAAATACAGATAAAAACAAGTCAAGACAACTGAGAAGAGTTTATAAACCTTCGTAGTTGAAGCCCAGGATACAGCAAAATGGAGCAACACATTAAAAGCAGTAGGAGTGGCCACTACTACCCCTAGAGGAAAACAAAACTGAGGAGGAAGAGAGCCGAAGAGCAAATGAAGTATTAAAAGTTATAAATGGGATGCCAAGACGAAACAGAGACATGCCAGAGCTAAGACTGATCACTATGATCAAGAGGATGAAATAACATAAAGACTGACGACACAGAACAATTCTTGAACCACGATCAACGTGACTACTGCAGATGAAGTGGACGTATTGAAAGAAGTTTTGGCCAGGATATTTCAAAATGCCTAGAAAGCAAGTGGTCCACCAAGCAAATGGAAGAAGGCAGTCATAACTCCAATTTGCAGAAAAGAAGATAGAAGGGACTATAAAACTTTTCGAGGCACTAGCATCATATGCTCAGCTGCTAGACTCTGGAAAAGAGTTCTAAAATAAAGAACTGAAGAATAAGTGGGAGGAGCAAAACGGGTTTACGATAGAGCGATCGTGTAATGACGGCATATTAAAAATTGTATGGAAAATCGTACGACACTCATTAATGACCAATAGAAAAATTAGTTCACGAGCCGTAACCCAGACAATAACAAAATTTCTTGGAAATTTTTTGTAGGTAGACATTGCTTCTTTTTAGGGTTTGTGTCGTTACGATTTTCTTACAGAATCTGCATTCGAGCATTAATTCATATCCGGAAATTATTTATCGTGCATTCCAACAACGTCCTAATTTGCCCTCGCGTCCCGCTCGGGCATATTAATACGACGTTGTTGGAACGCACTCAAAAAATTTCCGGAAAGAATTAATGCTCTTGTGAGATTATATGTGAAAATATTTTAGAAAGAGGAAGCGATGTCCATCTCACTTTTATCAATTTGGTACAGGTATATAATACAACGCCATTAAATAAGTGGTGGCCATGTATGCTGCATGGTATCAACAAAATCTACATCCAAGCCGTGAAGGCATAGGTAGTAAAAGTAGGCAAACAAGTTCTTTTTTTAATTTCAGCTCACTAGAGGCCTAAAGCAAGGTTGTTATCCTACTCCACTTGTGGAAAATATAGTGTCATTGTCACATTCATATGTAATGCTGCTCTGTATCCGTTGCTATTTGTCGACCACCATGTTATAGTGGTCGGAGAAGAAGACTCAAACTGTGAGATACGAGAACTTCAACAAGAATGCAAGAGATAAGATCTAGTAATAAATGACAGGATAACGGATTACATGGTTGAAGATATATAAAGTGACCAGAAAATTGGAACAAGCAAAATCAAACATTGCAGATCGTGGAAACACCTCGGCGTCACTCTATCTTCAAGGAGTAAGGGTAGTACAGACATACGTAAATAACGAAATAAGACAAGGAATGCGAGTGATACGGTAACTCACATCACTAGTATAGAACAACAAAATAGATAACGGAACTAAATTTATTAGATATAAGACAATCGTAGAGAACATACATACCTATGGAACAGAAAATGGGAGCGAAATAAAAGAGATACAAGATATATTGTTAGCCCTTGAAATGGACTGGCAAGAAGCTTCTTCATCCCAAGACTAGACCACGTCAGGAAGGGTAGAATAAGACAAATTATGAATGCAGAATGCAACATACTGGACACAATAGCAAAAAAATTGTTATGGTGTGTGTAATGCAGCATACCGTATGAATGATTAATTTAATTTAAATAATTATATTCAGATTATAATGGGTATCATTTGATAAAACAGTTGTATGTTTTAACTGGTGGGGTTCTAAGGGCAACCAGAGGGTTGTTTATATATATACTTGGTAGTAACAAAATAACTTGAATTCATAATCTACGAGAAATAGTACCGTTAAGTAACCTTAAGTAAGGGTTAAATTCCCATTAATTGTGAAAAATAATAATTGATGATTTGATACGTAGTAGTAATATAGCATTTTCTACTATCAAATTTGACTTCAAGTCACAAATATTATTCAAATATATAATTCAAAATTATTTGATTGCATTTAACGTAGTATATTACTACGAAACCAGTAAAACTACTGAAAGTGAGTGTTCTGGTATGCTGTTGAACTGTCTATCCAAGTAATCGAGTTTTCAAAGAGCTACAAGGAGCTTTGATTTGGTGGTGAACAACCAAAGGAGGTGGTTGCTGACTAGAATTTATTCAGTTAGGAGCTGAGGTAGAGCATTCAGGTGCAAGACAAACATTCAGAAGATTAGTGTCCATGTCTTACAAAATATTAAGAAATTGTAAAGCAAGTTCAGTGAGGCAAATCTTTAAGATATTGTAATTATATTTAGAAATTAATGTAGAAGAATTAATTTTCTAAAATCAATAGTAATTCGAGTACTCGAAGTTTTTTGACAATTATATTTTGAAATTTACACATCTTGGAATTAGGTTATTTTTAGAATGTTCATTTAATCAAGTTTGGATAAATTTAAAATTTGATTAAAGTATTTTTGACAATATGTATTTTATTTTGTAATTTCAGATCAAACTTCAATGTGCTACTAACAAACTGAACGTATGAAGTTAACTTTGCGAAGTGCCTGAAACTTCTATTTGATTCATAAAATCTAATAGTTATTATATTTTAAAAGTAATTCAGTATTTAACTATTAGAGAAAGTTGTTAGTTGAAGATTAAACCCATTCAGCTGGGTGTTATGAGTCCCATTGCTTGTAAAACTGACTAGTTGAGGCTTACAAAATAATAATTACATGACATAATTTTAAATGTCAAATCTTTATCTTTTAATAATTAGTAAAAGGGTATATTTAATTTTATATGAAATAGGGCTCAAAAGAGGGTGCTAATAAATTTTAACTCACAACTTGGGATTTGATATTAATTGAAATAACACCTCGAGAAGGAGTTAAATTAAAATTTGGCACCGCAAGTTTGGCTAGATACTATAACATAGGGTCATCTCGAACGAATGGATGGTAATCGGTGTTAAAAAACAGTGCGCTAGAGAATCCCTCTAGAATGATGGAATAGTGGTTGACCTCCTAGGAGCTCGAAAGTGGACATTAAAGAAGCCATGAATGCAAGAAAAATAACTGGATAGATCGAAAATTGTGTTATCAACGTTGAAAAGCGAGAAACGGCGACAATTATTGAAAGCTCACCTTCACAGCCCTGTATTTTCATTATTTATTGATTTCAAACTTTGGCCGTCCTGCAAACAAGCAGTCTACTGCGAACAAAAATAAATTCTAAAAATTTTAAAATCATAGTAGTCCAAATTTTATGGAAACCGGTTATCGTTCAGCGCTTATTATCCCCTCAAGGAATATAGAACCGATAATCCTTCTTCGTAAATAATCTACTCAAACATCCATTTCAGGATAATGTAGACGCTTACTCGCATTCGCATTACTTGGAAATTCTCATACTGTTTAAGTAAAACCAAAATACGTTATGAAAGGTCAAGCTCAAAATATTATTATCGTTTAAATGCTCAAGAAAGTAGTCGTGGTATAAAACTCTTCTGCATAATACAGGGTGTTTCGTATCGTTATATTCAAATGTTGGGAGCTTAAACTAGACTTAATTCTAAGGCTAAAAAACACAAAAGTGGTAGGTCGATCTTTATTCGTTCTGAAGTTACAGACTTTTGAAATTATAAACCACAAACAATCAGATTTAAGTTCACAAACCAAACTAAAACTTTATCATTAAAATCATAAAATCCAGGTTGCTGTGGAACAATCAACTGGTTTTCTAATAGTACGAGAAGTACCATAACTTAGATAACATTTTTGAGCAAGTCTTTAGATTAATTAAATTGGTTGACTCGAATTCTGACTTCGCCAATTTCTTACTCAGTTCTATTAGATCTAGTTTTCTTTTCAGCTATAGATATCTACTACCAGCTTCTCTCACAGTATGACAGTACGTTTCGCATAATGAAAAGGTCGTTCAGTAGTACATTGTATTTTCTTTCTCTAAATTCATTTAACCAAGCAATCTTCTTTAATGAGTTCTTTTTCTTCTAAAAGTGAGTATTCCCTATGTATGTGAGCGACCACTTTAGTCCATCTGATTTTAATTACTATTGTATGGAATAGATCAATACAAGTCCGTTGTCTATAGTAAGTATTAGATATATGGTTTTCAGTCAGTTTTGACAGAAACTGACACAAAATCTAACCTGCTAACCTGGAATTTGGCATAGACGTACAGTGCCGCCAACATACTATTCATAACGAAACTCTGGCGAGTCGCCGGCGATCCGCTGGCGAACGACTATGAATACGGGCGTTAGCATTTTTTTTCTTTTGAATTGGTATAAATGTTGAGAGATACTTATCGTCAACTATAGCGGACATTACTAAATTTCTAAATTGCCTTGCTGCTTATACCATTAATGAAATAAAAGTTTTAGTCTTTTAGAGTTTTCTGATACTTTGAAACGGAAAACAATGTACTGCTTTAATTGAAATGTAGTAAAAATGCGGATCAGCTTTCTTCTCCGCTACAAAAGTGATATTCTATTTATAAACTAAAAATGAAAGCGATACAGTTTTTTACAAAGCTATAATTACATCAGATACACAGTGTGCTCCACTTAACTATTTTCACCATGAGGATCGTGGAAACCGTACACAAAAAATTGCGCTACGTTGTGGTTATCTCTAACCACCTTTCATACTTCATTAAAATAATCAAGCCTATCCAAATATAAATAATGAAAATTTTACTTTTATTCGTTTGCTTGTAAGTTGATGTATTTACGTAAAATCGCATTTAGCATCCACCTTAGTAAGTATAAGAATTGTTACCTTGTGCGTCATTTGTTCACTTGATATTTAATTTTTTTCCTTGTTGCAGCATTATTACCTTTTCAGTTTGGAAACTAGGTGGCTCTAGACTAATCAAACCAATTTAAGTTATTTGAAATTGAATTATAGTTAAAGAAGTTACAGAAAAAATGCATTTATCGTACTTAACCATGGTGATTAACCATTCAAAAAGAGACGCCACACCAATAAAAGGTTTATATTTCAAAGTAATGGTTCCAACCGCAAGTAGAAAGTATAAGAAATAAAATAATAAGGTAACATTTAAATAATTAAATATTTTTTTGGAAAATCCGACTGATTTATACAGGGTGTCCCACAAAGTTCTCGTCATATGGAAATTTTTTTTAATTATCTATTTATAAAAAGAGTATTTTTCATAAAAAGTTCTGCATTACCCAAAAACCAAAATGAGTTCATAAAATTTCAAAAGTGAGTGATATACAGGATGGATAAAAAAATAGTAATTCTGCTAAAGAGTAAAATACCCTTATTTCTAAAGATAACAGAAAATGTTACTTATAAGTGTTATTCAGAATAAAATGTTATGTCTAATTACGAGAAGACGCCTCCTGCAATTAATTTCTTTTTCAAAATAATGTATCACACAAATTCGATTCAGAGAAGCAACAGCTCGTTGGAAACTTACTTAAACTACATTTTGTGTTATCTTCAGAATAAGGGTACTTTACTCATTCGCCTAATCATTATTTTTATCCATCCTGTATAATATCGGATAAATTAGAATTTTATGCGCGAATTTTGGTTTTTGGGTAATTCAGAACTTTTTATAAAGAATATTTTCTTTGACAAATAAATAATCCAAAATGTTATCCATATGTAGAGAACTTAATGGGACACTCTATATATTCAAATCTAAATATTAAACGCGAATACTCCCTACTATTAATCAAACGTTTATTTTCGCCATTGTTAACTTGTTAACACTCACTGGTGAGCCATCGCCCTCTTCTCTTAAATTTGTTGTGGGTGATCTTCCAATTAATGGCGATCAACGTAAAATTATAGGAAAAGTCTTCTGAAATTACATAATAGTCGGAAAATTACGATGAGGTAATTACCGGGCAAAATCGCTAGAAATTCGGACATCGCTGTCAGTGAATGAGCCATATTGCGTCATCGCCGGACACATCTAAAACATACACTTATAGCGTAGCTCTATTCAAGGTGTCTAACATACTTATAAGAAAATTTTGAATATACGATAAATATGTAAACACAGTTAGAAGCTTATAGCTTAAATGCATAGTAAATGCGCTTGCAAATGTCTATCCCTTGTCATTCGAATATGAAATGCCACATTATCGGCGCTGTTTACCCCATCCACGCTAACGGTATTGGCATAACACCGACTCGATCACGTGTATAACATAATATGACAACGACTATACCACAGTGATAACACCAGTTCAACAGACTGGATGTGTTTTATTGAGAGGGCGTTCCAAATAACGCATAGCAAAAACCGTTTCATGTCAACAGTGTGCCAAAGTATTGGTAAGGGACTTGCACCATATCATCTTGTTTTTAAAATTTTATTTTTTCTCAGTTTTTAATCCTCCTACTGAGAAATAGTTGTTCTTAGGTTTTTATTATTCTTATTTGAACGAAGGGTTTGCAGCTTGTATATAAGATCTTTCTCATTTGTTTGAAAAGTTACTATACATTTTTTTTCAGCAATATATGGAAGTTATTTAGAAATGTATACTGAGTGCTGATCGGATTCTTGTCTCATTGACTTGCTACCTAAGTAATTTCAAGTAAATTTTTGAGTAAATGTCCACTATAGTATTTCCTATACATAAAGGTATCAAGTTTTGTAGTATTACATCAAACATTGTAGACAAGTAAATAGTAACCCTGAACTAGGTGTTTTATTATTCATTTACATTTCTATATAATATATCAAATTATTACAATTAATACGCCACATACAAATTCATGGTACTATATATTTAACCATTAGTTATTAAATACAACAGTAGTTTCTTTTGGATCAAGTAATTTTGTTATTAAAATTTGCGAGAAGTTTGTTGTTTTGACTAACAGCTTTAAGAAAAATATATAATGGTACACACAAATGTAGAGGTAACTGTAAAGTTCTATTCAATATTATGTATCATTTTTAAACCCATCAACATTTTCGGTAAAGTATGTTTTCAACTTTCTGTGGAATACATCATACCTACATGTTCATACATTGAAGTGATTAAGCATCTCCGGAATTCGACAGAGAAATCGATTTACATCAATTCATCAGAAAAACGGATTTCAACTGTTTTGAAGTTCATGAAATTACAACAGTCTTAATCATTGGTCATTCGATCTTCAAGGTTCTACTATTTCAGTATAAATCAAAAGACACCCTAAATACTTTTTAAATTTAACAGATTGTACTAATTTCTACATACAATAAACACAAATTAGTTTTTCAGCCATTTATGTTTGTTTAAGAATTGACGTGCAGCAAAAATGTAGCAGAATCTACAAAGTTACTTTTAATAGGTAATTCTGGTGTACCTTCTTGGGCCTTTTGCGATTAAGGACGGCATAATCGTAAAATTTTGCTACCCATAAGCTAGGTTTAAAAACGTCTTCTTTAGTAGTATGGCAAGCCGTGAAGCATTTTACTTTACTATAATGATTAATAAACGTGAAATACTGCCGGATTGTGCAGCATTAGAGTCGCAGAATGTTCACTGAGATTTTCGACCGAAATTGGAATTGTGGAGAACCTATGATTTTCAATGAGTCATTTCCTGTTACTTCTGTATATTTGGATTGTCTTCAATATGTTCATAGATGGAAAAAAACTGCATTTAAAGGGCTAAATCCTTAACTCATGTTCTACTAATTGTATAATGCAATATTAATTTTAATTCCATACAAAACTTGTCGTAAGGACAGATGGTTTTATGGGTACCATACGAAAATGGATATATAATCTAATATATATTAAATAAACCTTATAAATTATTTTGAATTTGTTAACTGATTAACTTTTTTAATAATTTCGATTACTGTGAATACAATTTGTATTTACTAGAGATGCACTCTTCACCTTGTGATTGCAACAACAAAATGACAACTGAATTACTGTATTTATGAATATTTGCTTTACGTCAAGTGTCAACTGTTACACATGGACTTATTTGCAGGTTTAGTACGTCATAATACAGATCTCAAAACTGTTATCTTTGGGGCAACGGACTATAGAAATATTTATATTGCTATAGCTAAAAATCTGATTAAATCTAAACCGATAGTAAACAGTGCCATTTATCACAAGAGGAAATTCCTCAGAACATATTTCATATGACGCAACAGTTCGAGCACATAGTAAATACTACGAAGGTTTACTTTGATTTTTCCTGGCAGCGTTTCAACTACCTCTATTATTTGCTATTCTTTTCAAGTTTTTGCAAACTATTACAGTTCAAGTCATCCTGGATCAGCTTAATATATTGAAGCTGGGGTGGCTCCTTGCACTTTATCCTTGTATTTTCCCTTCTAGTATAGTTTTGGTTGCAGCATCATATTCCACTACATGCTCAATAATTTGATCTTTTCTCTTCTTCATACTGTTTCATATTTGTGTCAACTTTTATTTGACGTATTTCATTAGTAGCCCTTTCTGTGTATTCAATCTTCAACATTCTTCTAAAATACCATAATTTAAATGTCATAGCATACTGAGTATAGATCGTACAGGTTTCACACCCTTACAGGTCTCCACACAACTATGTGCTTTATATTTCTATACTTAACTGAAACGCCGGTGAATGTATATACCTTGCTTCTTCTAGAACGTTTTCTTGGTTTTTAGCCTCACTCTGAAGTACTTCAGAATGAGAAGAGACAATGCTTTGTTGATACTCTCATCGTTGGCCCCTCTCAGCCTAAAGTGCTTTAGAATGAGAGGGGGCAACAATCTCTCCTTACCCTGGAAAGGACAAATACGTCAAATCTACATCAAGGCACCCTAGTCGTGGGTTAAACAAAGGACTAGTCTTCAACTGCACAAAATCATGGGCGCTAAGTAGCGAATAACCCAAGCACTTTGCTAATAAAAAAACGGTATACGCCAAAAGCGCCACTAACCGATCCCTGAAAATGAGAGGACAGCAAGGGCACAAATAAAATTCCCAGCCATAAATATAAGGGCAGTATAATTATATCAGTCAAAAGTGTTTGGTAGTACATACACAAAACACGACAATAAAGCACGCCAAACAAGATCAAATATCCCAGTATCAAGACAGCCGCTTAAAAAGTCATATAATTAATTTATGAATATTTAATATAAATAACTAGTATGCAAAGAAGTGCAAGTTTACTGTAAAATTGGCAATTTGCATTACCGGTACTTTACTCAGTAAAGGCCTATGACCGCTATAATACTATTAAAGGTTCAATTTTGGATATCGTGTTGAATTTGAACCTAACTCCTCAAATGCAAGGACATTTAAATTCTATTAATAATTAACAGAAGGGCCATACAGACCCCAAGATCTTGGTATAGAATAAGGCACTATATAACCCTGAATATGCTGAGTAAGTATTTAAAATCCTCGTCGATTGCAATGCGTCGGGTAAAGCGAATTAGTTAACGCAATATCTTGCAATTAAGGGACTAACTAAGTTTAATTCAACGATCTAGTTCGGTCACTAATATGATGTAAATATCCAAATGTTTAAACGCCAAAGTGTCTTTAAAACTGCTACACAACAAGCCACAATTAAAAGCAATAATAATGTGGATAGTACGTGAGACACATCCCAAAATTTATTTGACATTGACACGTTTGTAAGCAGTGATCTAGTGCTTCAAAATAATTCAATGTAATTAGCTCTGCACAGGTAAGCTCTTCGTTATGCTATTACTTATCTGAACATAAAGAAAATCTGATATTTGACAGGTACAGCGAAAACTAACGTGAAACACTTAACACATTAAACAGGTATTGCAGGTTGGGTCCCAGTCCAAAATGTTGGCGTAAGAGAAAACAGAGTAAATTGAAACAAACCTACCGTAGCTAATCTCCTAGGTAGTAAGCACACGTGTCGAAATCCCTGTCAATAAGCATCAAGGAAGCCAGGTAATTACGTCAGATATGAACAGCGATTCTGCTTTGCAATCTCGACTGCAAGTACGGCAACGTTTTTGACGATGCGGGCTTAAGAGCAATTTGACATTGAACCTCTTGCAGAAATGCAATCCTCATACACAAAAATACCAGGCGACCAGGTTGCAATTACTCACAGACAAATTGCTTTCTCCCGTACTAAACAAGGAGCGGAAATGTTTTAGGCTCCGTTTTGTCAACATGGTAACATGTGATCGCTCAGGTATAAATCCAAAACATGTCCGATTTTGAGAAATCCCTAATAGTAGTTTGTATACCAAGGCACTGAAGTATAACTTTTTATCACGAATGTGGATTTAGTTGCCGACGCCCGTAGGGCCAAGGCAAATAAACCACATGAGGGATAAAAAGGAACTTCAGTGCCGAGGTGGACACTATGTTTTATTTGAAATCGAGAAATCGTGAAATTACAACATTTTAATCAACTTTTATAGGTTATGTTCGGTCGATTGACGTTTATCTGTCGTCTCGCCGCCTACAAAAAAGTCGTAAAACAATGGATTACTTCACTGCCGATTTCTCGTACTTTAATGACGATTTCAGCGTACTTCACTGCCGATTTCAAATAAAATACTTTTTCCAGACACTCCATCACTCTTTCCGGAAGGAAGTCGCAACACCAAAGTGAATCCTCGAATAAGGATGCAAATGAAAATTCCAAAATAAAAATGGAACATTTGTGTTCACACTCAAAAACTCAAAAACTATTTGCTTGAGAAAGACGATATTTTGCATGCAAATTATATACCTTTTTGGTTTGAAACCGATAAAAGTTCAGGAAAATATATACAAGGTGAGCACCTTAAAAAATACAATTTTGCCTATTTTTCGTTTAACTAAAGAACTACTACTTAAATGAAAGTAACACTTTGCACATATATCACGTTTTTACTCTTGTCGAAAAAAGGCATATTTTGAGTCCAACATATACCGAGTGAGCAACTTAAAAGTAACATTTTATTTATTTTTGCTTTAACTTAGAAATGGAATAGTATTTTTTTGCAACGAGAGTGGATATGGATATTTCACTTGTAGAGTATATTTTTTATAATATGACCTATCAACCAAGAAAAGAAATATAGGAACCATGGATTATTAAAAATTTCATTCAACGTCTTGTAGCTAAATTCATATTTACTTTTGTATTTCTGGGGTAATAACGAGTCATTAGCTGCTGAATGAATACCTGGAGGAGTACCGGTAATCGATTTATCACTAGAATCACTTCTTTTTTATTATTAATTTGACAAATTACGCTAATTGACATGTTACCTTGTCCATAACAAACTAACAAACAATAAACAAAAGTGGCCTAGGTAACCATATGACTAACATGATTGCAAATTGTGAAGAAAACAGAATATTTACGTGTGCGAGTAGCAAAACGTAATAATTTGTGTATAGCTTTGGCTTTATCTTTGACGAAAATGGGACCCAAGGGGTACAGGATAAATCTAAAAAGAGACAAATAGTGGCAACAAATAATAGCGGTGTCTTTAATAGCGCTGCATCGCAAAGATTCGAACGGTTCTGAACTACTTTTCAAACGCTGAAGTTAATGCCAATTTGATTAAGAGTTTCGAACATTTTTTTCTGTTTTACGTTGTCGAATGCTTCTTGATACGTAAAACTCATTTTCTGGGTTGTTAATTTGACGGTCAAAATTAATGCTTCAGTTCCAAACCGAATTCTATTTTACTTACTAACTCTAAGCCTCATTTGAATATTTTAGAGCTGCCGAATCTATCACCAGGGAGGAAATTGTCAACGTGTCACTACAATCCAATATAGGTTTGGGTCTATACTGGCGAAATACAATAATAATTTGCTTATACTTAAGTATTAATGCACAAAAAATTAATATAGCATAAAACACTTCAAGAAAACGAAGAAAAGCGAAATACAGTTGGGTGTAGCTACAACCATAGCCTAGAATGAAGCTGAATTGCAGTTTCTCGGTAAATTTACAATTACAGTTAAAAGTTTAATTTAGAAAAGTTTAGGATTAGTACAACACGGACTAATTCAAAACGCAAAGACTGCGAGCATAAAGTTTGTGTTTTGCAAACACTAGTTTGTATATTTACAGACTCTTGAAACTTCCAACTCGTTAAAGTTATATCCAATAAGAGCCGCATAAATTACGTATGTTTATCAAGTTCACCTTGTAGATCCCATTTACATATTTGTTGAATACTATATCAAGTGATACCAATAAGTGATGCATATACAGTGATGATTAGGTAAACGTGTCTCCATGTATATTAAAACAGTTATTTGCGGAATAAGTAATGAAGGCAATACTTTTTTTTAATGAACTTGAAGTTTGGTGCACTGCAGAAGAAAATGTAAAAGAGTATTTAATGAAATAGTTAAAGAAGTGTTACTTTCTTTTATCACGAATAGACAAAAAATATATTTCGGCTGCCCGTTCTACTGGAATAACAAGAAATGCATTAAATAAGTTAGAAAATTATGTGTTTTATTACCACTATTCTGGCGCTTTACAGGAATATCGGTATTGTATTTTCAATAAATTGTTGCAATTGTCTAGTTCTCAATTATCAGAACTTCGAGGAATTATTGAAAGCAAATTAATTATCGAATAAATAGTAAAAACGTCAGTAATAACTAGTAAGTAAAACTGAAGTGTTTTGATAGCTGCTTCAGAAATATCGCTTTAGTGTGATTTGAAATTTATTGACTAGAGAAGTGGCCAACGCAAAAACGCCGATATTGTAATTTGAGTCGTCATGTTTTATTTTTCACGTAATATATAGAAAAATCACTGAAGTACTGCATTCATACAGTAATTTTATCGAATTCAGTTCTTAATGCAAATTTTGAAAATCTATAACTGAAGCAGCATTTTATACTAGAAGATCGTTTTATGCAAGTCTTCTGAATTAATTTCTCGTCTTCTATAACTATTCTTATTATAATTAATAGATACCCATAAATAATATAGCATGATGTTAACTTAACTGAAAAAAAGTGTTACAGAGTCAAAATAATTTGTTTGCACTGGTAATTCATTTTGTAAAATATTTTCAATCGGTGGAGCAAGAAGATTTATATATTTATTTATCTTGTTGCAGTAGATTGGAACTTAATAGTTTCCCTCGCTTAGGGGAAGAGGGTCTTGTAATCGTGAAAAAAATATTTTCCGAGGTTTTTCAGATCTTCACATATCAGATTCTTAACAGGATGAAAAACATCCTTTTTCATTTTCGTCTGTCTGTCGGTCTATCTGTTGGCGCTACAGCTCAAAAACTATTTCTTGGTGGAATACGATATTTCACATGCTGATTAGATGTCTTCCTCGCACAAAACAAAATATACTTTCGTATTTGACCGAAGGCCAACGATGTATGAGTTTGTCTTTTAAACTCCTCATGGCACTTTGCTATTATTCATCTAAATGTAAACCACTAGGTTAATATATCCCACAGCGTTCTACTTGATAATATATCAAATACTTTTATATAGCCCATGAACGATATACGTATGTGTTTGTCTGTTAAAATCCTTATAACATTTTTCTATTATTTGTTTAATTATATGCCTCGCTTGGTTAATATAGTTCACATTGTTCTCATTGATAATCTGTGAATTACTTTTACATAGCCTATGATCGATATATGTGTTTTCCGTTTAAACTCCTGGCATATTTCTATTATCTGGCTAACTAATTGTCCGTACAAGATCTTCCAATTTAAACTCCGTTTGCTCTTCGAATATGATGTTATTGTGTGTGAGTTTATTTAACAGAAATATGTTATACGCTGTGTTGAGAAGATTTATTCGACGATGATTTTTACAATGGCAGCGATTTTCTTTTTTAAAAGGCTGCCTTATTTTTGCAGTTCTTCATTCATCATGTATGTTGTGAGTTTTCTAGCAAATGCTTAACATTATTAACAATCTGAGTTACATTTATTTTATATTGAATTGGCTGTCGATTGATTGTGCGATTTTCCGGTTTTTGGTACTTTGCAGTGGTTCTTGCAGTTCGTTCATTTCTGGTGGGTCTCCTTCTACTTGTGCTTCGTATTTCATCACTCTCGTGGTGTTCACTACAATGTAGATCTTTATAATATTCTAACTAATCCCACTTTGAGATGACATTCAGCTGTGGCACATATTTTTCACTGCTATATAAATGTCTTATAATCTTATACGCTACCTGTTGCCATCCGCGTACGTCGTTATTTATTATTTATATAAAGTTGTTGCAGCTTTCTTGTTGTGCTCGACGCTTAAACCGCTTCGTATGTATATTTTCATATTTCTCTTGTTCTGCAATTTTTAAATGTTATTGCGTCTTCTTGATCATCTTATCGGGCCATTTTTCTTTTCTTTTTATTATTCTTTCTTTGAAGCCCCAGTGTTTCGGTTGTTTGTCTCTACAATTGGTTTTACATGATTGTAGTCTTTTCATATTTATTTACTACTAGCTGTTACCCGCGACCTCGTTCGCGCAAGGTTTGTTATTTGTGTATTAAATAATAACTAATTATTTTCTGTCATTTCATCCCATCCTATCCCCGTCCCCGTCTCTTTCTCCGTCCCCTACCCTTCCATCCCACCCCTTCCCATCCCGTCCCGCCCCGTCCCGTCTCGTCTCTTTCCGTCCCGTTCCGTCCCGTCCCCTCCCCTCCCTTCCACCCCCCCTTCCCTTCTCTTTCCGTCTATCCCGTCCCGCCCCGCCCCGTCCAGTCCCTTTACTTCCCGTCCAGTCCCGTCCCGTCCAGTTCCGTCCCGTCCCGTTCCGTTCAGTCGGTCCCGTCCCATATCGTATTTTAGGTTTATTTACCCCATTTCACCCCCTAAGGGGTTGATTTTCGGAAAATCACAAAATACGTGTTTGCTTATTTGTTTTTAGGAGTACTCCTACGAAGTTTCAAGTCGAAATGTCTATTTAATATTATTTTTCCATTTAAAATTGGAACCCCCATTTTACCCTTTTAGGGGTTGAATTTCGAAATATCCTTCCTTATTCCTTGTATACATCATAAAGGAAACCTCTGTGCAAAATTTCAGCTTTCTAGGCCCAAGGGTTTGGGCTGGGCGTTGATGAGTGGGTGAGTCAGTCAGGACTTTTAGAAATATAATGTACAGGGTGTTAATTAAGTACGTAGACACACTTTAAGGGGTGATTCCTTGTTCAATTCTAAGATAAAAAGTTCATACAAACATGGGACCTAAACGGCTTTGTTTTCGAGATACAGGGTGTTGAAGTTTAAACAAAAACAGGTTTTTTTCAAAAATTTTAAGAACGGCTAGAGGTATTCTAATGAAACTTGGTGTAGGTTAGTATTTCATAAAGTGGCCTTGTTCGGTTAATTTCAGTGGCGTGCATCGGGGCGAACACAGTTACCTTATTATAGAAAAAGCTGGTACGCCACTGTTTTTTATAAAAAAGTTTTGTAGCTATTGTAAGATTGTTTTTTATTAAATAACATTTTTAAAAGCTTCTTTAAACTGTATTTTGAAAACAAAGCCGGTTAGGTCCCAATAACGTCCAATGAAAGAAATTGCTGTTACAGATTTTTCCATTTCTCTCGCAAAACATTTATTCTATCAAAAAAAATAAAAGATACATCTTTTGTATAGTTCTAATGGATAAAGCTAAAAAACCGTCGTATTGACAAAAAAACAGTGGCGTACCAGATGTTTCTGAAATAAGGTAACTGAGGTGGCCCCGATGCACGCTACTGGTGGAAATAAATTAAATTTATTTTGACAAAAAAATAAATTTTTGTTTAAATTTCAACACCCTGTATCTCGAAAACGCAGCCATTTAGGCCCCACGTTTGTATGAACTTTTTATCTTAGAATTGATCAAGGAATCACCCCTTAAAGTTTATCGACGTACTTAATTAACACCCTGCATAAGACATTCTGTTAGTGGCTTTCGTTTGCACCTCGGTTCATATTAACCTTCTTGGAATGGCAATTCGTGTTTACATTTCTCGTATCATAAATAACTATTACTGAGCGATAAGGAAATTTAAATATAAATAAATAGATTAAACAGATTTTAAATAAATAAAGTGCTTGTCATTATTACAGATAAATAATCTTCCAAGTTTTCTTAATTTATACAAAATATTTATACTCCACAACCAACAACTATAAAAACTTTCTTTCCCATATACCGGCCATAGTTTGAAAATTTGTACCTGCTTGATTTTCGTTTTAGTGTTGGTTTAGGTATCTTCCAACCAAATTCATTAATGACAAATCTCCCTATAATTAGAATATTGTCTATCGTAATAGTTAGTTACTATACAAGTGGGATAAGAGTGTCATTAATATACGTGTGTGTAAGTTACAAACGAGTGCGTAGCACGAGTTATGTAAGCACACAAGTATATTAATGATGCATTATCACACATGTATTGTAAAAAATTTTATCTACGACTTCCTAAAATTGAGAAAAGTGCATTAAGAGAAATGTCAGATCTGTCATTTTCAAAAATATTTTAGTAGGCAAATGTCATTATGTCATTCATTTGACACTACGTAATGAAGTCATTACACAACTCAGTTGCGTAATGAAACCATTACATAACTGAGTAGTGTAATGAGCTTCATTACCTAACGGAAATAGTGCCAAATTAGTGACGTAATGAGTTACTTATCCCACTGGAGTAGATAAAAAAGTATTATTGAACTAATGAACAATACAAGGTAATCCAGATCAAATATATATCTCCAAATGTCGATACTTTGTATGTTATTGTTAAAGTTTGCACACAGCAATTTAAATATGTTTTTCAAATCAATAAGTTATTATTCTTTATATTAATAAGTAGACTAAAATAATTTGAATGAAATCGCAGTATTAGTATTGGAAACAGCGAATTTAATAGCTATATCAAATTAATTGCAATTTTATCGAAACTTCGTAGCCTGAAAAGTAGATTAAAGTGAATGAGCTAAAATCTGAATAGATTTTAGATTAAAATATTTTTTAAATACTTTATATTACACCAGTTGTTAGTATATTTAAACAACAATCCTTGCGTGAACATATTTTAGGACTTTATAAAATTCCACGCCGTCTAGAGGGCTGAGAAAATAGAATTTTTGATTTTTCCATTCCGTCACAGTACGGAACGCGGAATGAAACTTAAAAGAAAAAGCACTTGACGTTTCCCAAACGATTCCATCTGAAGCAGTCGTTTTACATTTCTCCAGTGTATTTTCTAAATTATTTCAAGTTTAAACACGCAATCACGCAACACTTTAACAGCTTCAAGGGCAGCACCGCTTTACTAGAACTCTTTCCTGCTCGTGCACTTACAAGTAGGGGAGGCACATTACTGTGAACTTTGGTTTCCCGCTGAATGGCCGCAGGAATTCCTGTGCTTGTTGCTGAAGAAATACAACTGGAAGCAGTAGTTACGACGCTGACCCGAATGCTGCTCCCCATTTAACACTTCACCCCTCATTTCGCAATTATGCTTATTATTTCCATGAACTTTTGCACTGAGACTGTTTTCCACCCCATTAAAAACTTTAGATTACGGCAGCTCTTTGCACATCATTTACTGCTGTACACCATTGTAGATTAATAATGTTTGCAACTTTTGTTGTCTGCAACCTTGTGCGCACTAGGACTGGAAAAGTTTGAACTACAACACTTTTAGCCAGAAATTTTGTGAACGCTGTCCTGTCACAAGCAAATATAAACGTATGATATAAAAATATAGTTGTAGACCTTAAGATTATAGTCTTAGCCCCTACATAAGTTTATAAGTGCGTATAACCGTTGCTAAATTTATCTACAGGGTTCCAATTTGATCTATTTCCGCCTAAAGGTTCTGAAATAGACGACACACCCTACATGCAGATAATTCCCAGATACATCTTTTTTGTGTACTGGTCTGATAGCAACTATCTGCCAGCTTAGCAACGAGTCCGGTAGGTACATTTTTATGGCCTAGGAAGCACTTAGCAACGTCTGTGATTTGTGTTATACGTTTGGCAGTATTGAAGAAAATTATTGCTGGCAATGTCAGTCGATCTCAAATTCGAGGTTAGCATGTAAGGTTTTTCGTCAGTCTGACACAAACTGATGCAAAATCTAACCTCGAATTTGACATAGACAGGGTCACCAACAATACACTTCAGTACTGCCAAACGTATAACAAAGATTACAGCATTTTTAAGAAAGGATAATTCTTCAATAAAATCAAAATGGTTCTAGTTCTTGTTCACTATACAAAAAAAAAATCTACGACACATGACCGGTATTCACGTTTAAGGCCGCGTCCCAGTGGGCTCGACCGTGATGTACTAGCTTGGCAAAAATGCTTAGCTACGGCCTTCCGTCATAAATAGCAATGTTTAAGTCAACAATCATAGTAGTTAGACATTGAAATTACATTTTAAATGTAATAAAACGTAACAATTAAATACAATATTAACAAATAGATCATTTTGACAGCAAGTGTTTCCGTTATTTGTTTCGCATATTGCCACTCTACTTTCAAAATTTCATTTAATCTTAGCTAAACTTCTGGCCTTATAGATCGGCATGACACTGTGATTCTTTCGCTTAACTGTTTCCTCATTATCAATAGGGATGCGATAAACGTCGTCTTTTATTTTGTCCCAAAGAAAAAAAATGTAAGAGAGTCATGTCCAGGCACGAAGAATCCTTTGTACAACTGTTTGGGCACCTAGCCTCATGCGCAAATAAGACGTACCACACAATGTGAAACTGTTTCCTTACAAATGTACAAAATGTAAACGACGAACAAACTCATCTTTTATTAAGTGCTGTACAATTGTATCATGATACGAATAAAATCATTAGCATTCAAAATATTGGAGACAGAACATTTGCTAATTTGTAATTGGCTTGAAATTTGTCTTTGACCTAACACAAATAATGCTGAAGTGGTTTTTCATTGACACAAGCGAATAGAATGATAACCATTACAAAAATTTACTTAAAGGAGTTCGTTATTAGCACATTGAATCATTGTGTCTAATTTTTTGCAAAAATATGATGTCCTTTTAAAAGAGCAGTAGAGTAATCGGCTACTAAGAGGGTGTTTTATTTTTTTTTTATTAATTAATAATTATTAACATTGCAACAGACTTTGGAAAATAGGAAACTTATTGATACATTCTACAACAGAGTACATATAAAAAAGAAACAAAACACAAAACAAAACAAAAATTCTTGGCTGTGGTACAATTTGAAGCAATCTTTCAGATGCAACGCAACTTGACATTTTCGCATTGAAATTGCACTTTCTTATGGCATTGTCCGTAATGACTTTGCTTTTCTTTGTATACAACTAAATGGTCAATTCGGTCATATCTGAAAGATTCATTGGCCAATCTGAAAGTTTTAGGATTTGTGGGCTAAAGTTTTTTTTGCCGGCGGGCGAGGCAAGTCATCCTCCGATTCAATCTTTTCCCCAGACGGATCTTGGTCGACAACAGTTTCGGGGTTTCGTTTTACTGTCCACAGGGGTAGGTCATTCTCGGAATCATCATCCTCCGATTCGATCATCATGCCTCCGATTCGGTATCTTCCCCGGACGGATCTTTATCGATGACGATGTCTACGTTGGAGCGCAGCTGACCTCCAGGTAGGTTATTTATGGTAATGTTGTCTTCATCGCCAGAATCCTCATCTGTTACGAAGGCGTTTGCATCCTCCGGTGGCTAGAGGATAATTCAATCTGGGAGTGTCGGAAAATCGTCAAGATTTTCCAACTCCTCCAAAAGCTCGTGCAGCTTCAAAGGTGGTTTATAAGAAATTATATTCATTATTTTACAAATGCCACACTCCCTGGAGGGCATTTCAAGGTGATGTAAAATACCAATTTACTTGACTGAAAACGTATGTAAAAAATTCAAAAAACAACATACCCAAAATGAAAATTATACTTATATTACCCTACTGTCCTTTTAAAAGGACGGCCATATTTTAGGCCAGATTCTAGGAATTTTTTGAGGTTATAAAATAGTGGATCGAAGATGATGGGAGTACATAGTTTTAGCCATTAAATACTTGCATGCAATACATTATGAAAACAATAATATAGATAATATACGTATTTACCTCCAGTAATCCATGTTTCATAAAAACTAATGAACCTCAAACAGACAGTTGTTGAAACTCTACCTCTTGGAGTTGGCGCGAACAGTAAACGACATTAACGCGCGAGATTATTCCCAATTGCAATACCGGTGGCGCCATCCTTGAGTAACTTTTCGTGAAACTTTTCAAAATAATTAAAACATTAGTGTTTTTTTAAAAGGACAGTAGCTGCAAATAGGTGATGAGGAAGTACAGTACCGCTTCTAACTTTAATTTTTTTTATGTTTCCTGAAAGCGTGATTAGAAGAAGCTCTTCAGTTGGGATAATGCTTTGTGTAAATAACTGCTGCTTTATAATTTCTGTAACACTTCCCTAAAATAAGTAACAATCACTTTTTCCAAATTAGAATACGCTGATTTAAGATGTTCAGCAGAATTTAACTTAAGCTCGCTACTTATTTCAATTATAAGACTGATCAAAGCAAACTACTAAACAATTATAAAAATGTATACTTTAAAATTGTATTTCTTACCCGGAAAGAAGCGGTGTTGACTATTTCTTAATTATCAGGCGGCATACATAAATTGGGTACCCATCCTGTATATGTTTCTATATTTTTATCAAGCTTTCATCAGTAGTAGATCTTAAGCTTTCCATTATTTAATTGTCCAGTTCTTAGATCTCATTCCGTATTGCCTGTTTAATATATGATCCTAACTTCTGTGTGCGTGTGCTTCTCTTTTCTTCATTCCCTGAGAAAACCATTTTACTTTTTTTTGTCTATATGTATTCGGCACGCGTATGCGCTCAGTTTTACTTTTGCAATTCACTTTGTTGATCAACACTAGGTAGCCCCGTTTTCGCAAACACGACAGATTCTAACGAGGTTAGCAGTCTACTGAGGAGGAAAACACAAAAATGACCAAAACAAAGATAGAACGTTTTGGAATACAACTGA
This sequence comes from Agriotes lineatus, assembly GCA_940337035.1. Lineage (NCBI taxonomy): Eukaryota > Metazoa > Arthropoda > Insecta > Coleoptera > Elateridae > Agriotes > Agriotes lineatus. The sequence continues at coordinate 133,856,504 of OW679198.1, read as the reverse complement.
TACAAAGATGGATGACCATGGCGAAAAACAGGAAGCGAATATGGAAAAACCATTATCCGGGTAGGTACATGGAATGTAAGATCGTTTATTGGCCAAGATCAAGAAATAGGATTGATATCTGTAGTCCTTCTAAAACAAAACGCAAAGGAAAGGTAATAATAGTCTACGAATATATCCTAATTTAGAGTGGAGTATCATAGGAAACAAGGCCTAAGGAAGGGGTTACAATACTATAAATCTCAACATGAGCAAGTAATATTCTATGAAAATCCTCAGCAAATATCAGATTTTCTAAATAATGTCTACCTTATGTTAATCATGGGAGATCTAAATGCTAGAGTAAGGAGCCACATAATACTCGGAATCAAACAAAAATTCATCGAAGAGGTACTAAATAACGGTGAAATGTCAATCAGCTTTTGCTCCCCAAATAAGAGAAGATAAGAATTCTTTCTTCGAGCACAAACTACAACACAAATACACCTACCAAAAAATGGACGTGACTACCTCCCTGGACTTTCCCATACTGGAAACTGTTCATATCGTCTTTATTCAACAGTCTTTACAACATATCAAAATTTCAACTCGATGACTCACGTCTTCACCCGTGATAAGCGTTTACACTTTCACGTAAATTGCGGGTAAATATAAAAGAACTAGTGAGTCACCCGAACTACGTTTCGGTTCGCAAAATTAAGAGATTCATTAATATAAATTTAAAAAAAGATGCCATCGACGGGATCGAACCCGGGCTCCCGCGTGATAGGCCAGCACGCTTACCGCAGAACCACACTCTCGTGTTTGAATAATGCGCGCACCCGAGCTAATAGTAGACAGCGATAGGCGCTCCGCTCTGCTGCCTAGAGAAGTTAATTAAATTATACTGCTGCTAGAGAAGTTAATTAAATAAGTCTGAAAATTAGCAAACTTTTAAGCCATCGTACAACTTAATCGGTCCACTATCTTCGGAGGAGATAGCGAACAAACATAGTTACACGCAAACAAAGAGAGCTACGATTTTATGTTATAAGATGTGTAGTTCAAAACGTGACCACCGAGCTTCTGTAGATGGCGCCAAGTGGACAAGCCGCCACTGTGCTAGTTTATGTATTATTTTCCTCAAAACGGCTGTAGCACCGAGATGAAATTTTCTACCTGGAAATTATATTTTCTAGGGCATACAAAATCGATTTTTTTATTTTCGCGGAAAAAGATTCTTTGACGCAAAAATATAACAACCGTTAGAATAAAAAAAATATTTTTCAAAAATAGAGGGGGGAGGGGGCCGGTGCGCTTACATATATCCACGAGTGTAATATTTTTTTGCATATTCATATGCTCCATTATGCACTGAGCAATTCAGTGAAAACTCCAGCTACCTATCTTGTTTTGTTTATTAATTAAAGGGGTTTAAATTTTCAAACTTCAAAGCTTCGTAGAGGGCGCCACAGATAATTCATGAGATTCTTTAAAAAACAGATCGATAGCCCTTTCGGGGTCTATCAGTGTATGAAGTTTAAACAAATTCCTGTGGGCAGTTTTTGAGAAATGATTTTTAGAAAATTTCCAAAATTTTGAAAATTTGTAATTTAGGCCCCTTAATATTTTCAAAACACTTTTTATATCACCTCATGTCAGCCTTCATATACTATTCAGAAAACAAAAATCAATTGAATCGATTTATCCGTTTTTGAGTAATAGGGCGTTAAACTCAAAATTTTCAAAAAATCATAGCGCCCTTCATTTTAAACCTAGCGAGTTCGGCAAAAACTAACAGATTTGTCTTATGACCCTCTATCGTTATCCGCGATAAAATTTTCAAAATTTTAATCACGAAAACAGTGATACCAAAAAGACATGCGTAACTTCCGCTTCCGGTTTCGGATTTTTTTGAAAAGCTTATTTTGTCGATGAATTTTCGATACACCCCCGCATTCCAAAGCGCATCAAAATCGGAGCAATACTTTCGGCTGTAGGAGCGTCACCCACCCACACACCCACACACACACCCACACACCCACACACACATCCACACACAGACAGACATTTTTTTAAAACCATTTTTTTGGGTTCCTAGAGGCCCAAAACGGATATTTCTGTGAAAATCTCGATTTCCAAAATTTTCATGATTCCAAGACTTCCCTATACCTATGGGTATGGGAAAGTAAAAACAAGAGGACAAAGATAAACTATTGATTATATCCTATCAAACAGGAAAATACATCCGATACAAATACTTGATGTAAGAGACATCAGCAGTCGTAGGTAGCGACCATACTCTAGCAATAAGTAAAATGAAAGTTTAAAACAAAATAGTGCATAGCCAATCTATTCAAATAAATTAAATACAACGAAAGCAAGAATACATTATATAAGAGTAGACTGACAAGATCCATCAAACAACACACCAGTAATAATGAAGATAATGTAGACGAAATAGATATTGAGTAAACGTATCCATTCCATACTACAAGCTTCCAGAAAATCAATAAGAGAGACACTTGATTACTAATAAGAGAAACTTCAGTCACAAAATCCCTTGGTTCTATACTGAAGTTAGTCTTGTCAGGAATAAAATGACGACTTATGTGGAATATTGAAGAATAGAAACACCTGAATCATATGAAAACTAAAAACAAATAAAAAATTAACCAATTGCAAGAATACGACAAATCACGGAAAGATACTGAGGTCGATTTACAAAACCGATGGAATATGACTCCTACAACCTTCAAAAGCAAATGTTCCGTATAAGAAAAATGAAAAACAGGAAGTAAAAGAACATACCAAAACACAAAAAATTAGAAAAACGACAATAAATCAAATACTTCACACAATTATTCCAAGGCTTCATTTAATATCACTCATAACGAGATACGCACACCAACATGACAACTAAAAAAAACTGAGTCACCAGCAGAAGCCGATATCACAAATAAAGTAATATAATATAGAAAATGAAGTAACTGAATTTTAGCAAAATGTAATTGCATCCCAAACTATACCAAAAGAATGGAAAACAAGTATTCTAATGCCAGTTTAAAAAACGACAGATAACTATAGAGCTATAAGTTTACTAAGTACAATGTTAAAGCGGCATTCTCATATTTCATTGATCTACAGAAAGCTTTCGATAGAATTCGATTGCAAGATATCATTAAAACTATGTCAGATAAGAAGAATACCAAGTAACATCATCAAACTCATAAAAGAAAAAAGTTAAAATTAAAAGCTTTGACAGCCTTTCCGAACCAGTAACAGTGAAAAATAGCATTTGACAAGGGAACTCATTAAGCCCATTTCTTTTCTATTAAGTAATGAACGAAATTATAAAGGAGATAAAACTTATCATGACTATCGAATGAGCATACAAATACTAATATCTTGTATTAGGCTGACGATACAGTACTAGTGGTGGAAAGCGAAAACGAGTTGCAGATTAGTCTATAAATTTAACAACTACTGTAATTTTTTTACCGAACTCAGCCCCTTTACGGGCTGAGCCCGTTATGAATAATAACGGACTGTTTATCATCAATACCATAGCAACAAATGTATGTTTCTCTGGTATTTATGATGACCAGCTCGTTATAATTCATAACGGGTTTAGCCCGTATATAAAAGCCGCAATGCCATTTACATTTAAGGATCTTTTATTAAAGATCTACGATTCAGAATACCATAAAACTTTGTAAAATTCTCGACCGTTACCAGAACTTTACGAGCTCACACGTAAAGTTCTAGGTAACGGTTTTGCAATGTGAATTAGCATAATATGAAAATGTCGACAAAGTCTATGACGAAACCGTTCGGATGTAAACTGGTGATCGACAACAAAATAGTAGAACACATAAAGCCGAGAAAATACTTAGGTGTACAATTATACAGCAATGGCAATCTAGCAAACACTGTAGAAGAATAAGTAACGAAAGCAGAAGAAATAGCCGGTTGATGAAATCAAACAATTTGGTCGAATAAATACGAGCTGAGCTAAAAACTAGGATATGCAAAAGGAACTGTTAGACCAGTACTAACATACGCGTAGCGGCAATCCCGGAAACATAAAAACACAAAACAAGAAATTTTAAAAACACAAATGAAGATACTTGGCAGAATACTAGGAAACACTAGAAATGATTGAATAAGGGATGAGAACATAAGAGAGGAATACAAAGTGACACATATTTCAGATTGAATGATAAACAGTAGAACAGAATAGAATTCACACGCAACTAGGATCAACATCAATCGACTCATGAAAATAGCAAAAGACCAGCAACCAAACGATCGACGAAGTATTGGATGTCCTGTAAAAGACGAATAGTGTATCGTAAAGAACAAGCTTAAGTTTATGTGGAATGAAGAAGAAGAAGGCGTTGTATCTTTCTATATATAGCAGGATGCTCGTAACTGTCTGAAGATGGAATCAAGGGCGCTTTATTTTGCTTTATGTACGTCCTCCCCCTCACACTCTGCTTCTATTATATTAAATAATTTGCTTATATATTCCACTATTATTTATCGACTACACAGGGTGATTTATGACGTTGGCGACGACCAAAAACTCCACCGGGTGATTCCTATGAGTGATTCAAATAAAAAACTTGCAATGTTGAATGTGTACAACTCAAAGACAATGTTTAGTTACTATTTTAAAGCAAGAAGAAAGAACAGGAGTTCTTGTTTCTCTAAAACTTTGAAAGGCTTTAGAGAACGTTTTGTGATTCGGTTGCCGTCTATCTGGAAATCGGCCCTGATATTCTCTTACCACGTCACCAACTCCATAAATAAAAATTATATCAGCATAGTCATGTAGCGTAGGTCCATAGTTAACTTAATGTTGACGTCAGAGAACAGAAATGTGGCAGATATACCAGGGCCGCTAGATAAATTTCCGCAATAACATACATAAGATAACAAACTATGAGGGATTTTAAGTTTATTGTTTTTCAAAATATTGGCGCCTTTACATTGTATGCATTAGTCATTCTATTGAACCAGTCCTCAAATACCCGTGACCATTGTTTTGGAGACACCCCAGCGACAATGTGTGCCTCAACAGCCTCATCGGTGGAGTTAAACCGTTGTCCACGCAATTTAGTCTTGATTGTAGGGAATAAATAGAAATCACACGGTGCCAAATCGGGGCCACATTTGCAGAGGCCAAAAATGCCATTATTTGAGCAGCGGTGTGGGATGATGGAGGACGTCGTGTACGTACTTTTTCTACGACTGCTGGTAAATAAATGGTGGAATACCACTCAACGTTTACTGTGTGACGATCTTCCAAAGGAATTGTTACAAGATGGCCTGATCGGCTAAAGAACAAAGCAACCATCTTCTTACTTGTATTGCGATATCGCATAAATTTTGTTGGCTCTGCTTTACCTTGGAAGATCCACTGTGCCGATTCTCGCTTCGTTTCCGGTTCGTAATAATAAATCCATGTTTCGTCACCGGTGACGATATCATACACATGTTTTGATTGACCACTTGCAAACCTCTTCAGAATTGTCTTTCACCAATCCACACGTGCTAGTTTTGAGCTTCATCCAAATTATGTGGCACCCAACGCGTACATAGCTTTCTGGCCAAATGTTGGTGAAGAATTGTGTTGAATGCAGTCCCCGAGATGCTTAAGGATGGCTCAATTTCAGCATAGGTGATTCGCCGGTCTTGCTCCACGAGGCGGAGTACAGCGTCAACGTTTTTATCAGCAACCGCAGATTTTGGACGACCGTCACGGACTTCGTCATTAAGAAAATTTCGGCCACGGTGGAATTTCGCAAACCACTCGTATACGGTGCGGTCTGATGGCGCTTCATCCGTAAAAGCTTTGCGAAGTCGTTCGATGCACTGTTGGAGTGGGAGACGATTTAAAATCGTAAAAAGTCATCGGGCAATCTCTTCGACTTAGTTCCATTTTTCATACAACTCACAACAGTTAAAAGCTTATCACATAAGAATCGTAAGCAAATTTCTCAACCTGTCAACTTCAGTTGTCTACTGAAATTTTGTTGTTTCATGGCACTCTTACACAAAATTTCTAGGCCTACTTTGCGGAAATTTCTGTAGTGACCCTCGTATGTTTTGCGTTCCCATGTACAAATGAAATAAGAAATAAGCCTTGCGCGATTGCTTTGATTGATTGTTTCAAGTTACATGGAATAAAATTCGACGAACTATAGCTCCCTTAGAAAACATTTTCCGGCACATGTTTATTTGAACCCATCCAATAATAGGTTTGAACATATAAACTATATAAAAAAGAATGTACCATCCATAAGAAAACTGACTAATTAATTCTGAATCAAGGTAAAAAATATATAACAAGTTAGTAAAACAAACATTACAATATTACGAGTAATATTATTTAAGTAAAAAATACCAGACCAAAACTGTTGATGTCAAAACCATACGAATTTTATTTTAAATTGAAGTTATATCCTTTGAAAAGGAGGCAAAAACTAAAAGAAAAAAATTTTGATGCTTTTTTCATGTTACAACGCAATTGTGTGGACTTTTACACATTTTATACACTATCCTAGAAGCACAAACCATCCTAGAAGTGAATATTAATTTTAATACAGTAGTCATCCAAAAAGTACTGTGATGCAGACTTAGTAAAGCTAGATAAAGACCGAGACAAAATATCAGTGTTTGAAAGAGCTAAAAAAATTTTAAGTCCTGACAATTGTGACCATAGGAGAGGGCAAGGAAAAATTATTTGAGTAGTGGTCGTGCCAAAATAGTAAAGATTTTCTTGTGCGGTATGTCGGAAAGAAAAAGTAAACTCGAGGAATTATTGTGAAGTCATTATAAAAACTATGAATGATTTTAAAAAGTTCTTTAACTTCATGCAGAGTTCTTCTATGTTATAAAGACAACAAATTATTACGTACTAAATTATAAGTATAGTTAGACCTCAAACCAAATTTTGTGACATTTGTTTATATTTAGAAACATTTTATTGATTTTGCAACAGCTGGAAACATGGTTTAAGTCTTGTTGTAGAATTAAGCAGTCCGTCTATGAGTTTACTCTAGCAAATAATTTTAGATCATCTGCATATAATAGAAAGGAGGATTTTAAGCTAAAATTAAGATCATTAATGAACGCGATGAACAACATAGGGCCCAAGTGTGATCCTTGCGGTACACCAGAACTTACGCTAGTAGCATGTGATGCAAAGCCGTTAATTACAACACATTGGGTCCTACCAGCTAGGTATGATCGAGATCAATTTAGTAATGTACCAAATCCCAAAAGTTTTTGAATAAAAATTGCGTGGTTTACCCTATGAAAGCTTTGGAAAAGTCAGTATATACCGCGTCCACCTGAGTTCTCTCATTCATTGCATCGCAAATGAATTCAGAATAATATAGGAGATTAGTTGTGACAGATTTGGAAGGGAGAAAGCCATGTTGATAAGAGGAGATACAAGTAACGGAAATCTCAATATGAACTTTTATTATTACAATATTAGTAATAACAATATTGACAATATCATTTTAAAAAACAACTATTAAGCAAAAAAATATTCCCATTCAGATGGGGGTTTAATCAAAAATACTCATCACGAATTCCCTTCTTAATTGCAGACATCTTCCTTACTGTCTATGACGTCACCCTACTAAAATTATCCAATTTAATTAGATTAGAGTAAGTAGTTACAAGAGTATTTTTATTAAATCTATTAGTGAGGTTTATCACTAAACGCAATCAGTTATTGAAATTAGATTCAGCCGAATCCGTTGATAATTTCAAGATCATCCTTATTTAAAGCTCTTTAATTGAAACCAAAACGAAACTTATGATATCAATAATATTAGTTCTTCAATTTAAAAAATATGGAATATACGAAAAAGCTAACAACTTGAATCTTAAGCGCTGAAACTCTGTTAATATTTATAATAAATTTATATATTTGATTTGAGTAAAACATAATTGTTATTGTAAAATTAAAACTTGATAATCATAATAAATTGAAGATTTGTAATCATCTTAAAATCTTCAATATTACGTTCTAATGAATAGTAGTATAGAAACAATAAACAAATATGCAATCCCAAACGCAGGTAAATGTGCATTTTTAGGTGTCGGACTGCATTTAACAAACAAATTGTATAACATCCATTTTTATAATGCGTATTTATACTTGGTTTAAATTATGTCGATTGTATGCTATCGTTTTTCTTTTATTTCCCCTTTCCATATCTTTCTGCCTCGAGTTAATTTTCCTATATCTCCTCATTGGACTCTCTTCGTTTTCTACAGCCTTGCGGATTTGTTCTTCCCAACTCGCTCTTGGTCCTTTTGCTTTATTCCTTCCTTTTATTTTTACTTCGTATACTGGTTTTGTCTTTATATTTTTCCCATTCTGTTAAGATGTCCTAACGATCTAGTCTTCATATTAAAATAAATATGTTGTCTCAAAAAAAATGTGACCAACCACGATTAAACCTTTATAATCAACTACACCAATTAAAACTAATTTATCATCAACACCAAATGTAGACAAATAAGGAGATTTCGCAAGGAAGAAGAAATAAACTCTCAGTTATTAATTTTGTGGCCATAAGAGTATGGTTGAATATAAACTCATAAACCACTAGCAACGAAGGGGCGCCAAAGCAAAATAACCCAAATTTATTATCATCCATTCTACACTTAGTTACTATAATACAATGTTTATGTGGATTTTTTACAGTTCACTTTTTGTCACGATTTGTAATAATCCATTCGGTACAAATGGAATTATTGATAAAACTTCTTTCTATTCATACTTCACATTTAAGGACTTATTCGAATGTAACAGTAACCATTTTAACTTGTATTAATTTATATGACCATTATATATTAGGAAACTCAGATAACTTCACTTCTACAGGTCCACTTGTAACCCCAGTACATATGAACCAGAATATTTTTTAATTGCATACGCAATTTCACCAGTAACATATTCTTAATAAACTAAGAGTAATTGCATCATTTATACGAAGTTTTATTCTAATAACTGTACCAATATATAAGAAAAAGATGCTTACACATTTCTAAACTACGTTTAACCATACGTGATTTGGGTTTCTTTTTTTTTGACAATATGTAACACTTTAGTCACAGTTTAGAATCTACAACTCCTGCGACCGACTTTAATGTAGACGTAGCATTTCTTACTCACTGTTATTAGGTCCAGCTTGAATCTATTTGTAATTGTATACATACATAGTTCTAAATGTACTTAGTTCCCACAATAAAATCCAGTCCAGTGGGTCAACCAAAATAGTACTTTACGCTTAAGCATAGAACTTGAAAGAATGTATTATCAATGCAAAATTTGTAAATCAGTATTTTGTAATACAGTTTTAACATCTGCTGTAATCATTCTAATGTGAACTAGCGTAAGCAACATAAGCTACCAAAAGAAGGTTTCGCCTGGCCATCTTGCTTACACAACTTACTTCAACCCTAACCACTTTAAATATCACAAGAAGATTCCACTCTTCACGAAACCTACTCACCTGGTCCTCCCAATCAACAAACCATGTTCTCTGAATCAGTCCCTAAAGTGCGATATCACACATACAAATCAATTCTGTTCAATCAATAAAATTGTAGTTTGATATCTTTCAATTATAATTCTATTAATTTGAACTGAAGTTCCATCACTTGAAGACATTTATACTGTAACAGGACAAATTTTAACAGTTTTCTTCTTTCCTTACATTCCCATTTCTATGTTCAAAAATATAAGACAATATTATATTAAAAAATAGTTAGTGGGAAGTATATATTTTGAAAATATAAAAAGCATAATAGTTTTCCTATTAGCTTTATACTAAATTTACTGAACTAAATATCAAACCAAAAATAAATAACTTGCTTCAATATATATTATTATGGTTTATGCCCTATGGGCTATTATAATATTATTAATTTTGTGTAAAATAAATGACACTATCTCATGTGGGTCGGGTTTATACATCCTAGCAAGCGTTATCTTGATCTGTATAAATTATTGGAAATACATTTGCTATCAACTTAATTATTATATTATATTTTTAATAATTTAAAACTGTAAACGTTTTCAGCAATGTTTATTTTACCACTGAGACCGCTACAATGATGGATATTTTAACTAATGGGAACTGAATTCAAACATGCCGATCCAATCTTACAATTTCACAAAAACAAATTTGCTAACAGTAAGTAAATCCACGTTACAAACAAAAAACACTCAGATGACGCACCTGCCAGAAGTTTCCTGACCTTTCTGTTGCTTTTCCTGTGGAAACTAAGGCTTAACTTGAGCCCCCAGCAAGTCTCACGATACTTGGGCCCCTCTTTCTTCGTTGGACTGCAGAACAATCCTCGGTCGCTCCGAAAAACGCCTCTAATTCAGTCGTTGTTTCACACCTAGGGCTCCAACTGCTTCCCACGAAGGTCGCTGCCTAGCTCTGGCTTACAGGGCTCCAATTACACTGGTCGAAGCTCATACACAACCTCTGAAAAACTAGGCAACATTCGTTGCACAAATCAAACACTTTTATAAACCTCTGCAGAGCTATGAATTAATGCAACCTACTACAGCTGACGCAAAGAATATGAAATTGGGAAAAAGGTATTTATTCATCTATTAATAATTATTTATTGGTGGAGTCAAAATTAATACCATTTCACAGCTTGACTTTTTTCCCTAATTGTTTCTCTGCGATCTTACATTGTTTTACATTATATTATTTCTAAGCCTGCTGTGATTGCATTTTGTTGTTCAAATTAAGACTAACACTATTTTTAATACGTTTTATAAATTATTGTTAAGACCAATGCTATGTTATACAATTTGCAGAAATTAAACTAGCACATTTATGGAACATTTTATAAAATAATATTTGATATGCTTGACATGTTATTAATAGCTACAAGGGTGGACTAAACTGTAATGCACACACGCTTGTAGAACGCGAACGAAATGATCTACCGAGACGCGCATGGTTCCATTCCGAAACTACGTCCCTTTTCTATACGTACGCCAAGTTTGAAAGAGTTTCGTTCACTAGTTCGTTTTTTAGTAGCGAAAGTATGGAGACGTGTTCTCGTGTTATGTCAACACGAGTTAAACAGCGGCAAGTTATAAAATTTTTAACTGCTAAACACGTGATTCCTACTGAGATTCATCGCCGTTTAAAGGCCGTTTATGGTGACGATGATGTTGATAGAACTACTGTGAATCGCTGGGTAATAAAATTTCGTGGTTGCGAACCCGGAAAAGAGCAATTGATGACAAAAACGTAGCGGACGTCCGATCACTGCCACAGACGATGAACATCGCAAACGCTTTGACAATTTTATTCGCAACTAAAAAACAAACTGGTGGACGAAGCTCTTTCAAACTTGGCATGCCCATAGAGGAGGGATGTAGCATCCGAATGAAACCATGCGCGTCTCTGTAGATCATTTCGTTCACGTACTACAAGCATAGTGCCTTACATTACAGCGTACCCTCGTATTATAATCATAAGGATTTAAAATATGTTATAACAGTAAACCTGAGGTAACGAATTAGCCCAAACAAAACAAAAATAAATAAAATCAAATGTATAAAAATCAATTAAAATCGCCAGCAAAGAAAGGTAAATTGAAGAATATGGCCATAATAGTATATTATGATACTAGTGTACAAGTACGCCTTTAAAGCACGTGCGACGTGCTGTAATGGCTCTTATACACGTGTATCATACGCTATTTTTTCTACGATCGTAACAGAAATATAAAAACTTTTTTCGTCACATTGTGTTAGATATTCTAGGTTATGTTGACATTCAAACTTACGGCAAAGCGTGTTTTAATTTAGTATTAAAACACGCCTCCAATGGCAAGGTGCGAATAAGACGTATTTCTGGCGCTAATATTAAGAGTATTACAAACGTCGCTTTTGACACTAGAAACAGTGCAAAAAGTTGTCATTTTGACACGATCGTAATATAATTGTGTCAAATTCAGCTAAAAGAAGTGCAAATCTTGCTCTTCATATTTACTATATTTTAACAACTAGCTTTAAAATTTGGGTAATTTTCTAAATGTAACCAATATAAACATGATATAAATATATTTTTCGACGACTGACATCGAAAGTAGATTTTTCTCACTGTCATTTGACAACAGAAAGTTGACATTTGCCGCTGAGCGTGCGTTTTCATCTTTTTGCCGCTCGCCGAGCGTTTTGGGTTTCCGCGTGAACAAAATAGGTAGCCACGTCCGAATGTTTCCTTGACAACGCCCGTCATTTGTGGAAATAATCGCGTCACATGTCATATAGACTGCGCGAGTAATGTTAACTTGATTGTCAATTAATTTTTGCTTTAAAACGAAATTTGATATTTTCCTTTAATAATATGCTCAGTCGTCGAAAAAATAGTATGTAGGTTTCGAGCTAAAAGTGCGCTTGCCGCTTTTGCATGATTGCTGGTTTCGACTTCGTCTCAACCAGCAATATTCATGAGCAAGCGGCAAGAATGCACTTTCAGCTCTTAACATACAATATACTATTAGAAAATTTCCAACTTTATAGCTATTATTGTTGAAGATCATGCTAAAAATCATAATTAAGTATATTATCAGCGTTTTCTTTGTACATTTGTAGCGATATTATTTCATATCGAAACAAAGTAAGAATATTCTAGTAGAAATTGAATATGATTAGGCAAATGGATAAAAAATTCAAACAATTTTTTTTAAAATGTATGCGACCAAAATAAAACGTCCCCAGGATTTGCTTAATAAAAGATTAACATATTTGTCCATGTACAGTTCTGCATCTCCACACATGGCGGTTTTTATTCTTTTTGAATTAGTTTTTCTAAAATGTTTGGCTTCCCAATTTGCACGTTAGTATCTGTTGTTATTTGACCTTTGGATACATAAATCATATATACTGCTCAACAAATGAACTGGACCACCCATAAACATTGTGTATGTTCTATTACATCATAAAATATGTATATAAAAGTTTTTGTTTTATAGTATGCTCTTATTAAACATATTTAATTGCACTGTCCTCAAATATTAACGTACGCATTAAGAAAATCATGTTAATAAAATTATAAAAAAACTATTTTTAACAAGGGAGAAACAAAATAAGGAAATTAATAATTGTTTGAGTCTCCTCGGAACGTTTATAAATGTTTGCCAACGATTTGGCATTTTTGTATCAATATTGGTTCAAAATTTGGATTTTTCAAATTACAATATTTATTAATGGACTTAGATTTATTTAAGCCAAATTATGAACAGAAATGCTTTTTATAGTGACATAATGGTGAAAGGTTACCAAGAATGCCATGACTGTCCTTTTGGAAAATATTTTTAAAAATTGCACCAATATATACAAATGGTCCAGTTCATTTGTTGAACAGTATATATGTTAAACGTTTGAGTTTGTTGGCTTTCAAAAGATGTGCTTTTTGCTGGCAGTAAATATAGAAAAACTATTTGTCAGTACAATTTGACATTGAGACAGTATATTAATTACTTAAATATATTATATAAATGTTTTATAATGGTTATTGTATTCGTACTGCATTAAAAATATTCTGTTTATAAATGCTTGTTTTCTTACTTTGTCTACTGTGTTTATAAAAAATCTAAGTCACAGCGCTCTTACTAAATTCCACATTTATACATTATACTTTTTTAGAATGTGACTTTTCAGTAACATCTTAAGCGATCACCGAAAATCTCATGAGATGTTTCGCAATTCTAGGTATTAACTTTAAAGTCGAAACACGACGTACAAATCTGCAGTCAGTTGGAAACTTTGAACTTGAACTGATGTATGACCTTTTTGCAGGCGTCTAATCCGGCAGGCGATCTCTCATCCTGACGGGACGTGGAGTGAAATATTTGTTGGAATTATCTGTATAATTTCGAATGAGATAATAAAAACTCTGGCGTAATAGGCCGGCTCAGCGAGCGGATTTTGGAAGTTTTTACATTTAGATAGGGATTGTAAAGCCCGACATGCCGCGGATTACAGGAATTCCTCTATCACCTCAACGATCTCGCCGCTATTTTAATTTATCCCATATAACTTTTATCTCGATATTCTGTCTGATACGTTTAATGGGCGAAACTTATGCAATCGGCGGTGATTTAGTATTTGCTCAAGAAAGCTAGTTATTATTGGGGAACTTTCGACTCCGCAAACCTTCAAGTAGGCGTGGGAAGAACCTTAAGGGAATAATAACATTATGAATTGAGCTAGAATTGGGGTAAACGTCCCGATTTTGAAGAAACTTAGTGTAACAGACAACTCTACATATAATTGGAGATTTATTAAAGATAGGCTCTAACAAATATTTGTAAACCTCATAATTCGACCAGTTGTAGGGAGGCAGACAATTCGTTCAATGAATTTTAAATGAATTGAAATGTTGATAGGAAAAGAGCAGCAGATAACTATTGATCCTATTAAAAGCCTTAATGCTTCTAAATGAATTTAAAATCAATGGCTAGTAGAATCCATAGTCCTAATTTTCGAGCTATTCATTTTTGAAGATACATTATAGGAGTTCTGTCTCTTCTTTTTTTTATTTTCTATATTCAGGGCTGTCCTCGAATAGCCAAAAGCTGCCATGGCTATTCCTACTTAACACACAACCTTCACGTTAAATTTAAATGAGACGTTTTGTACTCCTTATTATTTTATACTTAGATTGCCCTGTCTACTTTGCCAGCTCAGTATGCATGAAACGCTTTTAAATATCCCGGTCATGGAACACCGATATAAATTGACTTCAAACAACATATATAAGAAATTCCATTTTACGTACACAAATATATTGAATATAAAACACAAAACCAAAAAAATGTAATCCTAGAATGAATGGCCATCCTTATACATAAATGTACATTAAACACTTAACGGATGATATAGCTTGGGGTTAATCTCATTTACACTTAAACATACATAAAGCAATATTAAAAATACGCCCACATAATTGTCTTTAAAAGCGCGAACGTTCAACTGCCTGAAGCCGGTCCTGTCTGATGCCAGAGCAGTACGCGATTGTGTGCATGAAAACCCAGCGCAAATTACATACGCAGGGGCATTCCTTTTAGCACAATTCACACACAGCTGAAGCGACCGCCTATCGCTGTAGCTATCTCTTCCTGTCGATATTGGGCTTGTCTTGGATTGCTTCACCAAATCTTGAACGGCGTGACGGGTGGAATTTTGTCTCATCTGATGCGGGGGAATTAGCCTATAGCTAGCTGGCACCGCAATGATTGATGACGTTGCCCACCCACAATTGACTTCACGAATATACGTGTCTGCGTTTCAATTTGTATACTCACCCGATATACGATAAAAATGGCACTTGCTAGACACGTAAACGCTATTTGCTGCACTGAAACTTATGCATCTACTTCAACACGGCAATGCTTTTTTAAGTGGCTTCTATTTATTTCATCATAGCCGAATTCTTATTGTACACTAGAAACCTTTTACCCAAACATAGCTTAGGAAAAAACCCTTATGGTTACTCAGCACCTTCTCTTTGATTAGAGTTATTATTTTCGACGACTACACTTCGTGTTTTCTGTTCAAAACGGTTATCTTTGACCTAGGTTTCACAGTGTCGAATAAGAAGCTGAACCATTTCTTTATATATTATCTAGACTTTTTTCAATTTTAGATCGGTATATGCCTCTCTTTGAGCAAAATCATACTAACGGTCCGATATTCAATTTTCGCCATTTTTAGAAATTGATAAGAAGTTTTCTATTCACTAGGGCGCTACAGAACGACCACAGCAAGCAGTTCCACGAAACTTCTGTCAGAAACGTACGCGGGATGGGGGATAAATGTAGTTATTATTTCACTAATTTTATGTTCGCGAAGTAGTCAATCTATCAATATGGGACCAGCCTCGTAGAAGCTATGCAGCTAACTAATAGTAATATTTCATATATGTAATAATACAATAGCAAACACGATGTTTGGAGAAAAAGAAAAATCGTTGACTAATATTTTCTTCAATAAGTATTTCAAAGTTGTCTAGAGCTTTCAGGTTTATGTGAAGGATATAGTTTTGCTGATATACGAGAATGTGCTGAAAAGTTTCTGGCTTTACATAGAAGGAAACGTGCTAGAGAAATATGAAACACATTAGACAGTTACTACAACATCATGTTTCTTATAATAACGAAAAATATTAAAGCGCATTTCTAGCACACACCATGAAATCATAATGAGTTCGCTTAGAAGTCTATATATACTGCTCCACAAATGAACTGGACCATTTGCATATATTGGTGCAATTTAAAAAAATATTTTCCAAAAGGGCAGTCATGGCATTTTTGGTAACCTTTCATGATTGTGTCACTATAAAAAGCATTTCTTTTCATAATTTGGTTTAAAGAAAATTAAGTCCATTAATAAAATATTTTCATTTTAAAATTTTGAATTTTGCCCAAAGGTTGATAGCACATTGCATACAAAGTATGCCAAATCGTTGCCAAACATTTTTAAACGTCCGAAGAGACTCAAAGAACTATTAATTAAACTTTTTTTTTATTCCTCTTATTTTTGGGAAATATAGTTTTTTATAATTTTATTAATATGATTTTGTTAATTCTTCAGTTGATATTTGAGGATAGTGCAATTAAATATGCTTAATATGAGTATACTATAAAACATATATTGTGACGTAATGTCATAAATACAATTTTTATGGGTGGTCCAGTTCATTTGTGAAGCAGTATATTTTCGCAACACAATGGGTAAAATTAGGCTCAGAAGTCCCGAGTGTTCAAGAATTGCACCTTGAATAAGGTTAATTACATAATCGTATGCGCTGTAGTTCTATTTACTCGCTGATAACTCAACATTTCACTGTCACT
>OW679198.1:133728768-133839499 GCA_940337035.1 Agriotes lineatus | reverse complement strand
TTCTGTTTCTGTTACTACTAGTGAACTAGTAGTGAATGAAACATGGGCATCCCGACTGGGGTGACCACCTTTCAATTTATATAAACCCTGCGATCTTTCGTAAGTAAAAAAAGGTTTTTTCAATGAGAAATACAGAATGTTTATAGAAAACAAAAAGCAATCAAATAAAAACAATGTTGTTCCTTACGATTAATGGTTAGCAAATATAATACAGGGTGAAACTCAAATACTTGCCCAATAAATGACCCATATCGTACGTTACAAATTGGCCAAAAAAGTTCATATAAGCATAGTTTCAATTCTCAATCTTTACGGAGATACTAATAGTAGGGGGTGGGGGTTTAAAATGAGATTTATATCATTTTACTGTAAATTAGGAAAGAATATTCAAATGAAAATTGGCAAATATTTTCCACTAGAAGAACGTCATTTATGAAATGATTTTTAATTTTTACATACGGCTTGAAGAGATTTAAATTAGCAATTCGTATAAACGTTTTCTTTAAAAATTGCTAACGGACAAAAATTTGGTTAAAAATTTATTGGAAAACCTTTTTTATTTGAAAACGTTTTAGCTCGTTTTGGTTTTTTTCTTATATCCAATAGTTTTTTACAAAACAAATACATTATGCGTTGCCAGTTTCAACATCATAAAGCTATATATTTTTTTAAATCTAGTCTCCTATTAGTAGAGAATATCTCTCTGCCTGAATACGCAATGTCATAGGTGAAGTTACAAGAGCCAATTTCCTTTTTCTTTTTTTACTGTCGAAGGAACTAGTGATTTTGTTGTTTTTTAAAAATTTGTATGTCTTGTTCAATTTTCACTTCTATTAATAGTTTTTTTCACGAATGGGGGTGGAAGATATTTCTAAAAGTATGAGAGTTACATAACATTTGCTTGGATACAAATTGTAGGTACTAAAGTGCACATTAATGAAATGCATTTATCGTACAGGGTTGCTCACAAAAGTGTGGCAAACCAAACCTACCCTTTTTTTAAATAGAATGCTCTATATTTAGGTATAATATAAAGTTGTACGGGGATTTTCAACCAGGGGTAGGCGTACGTCTAGGGGTACACAAGGTGGTTCCAAGTGGTGCTCGTGGTTGTCTATAAAAAATGGCGGACTTCATTTGTTTTGTTTTGTTCTATATTATAGAAAACTAGCAACCAGTGAGACAAATGTCTCATTTAATAAAACAAAAAAGACCGTTTTTCAAATAGAACGCGTATTAAATAAAAACAATAATATTTTTTAAAATCACGTGATTGAAATTCGGTTCCTGACCTGACATGACCATTCCAAACATATAACTTTAATAACTTTTTTCTCTATCTCTTACGGTTTGGCTGCTGAAACAGCGTCCCGGATGGACCAGCGTCCCGGACGGACGGAAATCACGTGATTTCTCGAAAACCGGAAGTGTCACGTGACTGAAATTCGGTTCCTGACCTTACATGACCATTCCACACATATAACTTTCATAACTTTTTTCTCTATCTCTTACGGTTTGGCTGCTGAAACAGCGTCCCGGACGGACCAGCGTCCCGGACGGACGGAAATCACGTGATTTCTCGAAAACCGGAAGTGTCACGTGACTAAAATTCGGTTCCTGACCTGACATGACCATTCCAAACATATAACTTTAATAACTTTTTTCTCTATCTCTTACGGTTTGGCTGCTGAAACAGCGTCCCGGACGGACGGAAATCACGTGATTTCTCGAAAACCGGAAGTATTACGTGACTGAAATTCGGTTCCTGACCTGACATGACCATTCCAAACATATAACTTTCATAACTTTTTTCTCTATCTCTTACGGTTTGGCTGCTGAAACAGCGTCCCGGACGGACGGAAATCACGTGATTTCTCGAAAACCGGAAGTGTCACGTGACTGAAATTCGGTTCCTGACCTGACATGACCATTACAAACATATAACTTTAATAACTTTTTTCTCCATCTCTTACAGTTTGGCTGCTGAAACAGCGTCCCGGACGGACCAGCGTCCCAGACAGACAAGTCTATTAGATAAAGGATTATATGTGGATAACCAACCCTTTTTTACTTCTTTTTACAATAAAGGAAGTATTGGATTCACCCCAAAATTCGAAATTGAGTTTTCAACAGATCTTCACGTTTTAGAGTCCCCTGAACCCAAAAACAATTTTTTTTCATTGGTCTGTCTGTGTGTGTGTCTGTGTGTCTGTGAACAGAATATCTCAAAAACGAAAAGAGGTATGGCGTTGAAACTTCATATATAAGTTTTGTATACTATGTAGATGGGACAGCAAGCTTTTGAAGAGAATCGCATAACCGGAAGTAGGTATTTACTCTTGTGATTTTTCAGTGTTTTCGATTTTTTCAAAAACGGCTCCAAGGATTTTTTTTTAAACTTCACATTTTTATTACACTTTGAATGTGTATTGATGTAAGATAGGTGATTTTCCAGTTGAATACTTCTAAAAAGGTTTCTTTTGTTTTTTTTTTCTATTTTTTTTATTAACTCCTATTTTAAATAGAGCACTCGGTATATTATTACATCAAATTCTAGAGAAATTTGTCTCTTCAACTAACTCTCTATTTTGTACCGTTTTTGCAGAATTTGTAATTTTTTAAAATTTTTGACAAATGCTTAAAAATGTAAAGTCAAATTTTTGCTAATTATAAGGAGACTGTAAAAGGAAGTTGTGTGCGTGTATCACACCAGATTTTCTACAATGTGAAGCAATTCTATTTTATCCACAAAAGAAGAAATGGAACTGATCGATATTTCTTCTGATGTAACATACAAAGAAGAATTTGCTGTCTCCGGCATCATTTTGGACACGTCTACTGGGACGTTTCCAAATATAGCCGATAAAGCAGTGTGAAGGCTTTTGCCATTTCTAATTAAGTACAGACTTAGGCGAGGGTGACTTTGCAAAATATATTGCTATACAAAAACCGTGATCCTTGACACTTCAGTGGGTATTAAGTGCCAGTTTACTTCCTAACAAACAAAATTTGAAAAAATCGCTGATAACTTGACAAGTATCTCATTAAATTTAATGCTATTATCCATATATTTACTAATTTGATTTACCAAAAAATATATAGATACTATTAATTTCCTAAATTGTTATGTTTTAGGTATAGATTTATCTTTTTTATGAATATTTTTCTATTTCGTTTTTTTTTTTTAAATATGAGCATTGTTAGTATTTTTATGATTTAAATTACTAAAAATATAAATAATATAGGCATTCTTTGTATTTTTTTTGTAATTTTTGTAAAATACTTCCTCAATCAGTAATGAAGATTTTTTATTTTGTAAAAATAAAGCTTATGCAAATACACGGCATACAATAGTCCTCAGGGATACTTGAGAAACAGCTAACATGCTAAGGGATGCGTCAAGAAAAAGGGTTCAGAACCGCTGTTTTAAAGTTTTTGGAGATAATAACGATTTTATTCAAAAAAGACCCAACGTTACCAAAAATTATGTTTTTTGTGAATTAGTGCAACCCGGAGAAATTATTACAAAACCCGGAGCCCGGAGACGTGGTGTAGAAACCCTGAGACTGAAACTCCACCCTAATCCCGACATAGACGGAACAGGAACTCTTTGGCAAAATCGTCACTAAATTTTTTCCAGAGACATTCTCTACTCAATTTTCGATAATAACACTCACCGCGTGATTTAAGAAAGGCTCATCAACTGCTTGCAGCAACTACAGAACCATCGCAGATAAAGATATACCCTCTGCAAGCAGGTTTTATGCCAGAAAGAACACGTGAGCAACATCAGATAATAAACAAAGCTCACGAATATGTACAATGTGTCCGGCAACGACGCGGGGGTGGAAGATATTTTTTCCACGACCGGGAGTAGAAGTCGGTTTCTATAGCATCAAAATTGTGACAGAAGTAAAACATTTACTCCCGAGAGACTAATTAATAAGACAAAAATTTCCCTAGGGAGTTTTCATTATGACTGACAGAACAATTATGTCAAATTCGAGGTTATCAAAACTGACGCAAAACCTAACCTACTAACCTCGAATTTGACATAATTGTGAGCTCCTGTCATAATGACTTACAGTGCCACCAACTTTAAAATTTACTAATTTTATAATAATTGTAACTAAAATGTCAATAAATGACGTTTAAAAAACGGGTTTTCGTTTTAAATCTTCCTGCAACGTGAAAAAATAGTATATACAACTCGGAGAGAATACTATTTTGCTTCAGTGCAATTTCTGACTCTCGGGCTTCTTCTCGTACCTCAGCAAAATAACGCATTTCTCTCCCTCATTGCATAATCTACTATCTAAAAACTATGAGAGTTATATGAATATTGTATATAAAAGTTGTAGGTACGAAGGTGTCACACATTGCTAAAATATTTTTGATTACCTATACAAGGTGGCTCAAAAAAGCGTGGTGAATCAAACTTCCTTCTTTTTAACAGTTTTGTATTGAAATACTCATCATTTTCATATCAAGTAGGTCTAGCGTCAACTGCTTAGGAGATATTAAAGATTTTATTTTAAAAAATCTGAACTTCAGGCGGTTGATGTAAGCAACAGGAAACAATCGAATGAGGCAAAACGTTATCAAAAAATTATGATTTTCGTGAACTACCTTTCAAAGTAAAATGGTGGATCTGGGCATTAATGATAAACAGGGTGCTCAATATTTGCAAATTTAATAATTTCGATTTTTCTTCAAATATTTTTATATTCTTGAAAAGCCCTTTTAATGAGCATTCTTTTGATATGGCACTTCATACCTCTGAATGCAACTGTTTTTCAGATATGCATGTTTAAACATAAACAAATAATTTAAGCCCCTTAAGATGCTTTATTTCAAGGGATAACAAACAACCGCCGCTAAAATAATAATTTAAACATTTCACCCTCCAAAAAGTAAACCGCAACCCAAGTTTAGAAAATATATATGCAGTCAGTGTTGATGCAAGAAATAATAAACAAGAAAAAACGATAAATGCAGGAATAAATTAATTCCAAGGTCAAATAAAATCAGATTTAAAAAACAAATGCCAATACACCAAAATCCTATACGTAATTACATTAAATGTACAAATACATAGTTCTCTTTTCCGGCTCTGAGTATTAAAGCTGTACAGAGGACTCATAATCAGAAAATATTATTATTTCGATTTATTTAAATGGAACACCCTGTATATCTCTATATTTTAAAAAGTACTTTTAATAAGCTTTCTTCTGACATTTCATTTTCTATCCCTAAATTCAATTGGTTTTCAGATTTAATTTTCTACTACTTTTTTTCGTTTTTCCGTATTTATTGTTTCTAGTTTTGAGTAGTAGCTGGATTTTTGTTTCCTAAACTTGGTTTTACCTTTTTTGATAAGAAATCCAATGTTTAAATCATTACTTTAATGAGGTTTTTTTGTTATCCCTTCAAATAAAGCATCTTAAGGAGCTTAAGTTGTTTTTTATGTTCAAACAAGCATATCAGAAAAACAGTTGAATTTAAATCTATGAAGTGACATATCAACAGAAAGCTCATTAAAAAGGACTTTTCAAAAATATAAAAATGTACAGGACGTTCCATTTGAAAAAAATCGAAATTATTAAATTTGCAAATATTGAGCACCCTGTATAGCATTAATGCCCAGATCCACTATTTTACATTTGAAAGGTAGTTCACAAAAATCATGATTTTTTGATAACGTTTTAATTCATTTAATTTTTTTTTATTGCTTACAGCAGCCGCCTGAAGTTCAGCATTTTTTTAAATTAAATCGTTAATATCTCCAAAACAGTTGACGTTCAACTTGACATTAAAATGATGACTATGTCAATGCAAACCTTTTAAGGTACCCAAATATAGGACATTCCATTTAAAAAAAAAAAAGTTTTATTCGCCACGCTTTTTTGAGCCACCCTGTATAATCAAAAATATTTTAGCAATGTGTAATACCTTCGTACCTACAACTTTTATATAGACAATATTCATGTAACTCTAATAGTTTTAAAAATATTTTCCACCCCCGCGTCGTTGCCGGACCCTGTACTTACGCTTTATCGATTATTAAAAAAGCCTTTGACACTATTCAATGGCAGCAACTATGACGAATTTTAATAAAAAGGGAACCCAACTTGTCCCGCTCATTGTGTTTTCGTTTAAACATATTTCTTAGAACACCTAATAATTTGCTGTTAAGGTACTGTAATTTTAAATTATACAGAAAACACTTAGTAAAAATAAGATACCTTTTTAAATAAAGAAAACGCTATTTTATAAATTACAATTTTATTAATAAATACAAACCATTCATCATATCAAAAACATTCACATAAGGTGTTCGAAATCCTGACCCTTCATTTCAACGCACATTTGCGCTCGCCGAATCGAATTTTCCGATACTCGTGGAAATTGTTTGCGTAACTGCTCTGTTGCAGCTTTGATGCGATGACGCAGTTTGTCGATTGTAACAACTTAGGTGGCATATACCAATTCTTTCGTGAAATTCCATAAGAAAAAGCCACTGGGTTGAGATCCAGACTGCGTGGAGGCCATGAAATGAATCCACCCCGACTGATCCATCTTTGCGGAAAGATGGCGTCGAGGTAATCTTGAACAGCATGACTAAAATCCGAAGGACAGCCGTCATGCCTTAACAACATAGTACGGCGCACATCCAAACGAAATTCTTCAAGGAGCTCTGGCAGAACTTCTTCTAAAAACTGTAAATAATAATAGCCATTAAGGCGTGCTGGTAATTCGTAAGGCTCTATTAAGGCGTTGTTCAAAATACCAGCCCACAGATACAAACTAAAACGCTGCTGAAAGCTACTCTGGCGAATCGCGTGCAGATTTTGATCAGCCTATATGTGAGAATTGTGGAAGTTGAGAATATCATTCCTAGTAAAACAGCATTATCCGTCACCAGTACGTGTATTGGAAATTCTGCTACCTTATTAATGCGATTTTACAGCCATTTGCAAAACTGCTGCCGCAGCGGATAATCCGTAGGAGTCACTTTTTGCACCTTTTGCAGATGATAGGGGTAGGGGTACAAACCATTGCTGCTCAATATGCGCCAAACAAAGGACGGAGAACTCTAATTTGGTGGGAAATTTTGGGTGTACTTCTAGTTGGATCAGCATCAACCATTTCTAAAAGTTCTACCTCCACAGCATTGGACTACTCGAAGAAAAGTATTTTCGGAAGACGTTTGACGATCTGAAAATCTCTCCGAATGCATACGTCTTGGACGTGGAGCGTTTTCTTCAGCAGATCCATACATAATAATCATATCTACATATTCTTCGTTACTGTAGTTAGCCATTTAAGCCAAATTAAACACTTAATAGATAATGTATCTTAAGTTTGACTTTTATAAATTAAAATCAAACAAATTTCTACAGCTACTTGTTTTTTATTAGTTTTAAATTAGTCAGTGGTTCCCTATCAGTGAACACCAATTTTTAATACTTTAAAAAATGTAAATAGCCGTAATTTTCATGTTATTTATTTTTTATTAATTTTTTACTCACCATCGTCTAGTTAACTCTCAAATATCCCCTGCTTGAACTTAAAAAGTTAATTACTAACTTAGTTTGTAAAGAATGCTCATTAATTTATTAAACTTTAACTTGCTGTAACTTTCTTGTTGTTGGGTTTTGACCAGAAGTTGAGTAGGAAAATAATTTTATTTTGGTCCCCTCTAGCTACCCTTTCAGTCTCCTCCGTACGTTATGAAACACCCTAGATAATTATGGCTCCATGGGTATAAAGGGAATACATTATATGCGAAGTGTTCAACGAATGGGCAAGTGGTGTTACTAGCATCGGAACATTCATAAACAATCTCAGGTACAGGTACAGGTAAGCCGATGATACTGTGATACTTGCACCGGAAGAAAGAGAACTGGAAACAATCATGTGTAGACTGGCGTCTATCGGCAATCTTATCTGGAACTAAAAGAAAAACAGAGAATGATGATGACAATAGATACAACAAAGAACAATCTACCTGAAGTATCATAGTAGACAACTTTATTTACTGACGGTCTCTGATAGCAAATAACGGTTCATATGAACATAAAATACACAAAGCTTGCGCATGTGGAAGAACATCAATTACATTAACATCCAAACTGTCTTCCTCTCGCTACCTATGGAACAAAAACGTGGACGACTAAATAGGCAGCCTTACAAAAACTCGATGCCTTCGAGACGTAGGCGTACAGACGACTGTTCAGTCTATCGTTAGCTGCATTTTGATTGAATGTATCTTTTTTAGAAGAACTTAAAATTGAAAAACGAAGTAGTTACTTCAGCGGACAGTCATAGCTACAATATTTTGGTTACGTGGCAAGATGCACACACAGCATAGAGGGAGTAATCGTGAATAAATGGAAATCCGTCACAAAGAAGATCCAATGAGATGTTCAGATCAACTCAGTCAAAAACTTATAGGCGAGTTAAATTATTACAGAGATCAGTGGCAGAAGGAAATTTGGAACAGCACAATTCGAGGCTATCATAATGTCACCATATTGTCTTGAAGGGTGGTAGGCCCAGGAAGAGGAGTGTGCCTAGCCTAGAATTGTCTTATCCTTCGATATACTTATTTGTGTTCCTTAGTTTGCTTTTTCAATTGTCACTATTTAACTCAGATATACCTAATTTTCTACTTTTCTTACTTGCCCAGTTGAAAGCGAACTTGAACTTGATTTAGGTAATCAAGTAGATGTCGTATACACAGATTTCGCTAAAGCATTTGATAAAGTTCATCATGGTCTTTTACTTAAAAAACTTGAACAATTTGGATTCTCTTTAAATTTGCTCCAATTTTTACATTCGTATCTTGTCAATCGAGAACTTTTGGTGTTCTTTGAAGGACAATATTCTTCAGTTTTCTATGTCACGTCGGGAGTTCCACAGGGCTCAAATTTGGGACCATTGCTCTTTTTATTATTTATACATGACTTGCCAGACGTTGTTGAGCATTCTAAGTGCCTTCTTTATGCAGATGATTTAAAACTGTATAAGCCTATTAACAGTGCAGTGGAAGCCCTACAGTTGCAAAGTGATATAAATAGTATTTTTCGTTGGAGTATTAACAATAAGTTGTACTTCAACATATCGAAATGTATTATGACTTATACATCAAAAAAACACTTTACAACTAATAATTATCTTATGAATGATACAAAACTGAATAGAGTTACCAATTATAAAGATCTGGGAGTTTACTTTACTTCCAATCTTAATTTTAGATATCATGTCGATAAAATTACAAACATTTGTATGAAAACCTTAGGTTTCATAATTAGACATAGCTATGCTTTTAGCAATACAAAATCATTTATTATTTTATTCAATTGTTATATCAGATCTCGTCTTGAATATGCTTGTACAGTTTGGTTTCCGTGCACTTGCAGTGCTCAACAATGTCTGGAGAAAGTTCAAAATAAATTTCTAAAATTTCTGCATTACAAACAATTTGGCATAGGTCCTAATTTTGAGCCCTATCAACCGATTCGTGAATATTTCGATATACGTACATTACATCACAGAAGAATTATCCATGTTATTATATTTGCTTATAAATTACTAAATGATCTAATTGATAGTCCACAGCTGCTCTCACACATTGCAATTAGGGTACCACCTCACGGAGTGCGACCGATTTTGCTTTCTACATACCTCACACTCGTACCAACATTCGCTTGCATTCTCCTATTGTTAACATGGTTAAAATGTTAAACCAGTATTACAATGTTATCGAATTATTTGGTATTACCCTTCGTAGTCTGAGAATTCAGTTAAATAGTATACAATTTCAATAAACAGCTCATTTTGTTTTGTCCTTATCCTTTCAGGTTCTTTTTCATTCAAATTTAGGATTATATGCTAATATTCTTTCTCATTCAGGATTTTATTTGTTTAGTTTAGTCTACTACTATTATTATTATTTTTCAGAAACTTGTAATTAGGCGAAAGCCTCTTTGTTTCTGTATATATATAAATAAATAAATATTTAATTTTGAAATAAGTGTTGTGCATCAAAAATGAATTTAACGAGATTGACTTTAAAAGTTCCCTATCTCCGAAATAAAGTTTTGGATTTCTCCGTGCTGATTTTGGTGACCAAGCGTTTATTGCTGGTTTAATGAATTTAAATGAGTTTCAGTCAGCGACGGTTTTTGCAAAGGAGGACCAATTCCAGCAGTTACCGATACGAACATAGACGCTGTGGGAAGAATGCTTCAGTAGGACAATCGATTCCCATATAGAATTATTAAAAGCATCTTGGACATTGGCATGACTGCAATAAACAAGATTTTACATAATCACTTGGGTGTAAAAAAAGTCTGTTGTGGGTGGATACCACACAGTTTAACAGAAACACAACAACAGCATGTGGAATGGTATAAGAAATATGATAAAGTTAGATCTAAAGCAGTTTACATCATAACTGATGACGGAAGCTGGATATATGCATTTGAACCCGAATCTAAGCGGCAGTCTGCGCAACGGATGTTTCCAACATATGCTAATCCAGTTAAAGTGAAGCGATCTTGAAGTGTTGGTAAGAAAATAATGTCTTGCTTCTTTTCGTAATCACAACCTATCACAACTGTCGTGCTTGAAAATAAACGCAGATTACCGCAGAATGGTACAAAACAGTCCATACTGTTTTGTACCATTCTGCCAGACGTTATTCAAAAAGCTCGCTTACGGCGCCCAAGAAGTGAGATCGTTCTACACCATGACAATGCTTCTAGTCGTACCGCACTCAAACAGAATAATGTTTAGAGACTTCCGGGTTAAAAAGGGGGGTGTAAAAGTTATTCCTCATACAGTTCCGACCTTCCGATTATTTGGAACTCCCGAAGATGCTGTGGAAAGCTTCAAAAACCTTGTTTCTTAAGTGACTCGAGAAGAGTAGAATTTATGTTTTGCAAATTGGTTTTACCGAATGCATAAATGTTTAGAGTTTGGGGGCGAATATTTTGAGAAACAATAACAAAAACAAATTTTGGCTACTCAACTTTAATTTATTTGACTGCAGAAATTTACGGGGCTACCCTCGTATGGCAGCATCAAGGAACAAGCAAATACATTTATGCCGAAAAGTTATGAATGTAGGTACGTAAATTCATGTCTTCATAGGTGTATATAGGTATTGACGATGGTTGGTTAGAGGGTCTGGCCCTCCCCAGCCGAAAATCCTAGTTACGCCAATGCAGATCTTCTCAAAACGAGACCATAGGTGGAGGTGTTGTCTTTGAAACTTTTCTTACTAAATTAATTGTATTCCCTATAGTCGGCAGCGGAACCGTGTTATTTCCCTGAAGTGAAAATTTTCGTATTAAGTTTTTTTTTAAACGGATTCTCGTAGATTTATATGTTTATTTACCATATCCGACTGATGACAAGCTGGCATCTTTGAGCAACTTGAGATGCACAGGGTGTTTCAAAACAGTAAGATGATTGTATGTTTTTGGCTTTAAACTTGAATGCTACTTTATTATTGTATGGTTAATTGTGCTTTAATTTATTGACTTTGTTGATTTTACAAGTTTCAGCCATATACAGGGTGTTTAAAAAATCTGTGTTATAAAGTTTTAATAATATTAATGAATTTCTGATATGAGAATATTTTGTGTTCGAGTTCAAAATTCAGCTAAAAATAACAACGTACGTGTTTAAAAACAGCTGCATGACAGGTACAGAGTGTCCCAAAAATGTTTGGCTGAAACAACAAACAGACCCACAAAAGTTGGAGAAGGTTTCTTAGGTAGAAACCAAGCATAAATATTCCTGTATCATGGTAATACGATCTCTAATAGCGATTTCTCTTTGAGATTCAAGTATAGTGTAACGTCTAGTTAAATATGAGTGAAAACAAGAGTTTTTTAACTTTAAATTTGCTTGTGAAAAAAAAACTTAAAAACTTTCCGTTGCTGGTGCCCAGCGCATAAAAACTTATAAAGTGCAGTCAAGTGTATGAAGATTAAAAGTTTGAAGAACTTGAAGAGATGTTTATCACCAGGAAATGCTGTTACCGAAGCAAGCGGGAACTTCAACAACGAAACGCAGAGGCGATCAGAAGTGCCAAATTTCAATTTTAAAAATGACTGCCTGTATTGTGGACCAAAGTGCGAAGTGGAAAAGAATAAAAAGAATCCTCATCGATGGCGACCGTCCTTTCAATTCCTAGCTTTAGAATACAAGGTAAAGAAAATTTCAAACAAGGAAGCCATTTTGCAAACGTACGTGGAAAGAAACGATACTTGGGCTGCTGAAATTAGGTTAAGATTAGCTGGCTGTGTGGCAGACCTACCTGCCGTAGATGCCAGATACCATATGGACTGTCGTAATAAATTCATGGGTCAAAACGCTGTGCTTTCAGCAAAACGACAGTCTAGTCAGGATACCGAGGAAGAAGATATTCCTTACGAGGAAACAGTAAAAAAAATATTGACCAATAAAGAAAGAATTTGGAATTCGATAGATATAAACAATATATACTCGGATCGCGGAGGACATAAACTTACCCGTCTGAAAGACGAAGGAAGTACCTATTGTAACCACGAAAAAATCACCATCCGCGATTTCTTCAGATCTTCATGTTTCAGGTTTTCTCAATTCCGTCTATCTGTCTGTCTGTTGGCGGTATAACTCAAAAAATATTTGTCGGAGGAAGACGATATTTTGCATACACATTATACACACTGTCCGCCAAAAAGTCGGCAAAATTTATTTTTGATTTTTGAAAAAAAAATTTTAGGTTAATAATTTGTGTTTGTCTAAAAACCTATTTAGCCCCTATCATATATACCGAGTGATTTTTACTTATTTAGAAAATGGAGTTTTTCGAAATTGTCAAAATCGGAAAAGTGCTATTTTTCGGAAATTAAGTAAGATTTTAATGAGATTTTTTAGAGTGTGTTTTTTTTAGTTTACTGAAAAATTTCAAGGCCAGAAAACCCTTAATTTTTTTTAACTTTAGCTAAAAATAAATTGTTTAATTTTTTTAATATTTTTCAAAACTTCACATATCAAGACTTAATATTATAATTCAATTTTTTTATCTGAAGACTAATGATTTATAATTGGAAAAAATCATATAAAATGTTAATTATTTACTTCTTTAACATTTTTATTATTTACCGAAAAGTAGTATGTTTGCATAATTTTTACGTTTTCTATGCAAGGCGCTTTTTAGGAGAAATATTTTTTAATTCTAATTAATATCTATTTAAATGGCTTCAAGAAACTCTAATCGAGCCCTGTTAATAAATTACTGTTTTAAAAATCATGTAACTGTTCTTTTACGGTTGTGTAAATGAGGGGATTTTTTACAACATGTAAATTGGATTCGCATTTAAAAAGTTTTGTTTAGTATTCATTAATAAATATTAAATTTTACGTTGATATTTCACTGCACATTTTGTTCGCAATCGCTAGCGCTTGGAAAACTATAGATAACAAACATATGGCTGATTAATGGGGAGGATGGAGAAGGAATAACACTTCCTATGGTTCTATAAAAATTTCAAAGTAGAAAAATAACTTTGCTGAGGATTTACAATCGCACTACAAGGGAGGTTAAAAGAATAAGGAACATTATAAACAACATTTAAATACATTATACATCACCGTTTTTTTTTCGAAATTTCAATTGTAAATATTTATTACAAAAAACACCGACAAAGAACAGCAGAAAAAAGATGTAGCATTATAACGCAGAATGCATATATTGAAATATTTGCCCATTTCTTATCTAGTGATTTAATATGTTACTGTTGTGTAGAAGCGCACTGTAGACTGTGCTGTGTTAAGAGAATTTATGTAAATGTAATCATCTTAAAGGCGACGCTTTCTGAGAGTTGAATCCTTAAACAGAACTGGTGTTAAAATAATGTTTACTGGAGCAAATTGGTATGACGAACAAAGCTAAGCACGTATCTCTGCGTGGCAACTGCTTGACACAATCAACAAATCCCAATTATTTCAAGTCTGCAGAGTGATAAAGCTATTAAATCAAAGCAAAGTAAGAAATTATATACCTCGGTTAGTGATATATACTTAGATAATGCAATTAATACGCCGTAAAGATCTCTTGGGGCAATTAAAGTCTACTTGATAATGCTGTTCTAGAGCTCGAGCAAACTTTTTCGTACATCGAGTATCAGTGTTGAATTCAGACTGATTACTCCGGGGGGGAAAATGAAACGTCTAGGGGGTATTTTTACCTATTCCACTGCAATCCGCCCATTATTTTATAGATTTAAAAAAAACATGAATATGAAGTGGTAATGTTTCCGGGGGGGAATTTTGTACTGCCCGGGGGGGAATTTTGTACTGCCCGGGGGGAATTTCACCCCCGGTCACCCCCCTGGATTCAACACTGTCGAGTATTATTAATTTAAAAACATAAGATTTCTGAAAACTTGAAAATTCCGAAATTGGTTTATCCTGCACTGAACTTTTAATATTCTAAAGCAAAAACAAACCTGATAATTTCTACATCTATAGTCCGTATAATAGTATCATCTGCTATACTAATTTCCATTGAAAACAACTTGATGTCATTACTCCAAAATGCAAAGCTATACACGGTGCTTAAGAGATACGAAGTTAGTTAAACTTTAGAGAAAGGTTGCGTTAAAATATAAATGCTACTATAAATACACAACTTTGCTATAATTTAACCGATTTCGCATTTATTAAGATACCTGAGATACCCTTATTAAGTTCGAACAAAGGACACCCTGTATAAGAACATTAAATCAAGTCATCTTATTAAATATTAAATTATCTAACACGGGTTCATCGTCAGCTTGTATCTAACTGAAATAATGAATCAATTAAATTCAATTAAATAAATCAGGAAATTGTAGTTAGATAGTTGCGAACGTTTAACAGCCCACGGTGTTACTATGCAA
Source organism: Agriotes lineatus (assembly GCA_940337035.1). Taxonomy (NCBI): domain Eukaryota; kingdom Metazoa; phylum Arthropoda; class Insecta; order Coleoptera; family Elateridae; genus Agriotes; species Agriotes lineatus. Next base: position 133,824,557 of record OW679198.1, on the reverse strand, counting down.
AACCGCAATAGTTTTGTGCCAAGCCCATAAAACCGAATTTATCTTCCAATAATTAACCGTTTTCCCATCTACTATAGTTTCCAAGATCAAAATAAACATAATAAAAAAATTTGGTATGATACACGCACACAACTTCCTTTTACAGTGATCTTACAATTAGTCAAACATTTGTTTTTTATTTTTAAGAATTTGTCAAATGTACGTACGTGTAGCTCAACTATAGTAGTCCTATCATCTCATTGTTATTTGTTCTCAGCTTTTTGTACAGTAAGCCTTAGTTAAGTCGAAATTTACAATGTTCTGCATACTTGTATAATTTGTAAAGGTCATTGTCGGCTTTGCCTTTTATTCTTTAATAATAATAATAATAATAACATATTTTCAAAAATTACAAAAACTATAGAGTTAGCTGAAGTTATTTAAAAAAGCATTCTAGAGGTTTTCAATTTTAAAATCACCTATCTTACATCAATAAACATTAAAAATGTAATAAAAATGTAACGTTTGAAAAAAGTCGTTATAGCCGTTTTTGAGAAAATCGAAAATAACTAAAAAATCACAAGAGTAAACACCATACTTCCTGTTATACGATTTTCTTCAAAAGCTTGCTATCGCATCTAGATAGTACTCAAAACTTATATGTGAAGTTTCAACGTCATACCTCTTTTCGTTTTTGAGATTTCACACACACACACACACACACACAGACACACACACAGACACAAACACAGCAGACTACAGACAGACCAATGAACAGAATGTTTTTTGGGTTCAGGGGACTCTAACGCGTGAAGATCTGTTGAAAGTTCAATTTCGAATTTTTGGGGTGAATCCAATACTTCCTTTATTGTAAAAGAAAGTTAAAAATACTAATGCTGTATGTATTAAACCTGATTACTTTAGTATTTGTACCTGAAAAGGGAATCTGGCCCTCCTCCCCTAAATTGTTTATTTTCAATTTTACATATGCAAGTCCAATCGTAAACAGGAAGTCAGAGTGCAGTTTCTAAAATTATTATCAACTATACGGGGTGCATTTTTTTGCAGAGCTGCATTCAGATTTTTTTAAATTAAAATTTATAAATACGTTCAGTTTTTAAAAATACTTGTGCCTATCTGGAGTTATTTGACTTTTACTGTAAAAACGTGCGCTTGTCGACATTTATTTAAAAAATCACAGGGCACTTCATTTTTGGAATATAAAATTGGAACTTCGTAGTTACCTAATCAGCTTTTTGAACTGTCATTTGGCGTCGAGAACCCCTATCTATGTTGTGGTGTTACTGTTCTTGAGTCGTTAACTTTTCGAAATTTATAAGAGCTATAACTATTTTTTTTTAAATGGCACTCCGCGTATTTTATTGCTTAACCGTCTCCAGCGTCTCTGTTTCGCCCCACATGTTCTATATAATACACTGATAGTTTAGAATATATAAGAATACTTTATTTATCTCAATAGAAATAATAATACAGCACAGCAGTTACATTGAAAATAAATCACGTTTCATAAAAAAAACAATAAAAACAACAAATACTAAAAACAACAGCCCATTTCTATGTGGCAAAATAACAATAATCTATACAATAATTATAGTAATATACTTAACGTAATTAAAAGGGTAAATTAACAATATATTTTCCATCGCAAATGGCCTAACAAGTATTTAAATTTTAATCCCCTTCTTGGAGCATGCGCCTTAATTTTCTTTTAAATATATTTATATTTTCAGAATTTTTTATATCTCTACTTAATGAGTTAAATAAAATAAAGCCTTTATTTATAATGGAGTTACTATTTCTTGTAGTTGATATCATTTTTACATGCAAATCATTTTTGCTTCTCGTTTGATAGCTATGAATTTCATGATTATATTTAACGAATGGTTGGAAATAATCAGGAAGTAAATTATTTACAATCTTATTCACAAAAATCATAACTAAGTAAAACGTTCTATTTTCTACAGACATCCAATGTAATGATTTTAACATACAGTTTATGGGAGTGTACCTACTACAACGCAAAATCACTCGCATTCCTCTATTTTGCAATTTTTGCAAGTCTCTTAATTTAGTTTTATTCATTAAATGATTGACCGTAGCACAGTAATCAAAGTGCGGTTTAATTATTGCATTGTAAATATTTATATTGGTTTGTATTGTTAGGCAATTAGATATTCTCGTAAAAAAGTGTAATTTCTTACTTATCTTTTTATGAATATATTCAAAATGATTATTGAAAGATAAAGTGTTATCAATAATTACACCCAGGTATTTATACTCATTACAACGCTTTATTTTTTCGTTTTGTATGTACAGGTTAATTTTATCCCGTTGTATATTTTTAGATTTTAAGTTACTGGTTATTATCATGCCGACAGTTTTTTGTGTATTTAACTTAAGTTTGTTGTTATTTAAGTATGTTGCAATTTTATTGAGTTCAACATTCATTCATTCAACCGCCGAATTAAGATCTAAATGAGCGGTTACTAATAGGGTGTCGTCTGCAAACAGGTTAATTAAATCACAATTATGATGAAGATCGATATCATTTATATAAATTAAATATAACAATGAGCCTAATATACTGCCCTGCGGGACGCCAAAGTTAATATTCTTTATCGTTGAATGTAATTCTCCAATTTTAACTTTTTGTCCTCTGTTTTCTAAGTAATTTTTGAACCATAGTAAGACATTTCCGCCAAGTCCGTAATATTTTAACTTTTCCAATAATAGTTCCCTATCCACAGCTTCGAAAGCCCTTTTTAAGTCTAGGAATACGGCTATAATATACTTGTTTTCGTCCAACATTTCTTTCATCTTTGAAATCGTAAACTGTATTGCAGTTTCGCAAGAATGTTTTGCGCGGAAACCTGACTGGTTGCTCATTAAAATTTTATTATCATCAAAATATTTTTGTACCTGTAAATAAACGACCCTTTCTAATACTTTTTCAATGCATGGTAATGAATTAATAGGTCTGAAGTTGTTTGCTAAGTTAGTATTTTTAATTTTTGGAACAGGTGTAATCGTACTTATTTTTAGATTTCGTGGTATTTGTCCAGTTGTAATTGATAAATTTATTAAATGTAATAAAACATGACCAATGGCTTCATACATGCTCTTAAGTATTTTATGATTAATTACATCTATGCAACTACCCTTATTATTTATTGATTTAATAACTAAACGTAATTCACTCATTTTCAATGGCTGAAAAGATAACATAACGCAATTGTAGTTTTTTGCCGTGATAGTATCAACTGATAAAGACTTTTGCATAGATGCAACCAATTCCTCTATGCTACCTATGAAATAACTGTTAAAGTATCCAGTCTTTTCTTCAATACTTACAATTGATATTTTACGATTATTTACATTAAATTCAATACTGTTATTCAAAATAACGTTATCACAGTCCGCTCTAATTAATTCTTTAATAGTTTTCCACATACGTGCAGGATCATTTCTTACATTATCTATTTTTGTTTCATAGTACTTAGTTTTCTTAACTTTGAGCAAATTTACAGTTTCATTTCTGCTTTTTTTATATTTATTCCACAAAAACTGTTTTTCATCGACCCTTGCGTTCTTAAACAGTTTATAAGATTGATCGCGTTTATTAGCTTTGCATCTCACTTCATGATCATACCATGGCACCTGACTTTTATTAATTTTAAGTTTTTCTATCGGCATTAATTCATTAACGATTTTTTAAATGGTATTATACATGTTTAAGTAAAATAATTCAATATCAGTTGAATTTAGTAACCAATTTTGTTCAATTAACCTACTATTCATGATGTCTAACGTGCAATCCGTTATTTTTCTGTGTACGATAGTTTTGTCTTGACCGTTTGATGTATTTTTATATTGTTTATCAACATTTATATTAATTATTGAATGATCAGTAATTTTGGGCGTATGACAAATATTTACTTTTACATTACTATCATTTGTAACAATATAATCAATAATTGTTGAGCTTGTGTCTGTCGTTCTTGTTGGTTGATTCACAAGTTGCATGAGTCCATTATTAATATTGATTATGTTTTTAATTTTGTTAGAGTAAAAATTGTCCGCATTAAAGTTAATGTTAAAGTCTCCCGCAATAATACAATTTTTATTTACGCTCAATATATTTTCGCACAAATTTTCGAAATATAATACAAATATTTTGAAAAATGCAAACACCTCATCGATATCGTCCTAGTGTGCCACAGAAAACAAGTCTTTTTTATTAACTATTGCTTGACACACGTCAAAATGGCACTCCTTTTACGTATGTTTTTTATTTCTTGCGAAAATTAATATAAGGAAAGATGTATTGGGAGAAGTAAGAGATGTTCCCATAGGAGACACGTAAAAGTTAGACTTCAAAAAAATTTAAAACCATAGGAAACACCAAACAAAAAAAAAGGAAACCTATAGTTATACAAGTTTTTATAATATTCACAGAGGTGCGCAAAATGTATAATAAAGAACTTAGAATTATTTATTTATAATAAATAGCGCTTGGAATTATAAAACACGCAGAATGATGAGTTACATATTCGTCAATTCTTAAAAACTACTCATTCAGGGCTTCAAGTGTGGCAGGGTCAGCGAGTGCTGTGAAAAGTTCCTGATCAGGTCTGTAACTTTTACGTGCCTTCTATCTATCTTCACCCTCTTCCCAATGCATCTTTCGTTATATTCATTTTTGCAACATGAAGTAAAATTAGTGCGATTTTGAAGTCTGTTAAGCAGTAATTTAATAATAGCACTTGTTTTCCATGACACACTGTGTATGTATTGATGAGATATTTGTGCATTTTCAAAAAAATACAAATATCCTAAACCATCAGTTTTTTGCATAGAACATGTGATGTGTAAAATATGTAAACTAAGACGCTAAAGACAGCTAACCAATAAAATACAGAGGTTGCTAAATGAATAAGTGAAGTTCACTTCACTTCAAAATGTCGACAAGTTAACGTGACACAGCAAAATAACACCACAATACAGATAGTACCTCTTGATGGCAAATAATAGTCCAACAAATTGTTTAGACATACGCGTAATCCAAATTTAATATCCCAAAAATCAAGTGCCCTGTGATTTATTTAATAAGTGTCTGCAAGAGCAACTTTTTTCAGAAAAATTCGAATTACTTCAGAACACCTGAAGTAAATTTTAAAAACTGAACGTCTCTATATATCCAAAAATAGTAAAAATTCAAATATATAAAAATATACATGAATTTAAAAAAATGAAGTTGAATGCGGCTATGCAAAAATGCTGCACCCTGTACAGTGTAAAGTAATTTTACAAAACTGTACTGTGACTTTCTTTATACAATGGCACTTGGTTCATTTCGATATCTTTAACAGCGTAAGCGCAATCGACCTTTCACGTACTATTGACTCATCCTGTATAGCTACTTTGTGGTTAACTGATTTCTTATTGTTAATTAGGTTTAATCATTGTAATTTAGCACAATAAAAACTACACAAGTACAGCCGTATTTTAATACAGTGGATCGTTTAAATGTCTATGTGTTTAGCATCTGGATCCTTCGAGCAACGCGGGATCGTTGGCAACTAGGCAGTCGCTAGCATGTCCAGCCCGAGAGCGCACGTTTGTGAACGACTCAAAGTGAATTTCACCTGCGGCGAGTTAAATAAAGCAGTTGGAGCCATGAAGTAAATAATTTGCTGCCTATAAGTGTTTGTGCGTCAGAAGCCCAATTCAAGTAAACGCTATTATAATCGTGTACTAAGTACGCAATTTCGACATCTCTAAAGGGGTTTTGGAAATGTTCTAATTGTTATGTGACCTGAGAGCTAGAAAGCAAAGACTTCGACTTTCCCGTAGTATTCGCGAGGAACTTGCACACGAGCCACTCAAAGAATGACGTAATCCAAGGCGTCCCCAATCCGCTATGTTGCAGTTTACAGGCATCGATCATAAACTAACCTGATAAGGAAATTATTGCAGTTTAAGGCTCATAAGGACAGGGGGTAGGCAACACATTTTACAAGAATACGTTATTTGAAATGTAATAAACTTGTAATGTTAATTCTGCCTGTCTGAATCAACTTGGAAGATGCCTGGCTACATTAATATGAATCTTAACTATATTACTTGCCGTTTACCAATATGTTGTGCTTATATACAATTTTGATCAGGTTGTTGTGTAAACATCGATTATAATATAAACACACTGCAAGCAAAGACTATCTAATATTAGATAGTCTTTGCTGCAAGCACAGTATCACCACCGAATGCGCTACGATAATAGCAAATACGGAATTGCCATAATTAAAGTACAAGTAGGTACCTATTTAAAGATTTGGAGAAAAGGTAAAGATATTTTTATTACTTGGCTTCTTGGTCAGCTGACTAATGATGTTATTACTTGTATTCACAATCAAATGATTAGCCCTTACATGTCATTGCCGTTATCGCACCTAGATTCTATTTAAAGAAAATGACTTTCGAATTCATAATGTAAGGTATTCCAAGAAATCTGTTGCAGAATTGATATTCTAGAAATCCATTACTTTCTATAATTTTTTCTCAAAAAAAAATGAACTAAACTTCACTTCAAATGCCCATATATGTATGTTTTTACTTCCTTTTACGATAAAGAAAGTATTGGATTCACCCTAAAAATTCGAAATTGAGTTTCCAACAGATATTCACGTTTTAGAGTCCCTTGAACTCAAAAAACATGTTTTTGTTCATTGGTCTGTCTGTCTGTCTGTGTGTCTGTCTATCTGTCAGTCTGTCTGTGAACAGAATATCTCAAAAACAAAAAGAGGTATGGCGTTGAAACTTCATATATAAGTTTTATGTACTATGTAGATGAGACAGCAAGCTTTTGAATAAAAACGCATAACCGGAAGCAGGTGTGATTGTGATTTTTCAGTTTTTTCGATTTTTTCAAAAACGGTTCTAAAGATTTTTTTCAAATTTTACGTTTTTATTACAATTTAATGTGTATTGATGTAAGATAGGTAATTTTCCAGTTGAATACTTCTAAAATGGGTTTATTTTGATTTCTTTTTCTATTTTTTTTATTAACTCGTATTTTAAATAGAACACCCGGTATATTATTACATTTTTGAATTCAGCTTAAAATTTTAGAGAAAATCGTACGACACTCATTAATGACCAATAGAAAAATTAGTTCACGAGCCGTATCCAAGACAACAAAATTTTTTGGAAATTTTTTGTAGGTAGACATTACAGTAGAACTCGGTTATAACGAATTCCACGGGACCGCTATATTTGTTCGTAATAACCGTTATTCGTTATACCCAAGAAGGTCATAATTTGAGCAAATTTCCAACTTCCGTATAATTTCTACTTTTTCGGAAACCGATAAAATTTTCCGTTTGACTCCCGACATTTTTCCACAACTAGAAAATGCGTAGGTACATACGGAATGTCAGTAAAGGAACGACCAAGATACATCCACTTGAAGATTTTTGTAACTCTTTTTGTTGCGTTATAGGCCAACGTCTTATAGCTATTGTACTTTTAATCCTGTAAAGGGTTTTGTTAAATGCAATAGCTAAGACGTGGCTATGACGCAACACTTTCGTTTTGCAGAATGCGATAACAGAACCGAGCCATAACATCGGGCGAAACCCATTATCGCTTTTCGAAGAACTGGATCCTGCAGGTAGCTCCTGGATTCTAAGAAAAACGGAGTTGCTTAGAATGCCCACTATCTCGCGCTATTGTACAGAGTGCTAGAGAGAGCTAGAGAAAGTGGCCTACGAAATTTAACTGACCACTATTTTCCTAGAAAACCTTCCTTATTATAATGTTGCCACAACAAAATACCTAATATCTTTCAGTTACATTTTATTAGGAGATGAAAAGGATCAGTTCTGAGAATGTATTCTTAAATTTTGGTTCGTTATTCCCGTGAAACGAATTCGTAATAAACATGAAATACATGAATTAAATCAAATGTAATTCAAATATACCTTCAAAATTATTCGTTATAAACGTGAATTCGCTGTAACCGTGATCGTTAAAAGCGAGTTCTACTGTACTTCTTTTTAGGGTTTGTGTCGTTACGATTTTCTTACCGAATCTGCATTCGAGCATTAATTCATATCCGGAAATTATTTTTCGTGCACTCAACAACGTCCTAATTTGCCCTCGCGTCCCGCTCGGGCAAATTAATACGACGTTGTTGAAACGCACTCAAAAAAATTTCCGGAAAGAATTAATGCTCTTATGAGATTATATGTGAAAATTTGTCTCTTCAACTAACGCTCTATTTTCTACCGTTTTTGTAGAATTTGTAATTTTTGATTTTTTTTACAAATACTTGAAAATTAAAAATAAAATTTTTGGCTAATTATAAGATCACTGTAAAAGGAAGTTGTGTGACTGTATCACACCACATCTTTATATACTGTATTAAATTAAAAATCGCACCTATTTTGTTTTAATCACAAAGAATTAATGGTTATAATTATACTATAATGACGTGACGTAACAAAATCGAAACTACATTTTTTTGTCGCAATCACTAACACACCGTTTAACATTAGTCAGTTGGATTAGAAACGGCTTTTATAACACTGCTATGAAAAGTAACTACATTTGACGTACGAAATGACATTAGGTACTTATTTGTCAAACTGAAGTACCTATAAGAATATCAAATCAATTCAAAGATTAAATGAACCTGGAAGAAAGAGCTTTACCGAGTTCATCTATGCCAATCTATTCCATAAAATCTGTGGTCTCTTTCTTTGTATGTATCTTTGTTCGCTACTCTTCCGAAGATACTGGACCGATTAAATTGTATGATAGCTTAAAATTTGGTAATTTTTAGACTTAGATCGTAGGCCGGTTTTTATGAACAACCATTTTAGGTCGAAATATTTCGATAAATTGTATTTATCGTCCGATTTGGCTCATATTCAGAATATATGTTAGTAGTGTGGAAATAAATATTTTAACAAAAAATTACCTAGTAGGTGGAGCTGGAGTCGAGATATTTATAGAGATCCTGTATATAGTTTACTAAGAGTTGGGCAAACAGTCTGATTTGACATACATTTTTGATCCAAATTAGATATTTGACATATGTCGAACAAAGAGTTTATGGGAACCAACCTTGCTAACTTTCCTTTGATGGGAGAGTTTTCAGAGTATTGATCATTATTAGGATCTCTAGAACCGACTATTAGAAATATACGGCCAATTCAGTTAATATTTAGATTTGCATGTGTGAATCTATCGACGGTAACATGTTACAAAATATGTTAAAAAAGGCACTTTTATCACACATGCCTTGCAAAAAGTGATCCAAACCAATCAAAATGTATCCCGTTGTTTGCCCAACTCTTAGTAACCTATACAGGGCCGTTCCTAGCTTCTTGGCCGCCTGCGTGAAAAATAAAATAGCCGCCCCCCTCTCCAAGCAATTAAAAAATATATTTACGTTAAAAAAAATTATTAATAAAAATTTTATAAAATAAAATAAAAAGAAATACTCCTATAAAATAAAATTGTACAAATGCAAAAAAAAACAAAACAAATACAAAGTTTAATATCTTAGAATTTATCTTTTCTAGCTTTGACAGACGCAAAAGTGGTCACAAGGTTCTTGACATCAATTGCTTCTGCCAAGTCTCTCTCTATACATATAATAGAAAGATCTGACAATCTTTCTTACTTCATGGCCGAGCGTAAGTTTTTAATTATTTTTAATTTTGAAAAAGACCTTTCTGCTGACGCAACTGATACAGGTAAAGTCAGTAGAAGTCTTAAGGCAATTGCTGTATTTGGGAAAGTCGCAAGTAAATTATTTGTAACAATGTAGTTGAGAATTTTAGATGGTGTTTCAACAGATTGGAAATGTAATTTTAAATTTTTTAATTCATCACTTAATTCTACGGCGTTTACATCAGCCTGTTTTCTGACAGTGTCTTCTAATTTTAAGGATAAATCTGTACAGTGTTTTTTCATTGAATTATCTTCCATAATAGGAAATTCATAAATCACTTTGAAATTGTCACTGTAACGTTGTAATTGTTCAAAACGTTCCTGTATAGATACTTTGGCGGTATCCAAAATAGTAAAATAAAAATTAATCTTACAATTCAACTTTGGGTCAAGTATAGGCTCATCAGGGGTTTCATAATCAAATTGTCTTTTTTTTTCGAAGTGGACGAATTATATTAGTTGGGGGAAATTCCGTTGCTATATCAAGTTATTCTGTAGCAAGTATTTTCGCCTCTTCTATAAACGCTTCAAAACTGTGGTCATTTCTTTTCTGTTCCAAATAATCTACTAAATTTTTTAACGCATTTGAACAATCTTTTAGATTTGTATTCACACCTTGAAGCATCTTACTGACGGAATTAATTTTAGACAGAACATCATGCGAAATAATTACAGAACAAACGAATTTAAAACTATTAATTTTTAAGGCCAATGCTTGGGATTGTTGTTTGGTGTTAATGTCGCGTGATTTGTCATTTACAAGTTCTTCTAGACTATCATAAATTTTCCCTAAGTGATATCGCAGAGGTGTAATAGCTTTAATTCTACTTTCCCACCTAGTTGAGCTAACAGCTTTTAATGTGAAATTTGGTACATTAGTTTTAAGTACATTCCATCTATATGGCGAAGAAGAAAAATATGTATATAATTCTTGTATAAGTTTAAAGAACTCCGATGTTTGCAAGGTAACATTGGCAGAATCATTAACCACTAGATTTAGGGTATGAGCAGCACAAGGTACAAACATTGCTCGAGGATTGATATTTAAAATTCGGCGTTGTAATCCTACATGTTTTCCGCGCATATTTGCACCATTATCATAATCCTGTCCAAGCATATTGTAGATATCCATATTAAAATCTTTCAAAAGTTTTATTACAAAATCGTATAAACCCTCACCAGTCACATCAATAATAGGAAAAAATCCGAGAAAATGTTCACAAATTTTAATTTGTTTATTATCATCTATTATAACAAATCGAACAACGAATGAAATTTGTTCGGTATGACTTGAGTCTGGGGTTGAATCTAGAATAATTGAATAATATTTTGCTTTTGACAATAACTCCCTAATTTGTTCTCTGATTTTATTTGCTGTAAGTGAGATCAATTCATTTTGTAATCTATTTCCTAAATAATGAGGCATACGTTTATGTGAAATTTTACTGATTTGAATATTTTTTAGATGTTCCGAAAGAACTGCATCAAATTTTGCAAATGTTTCAACCGTCTTCAAAAAGTTTCCATTGTTTGATTCGTATAATTTATTGGATTACCCACGAAATGCTAAACACTGTCCTGCCAATAATAATATAATTGCAACAATAAGTTCTAAAACATTACACCAATATTGTTGTTTCAAATTAAAAATACGTTGTTCTTGGTGATCGATTGTTGTGTAAGTACTCAATCTTTTTCTAATTCAGTCCATAATTTATAATTTTGAATATGATCAGTTGATCGTTCGTGTCTGGATAAATTATTAGAAAGATGTTTCCAATCTGAAAAACCAGCATCTGTTAACTGAATATTTTTGGTCCCAAAAATTTTGCAACAAAAGAAAAAAACGCAATTTAACTTAATGGAATAAATTAGCCACATACGAGGTATTTTTTCACCATTTGCTAATGTTCGTGTATAATAATGAACCGAAAAGCGCCCTTGTTCTGTTAAAGGAAATGAAAATTTTTTTACTTGTGTAGGTCCCATTTTTACTAATACTTCAATTGTTGAATTATCAAGTGATTTAGGCCATGAAGCTGGATCTTCTAAACTCCCACTTTCAATGTCCTCTGGTTCTTCTGGAGTACAAGACTCTGCCGAAGTCGATGGAATCTGTGGCTCTATGAGGACGACTTGCTGACTGTCAGGCGTTGAAACAAAAGGATCTCCAGCCGTGCTTCCACTTGCTTCCTCTGCTCCAGGAGTTTTCAAAAATTTTTCTATAGAGCCCCGCAACTTCTCTTTTTCAGTTTCTTTAGACAGTTGTCTTTTTCTGTAAGCGGCTCCAGAGAGTCTTTTAGTTCGTCGTCGTTCCGAGCTTGACATCTGAATAAATTTAAAAAAGTTTTGTTTTAATTTACTTCTAGATTACAGTCTTAATAGACTATCAAAGCAGCTATTACGTGAAAATCATATAAATTAAAAAAACGTATATCAATAGCTTACCTTTAATAACCAGGCTCTACAACACACGTTTTATTATGATGAAGTATGATAGAAGTAACTGAGTAATATAGATCTTTAATCAGTACCACAATATTTTATTTCCATATAAGGGCACAAAAATAACAATGGGTCTCAGTATTTTACACCTACATATTGCTTCCACCATTCACAAATGAACGCATTTTTTCGTCGGGTGATATTTATACCCTCGGTAAAATACGTCACCCGGGGATTTACTTGAATTAGTACGAACCAATTCGGGACTTCACAAGAAAGATTTGATATGATTTTACAGATTCCTATCTTAGTTTTTTGTCGTATTTTGGACATTGGTTGATAGAGGGTGCTAATTATTTGAAAGGGAAAAATGAAAACCCAAATTATTGGTAATAGTTTCAAATTTATTATTGATTTTGTGTTAAAATATCTGTAATAAACGCAAAAAAAACAAAAATTGGGATTTCGACTAACAATAAAGTGGTGTTTGTTTTTTGTTCCTGGTTTGCATTTTTCAGAGATGTTTTATTCTCAAATTACTTATTTTTTTTAATTTAAATTTGTATAAAATCGGTTTCGAGCGGCCGCCCCTTGCAATCGGCCGCCTGCGTGATGGACACGCAACACCCCACCAGTAGGAACGGCCCTGAACCTATATACAGGGACTCTAGATAATGGTCTAATTTGGCTCATATTCAGAAGATGTATGTACAAAAACAGATTATTTTTGGGCAGCAGAACGTTTGCCGGGTCAGCTAAACCATTATAGATAACCATATTCTAATTTCCCCAACGTTCAACTGGAAAATGTAATGTCTGTCATGGTATCCCAAGATAATTTTTTTTATTGCTGCTGCTTCTTGATATATTGTTATTATCAACGTCAGGTATAATTTTATTAAAAATTTTGCAATTCAAACACCATGCATCTGAATATAAACATGTACATGTTGAAATCGGTCAATAAAGAATAATGAAAAACGGTAGGGACAGTACATAATTAATCGATGAATCAGACAATATTATTGTGAGCCAACAACTAATTTGTTAAAATTGATTTACTTGATTAATCATTTTATACATTATTATCGATTGTTCCGGCATTTTAGTACATGTAAAATGAATTCAACTTGGTTACTATTAGGCCAAAAGATAATTTTTTATTATCATGCAGTCCCAATGATCGTAGGTACCTAAAAACAATTCAGAAACTGTATTTTATTGTATTAGTTGATTTGATTTATTCCAATAAATAATACGCAGAAATAATATGTAGAAAAAAAGTACAAGACAGACAAAACCATATTATAATTAAACAACAATAGTTAACATTTTTGAGTGTTTCAAAATATGAATTGGGTAATATATTCATATATTGGTATTGCATTTAGCTATGGAGAATGTATATTGTATACGTAAATATTCACGACACTGCCTGCCAATTGCTAGAAAAACTATTTTTGAAACATTCCGTTGATCGGAAAACTAATCTTTTTCCAAGAAAGGTCATTACCGCTTAGGAATGCACTTAGTCTAAATGAAACCGCAGATCCCAGCAAGCGTAAGGATGGTTGCTTATTTAAAGTCAAGTAGGAGTAATCACAAGTTCAACTCTCTCTCCTTATGGGCCTTAAGCAATAAGCGTTAGCTCCAGGCTGTGTTGTAGAAATTTCACGAACGCAAAGTAATGACCTCCATAGAGAAATACGTATGCGCATCGAGAAGCCGGACTGGCATGCAATTTAATGTTTCCATATCAAATACAGTTATTCTGCTATTGTTTGCTTGTAAATGCGTGTCGACAAAAACTATCGTTTGTTAATGATTTAGTTGTATCCTAAACTAATGTTTTTAAAATGGCCATTTATTTTTTATCTTAATTTTCTTTATGGTTTGTGCATGTTGTTTGAAATCGGTTTAAGCATCGAAAACACTACAAGTGAAGGTCAGCTTCCTGTTTCAGTAGATATTGACCTTCCCTGTTCATGATCTGAGTAAAAGTAAGAGTTTCATGGATACTGAAACCCAACAATGGGATAACGCATCAATTGTAGCTAAAGAGGAAAACACGTTCCGTAGGAAGCTGAAAGAAGCTACATACATAGCGCTGGCAGAAGAACCGATTAGCCAGGCTAGCGCAGAAATAAAGCCCATTTGGATGCCACTACTGCGCAGAGAATTGCAAAAATAGTCTACTGCGCATAGGCTACTGCGCACATAGTTTATAACTAAAACATATGGCCGCGCTGGTGGCCTAGTGGTAAGAGTGTCAGACTCGTAATCACAAGCGATCAGTGGTCCCGGGTTCAAACCCCGGAGTAGGCACGAGTGTACGTGAAAAAGACGTAAAAAAATCAGTCCTCAGGACTAACCAGGAGTTCATTCACCTGAGGAAGGGAGTAAACCAAAAACTCTCGAAACGTCGTGTGGTAAACACCCGAGACAGTGGAAAAAGTCCGATACAACATCTCATTTGTCAATCTTGGAACGTAATATAGGTACTATACAGTGGGAATTTTTTCATGTGGAACATATCAAAACTGCACACAATGCCAAAAAGGCTAGGTACCGTAGGTAACTATTTAGCAACCCAATTGTTAGTGTTTTTTTTTCTATTTTCGCGTTGAAAAAATCTCACTACAGTGATGAAAAACTGTAGTAGAAAGTGAACTTTGCTCTGACAACTATAGTTATGTATTTACATTGAAGGTCTGTGATAAGTTAAACATTTGTTTTTCCATGGCCAACCATTATCAAACATTTTGCCGATCACTCTGTATATTATTTGATATTTTCCTGGAATTACTAAATATTTTAAATTGCTCCGTGGTGCCAATGATCTAGCGTCTCAGATAATTTCGTTGGCCTTGATAACGTCATCAGTTGGATTACGACACGTACCGACTTATCTGAAATTGTGTAATAATGAGTAAACTGACGGCTAATATTATCAAATTAATTTAAACAATCGTCACTTTACAAAACATACTTAAGTGTATGTTAAAATGAGGCTTCTATTATTCTAAAAACTCACAATACTGTATTGTATACATCTGCTACTTCAGTAACGACTAACGATCCTGTAACATAATATTATAATTTTCCAGAGCAACGTGTAATTTGTTAGATAATAGTTGTTATTTGTGGAGAGCAATTTGGTAGAGTGAGAGTTTCAAAATGTTTAACCATAAACATCGTCATTTTTCTTAAAACATAAGAAACCAGCGTCCTTGATCCTTAACGTGTGCGGCCAATCTAACAATTTTAACTAAGGGTAATTCTTGTATTTTCAAAAATTTTATACCTTCGTCATTCAAGTTGCGTAATTATTTTATGCAAAACTGTACTTAGACAATACATTTGAAGAAAATATATGTAAATTAGAGCTTTAACAATATCAGCAATAGTTATAGCAGAATGTTTAACAAAACATTAACAGCTAGCCTTATAAAAATATTAATTTGGAATTAACTTTAATTCTTTGTTAAAATAAACAAAAGCGCATAAAAATTTTACTAATGAAGAAAATATCATAAGCACTAACATTTTGCAATCTTGTTTACTTTAACAAAGAATTAAAGTTAACCTCAAATTATTAGTGGTGTTTATAAGACTGGCCATAAGTATGTTGTATATACAACGTCCTAAGAAATAAATTTTTGGAAAAAAAAGAGATAACAAACACACAAGTTGTTCTCTGAACACAAGTATACCAGAAAGTTGTGAGACCCGCATTGACACATGCGAGTGAATCATGGACAATAACAAAAAATAAAGAAGGATAACAGCAATAGAAATGAAATTCTTAAAAAATTGAAGGGATTAAAAGAAGAGACAGAGTGAGAAACACGATATTTAGTGAACAGCTAAACATAAAACCTATAGAAACGTTAATCGAGAAAAAAAACAACTAAGCTGGCTAGGTCATCTCCACAGAATAGATAAGAAAATAACTACAAAGGAAATATAAGAAGCAAGAGTACGAAGAAATGCTAAAATGGGTAGACCAAGAATGAGATGGGAAGAACGGGTACAAGCGGCGAAGAAACGAGGAATACATTGGAACGAAACCAAAAGATTAGCACAGGACATCAATACATTGAAAAGACGAATACACGAAATGCCATCAGCTCGAAATGTTGAAATGTATAAATATTTAATATCTAATAACTAGGCAGCCCAACACCGAAAGGTAAACGGACTTTTAGATTAAATAAATAATAAAACCAAAATTATTTTTGCTGCAAGTTCACCTGAAAGGAAGATTTCCAGTAAAGACGACTCATCCAAATACCGTTAATAGTAATAAACAACAAAATACAATTCCAATACGTTAACTAAACCACAAATTATAATAAAAATCATGTCTAAACTCTCAGAAAATTCTCCATTTAACACTAATTTGAGTGTTAATAATCCAGAATTTTTGTTACACAAATCTTTCCATTATGTATACTTTTTTTATTTACAGATTTCTGAAAGTTTCCAATTCCAAGGTCTAAAGATTCTGTTAAATGTAAGTTTTGCATTTCAAGTTTTTTAATTATGGTAGGAATATTGAAAAAGTTAATTCATGTTTTTTTTTAAAACACTTCGACAATCTACTATAGATTGGGCACAACTTGGATCGAAACTGTCCACAATATTTTTAAATTCGGTGCAATGTTCATAGTAAAATAGAGCAGCTTCGGTCCAGGTGCCCCATCGGATCAAAACTGGTTGTGGGGGTAAAGGAATATCCTGAAGTTGCTCATGGTAAATCTGAATTCTAGTTAGGGCTTTCAAAGAAACTCTTTTTCCATTCGTAATTAATTAATTTACAAGTAGAAATACAATTCTAATGGCTTCAACAACACAATTTAGCGCATGAGCTAAGCAAGTTCATTGAACCAAATTGGGATAAAGAAAAAGTTCTAACCGGCTTTCTTCATGTACGCAGCACCATCAGTAACCATATACAAAACTTTTTCTGTTGGAACTTCATTTGGTATACAGTACTTCAGTTTTTGGTGTCTAGTTTTGAAAACTAAAATTTTAGGTAAGTTTGATGAAACTGTCAGTTTTTTGAATTGGGATGTTTAATAACAATAATAATCTTCGATTCAAACGTTGATTTTTTTAAAAATATTGGTAAATAGCTTATTTCAAAATGCATCTTCAGCTGTTAATATTTCAGAGGAATGATTGTAAAGATTTTTTTTGTTATTTTTCTCGAACTCCGCTAGTAGTCCCCAACAACCCCTCCAGAGGAAATGCGCCATTTTTGAATCATTTTGCATAAATTCTTATCAAAATTGTTGGACCCTTAATTTTTTGGTAACGGCAATCTAGTAATTAAATTTAAAAAGTTATCAGTCATTTATTTTATCTACTAAGATCAATGGCATTCATATATTGATCAAAAGAAGACAAAAGACGCATGTGAAGAACATTTTGTAATTATTAAAAAATCCGCTAAAACCGAATGCGTTAAAAATTAGACTGTTATTCGGGAAAGGCATGCTTTTGGAATATTAACAAATTAGTAATAGTATATTACATACCGAGGTGAAAAGTGTTTCATTCCTGTCGAGAGATTAAGTACTCAGTTAACCGAGACGCGTAGCGTCGAGGTGAACTTTATCTCGAGACAGGAATTAAACTTTTCACCGTGGTATGTATACTATTTTATTCGCAACCACTTTATTCTAAACAATAATTGGAAAAATTATTACATTATGATACGACAGGTTGTGGCGCGCATGAATGGATGAACGAGATTCCCAGTGTCCCTACCTACACAGCGGTCGGGAATGTACGACTTCCAACATTCAAGTGAGGTCAGTAATGTTAACATTACATATATGGTTGCGAATAAACATATTGGACGCTATTGTAAAACTTTAAAACATTTAAAATCTTATTTTTGAACAAAGTAAGACTCTATTTGTTTACCCTACAAGCAGTCCGTGTAAGGTATTAATATTAATAAAATATTAATTGTTGATCCGTTTAGATGTAACTTCCCAAATTATTAATATCTAATGGGATTTCAATTGAAACATGTGAACTACTGGATACATACCTGTTTTTCACAAAAACAGCAAAACACCACCCTTCCATCGCACTTGAAGTATTTGTATGATTTTAACAATTTTTTAATGAGCTCCGATTGAGAACTTCCAACCTTCGGCATTTTAAAATTTTGAAGATTGGCTCAAAACAATTACACCGACAGCTACAGAAAAAAATAAATGCTTTGGCAGCTTAAGTCTACTATGAAATGAGGTATTACACCGCAAATCCTACCCATTATCATCTTGCACAAGTACTTCCCTTCTCACAACAAAGGAAAGTGCATTCTTCAAAGGATTAAACAGCTGTAATACTTAAGTAGTTTGTTGAAACCTTAAATACAGAACTTTGAATTTAAAAGAAATTCAGCTGTCGGAAAAGCTGCTATATTTTGTTTCTAGTAAAAGTTTACGTGAAATTTTACCTCAAACATGTATTTTTATGTGCTTAATAATCTTAATATATGCTCTTTGGGTGATTCTTTAATATTGCAAAAAAGACAGATTCTTTGGTTAAAAATACACAAAAAATGTCCTATAAACTTGTGTCCGGAAACGTTTTGTTACCGTGATACAGGGCGTTAATTTTTTCGTTAATTTACTTTTAATAATTATTAATATTTCAAATTTAATTGATAATTGACAGGTTGAATGCTAGTAATATGGGCTGCTTTTTGTGTCATTACATTTGGCTTATTTAATCCAGGGGCGTCTCTGGGTGGGTGCATTTTATTTAATATTAATAAGAAAAAATAATCCCATATTTGTATTTCGATAGAGAAATAATAGTAGATTATATTATAAGTGAGAGAAATGCATCATTATTTGCGAGTGAGAATTTTTAATCGCGAGTGCCCCAGCACGAGCTTATAATGGCATTTCGCTCACGTGTGATATACTACGTTTTATCTTACAGTAGCAATTCTTATGCCTAAATAGTTTGCGCAGTCAGAATATGTCGCGAAAGAAATTTATAATTAGTCGCCTATGATTTGTGACATACGTTTGACAGTACTGAAGTGTATTGGCAGTACTGAAGTGTATTGTCAGTATATGTCAAATTCGAGGTTCGTAGGTTAGATTTTGTTTGTTATTTGACACAAACTGACTCAAAACTTAACCTAAAAATTACGAATTAGACATAGCTTGACAGTGCTACCAACAATGCAGTAGTATAAATAATGAAAACTCACATGTGAATAAAACTTCATTTTAGTCACTGAAAACAGTTGTATAATGTATGGTAATAACCGCTACTGTAAGATAAAAATAATTTTTTTCTACAACCGACACATAAAAGTGACAATAACTTTTCAATAAGTGTGCATGAAATTGCGTTTCACACACTAGATCGTAAATAAAAAATTTTACGCACTATATTTTAAATTTATTATTACAAACACCATTTCCTTAGTTACAACACACATAAAACGTTACGTACATAATAATATGACTCTACTTATTTGCTATATACGTATGATTTTGTTGCAGAGAATCTTTTATTCTTTTTTTGACGGCTGTAGAAAAAACGTTGTTTGTATTTCGTGGCAAAATTCGTGTTTTTATGGCGCGTTTGAATGACTTTTCTTCCTCGACCTAACGGTCTCGGCGAAAATTGACATTCTCACGCACCATAAAAAAACACTCATTTCGCGCACTTAATACAAAAATTACTATTTTTTGTCCGTCGAACTTTTTGTTGTACCTCGCTACGATTTAGAGATAAAAAATAGCATTTGCTCTGCATTCATTTATTTTACGTTAGTAAGCGTAGAATTTTGTCAAAGTGTCACTTTTTTCGTGATTTGAAATTGACAGTTCCTTTCAAAAAAACGAATTACACAAATAGTGAAATGTGCGATATGCATTTTGTGTATGGTCTTGCCAATGGTAATGCATTAGCAGCTAGACGAATTTATGAGTAAAGATATTCTAATCGTGTAATACCATATCATTCAATGTTTGCTCGTCTCAATCACCGACTCTATGAAACTGGAAGTTTTAATAAACTTACCGCTAAAAACTGGCGCCCCCGTACAGTTTCAACTCCACAAGTTGAAGAAGAAGTGCTCCATGAAATTGAAGAATGTCCTACAACCAGTACAAGAAAGATTGCTGCAAATCTGAATATTAGTCAGTCAACAGTTTTTAGGATAGTGAAAAATCAGCTTTTGTATACATATCATATCCCACGGGTTCAGGGACTTTTACCAAGCGATTTTCCTCAAGGAGTGGCTTTGTGTCGATGGATGTTAGAAAGAAGTGCACAAAATCCTCAGTTTTTGGCAGAAATACTTTTTACCGATGAGGCTAATTTCTCTAGAGAAGTTGTAATGAACTTTCACAATAACAACATATGGGCAGAGAGAATCCACATGCACTGTATTTTTTGCAAATATTAAAGAATCACCCTGTATGTGGCATATTCTGTAAACCATTAATATATGCAAAACATGCAAAATAAATTCCGTTTATATTAAAATAAATATTAAAAAACGCGTATATATTAAAAATTATTATGTTCAATAGTAAAAAACACGCGAATATGCATTTGCCCAACCCTACTAATGATCAATGTGTGTCCCAAACACACTTTTTGTACCTTTTTATGTTTAAAACGCACGACCTAACCTACAAAAATCAACTGACATTTCTAAATTAGTTCACTTGACATGCGAAACAAAACGAAGTTTGCTCGTACCACATCGAAAATCGCTAGTGGCTATATTGTCAGTATGGTAGAAGATCCCTAAATTTAAGGGATGATGATTGGCGCAATATTCAACGAATTATATTTTCCTAGAGATACCTACTCTGTTTACATATTTTTTGTATAAAGGTTGGCCATGAGAGTTTCCCCCAATTTAGCTGTATAAAATTACTTTATTGTGTCTAAACGAGGTTTATATTGGAGGTTATGATTGCCAAATACATTTAGGTTAGAAAACATGACAATACACCTTGAAACGCAAAGTTGCCATATTTAATCAGAACAAAAAGTAGAACTATAATTATTGTTATCTACTCCAGTGGGATAAGTAACGCATTACGTCACTCATTTGACACTATTTCAGTTAGGTAATGAAGCTCATTACGCCACTCAGTTATGTAATGGTTTCATTGCGCAACTGAGTTGTGTAATGACTTCATTACGTAACTGAAATAGTGTCAAATGAATGACATAATGACATTTGCCTACTAAAATATTTTTGAAAATGACAGATCTGACATTTCTCTTAATGCACTTTTCTCAATTTTAGGCAGTCGTAGATAAAATTTTGTACAATACATGTGTGATAATGCATCATTAATATACTTGTGTGCTTACATACACGTATATTAATGATGCTGTTATCCAACTTGTATAGTAAATAACTATTATTCAATTTTGCCGTATAAAGTGACGTTTATTTGTTTCTGGCCTGCCCATAAAAGTTGATGTTTTATAAACAGTCGTTTAAAATTTTTATTCCGCTAGTGATTTAAAATTTTTATTCCGCTAGCGCTTTAAAAATGTCAAATAAATGTCAACCAAAATAGATCAATAATTTATCAAAAACTTATACATCAGGAAATTACAACTAAATTAACAAAACGAAAACAAAAATGGCTACGCATTATTTCCCAATTAAAGAAGTCAGGTCCTTCAACGGTTCGCTGATAAAAAAAAGGTTGCAATTTTGAACAGCACCAGTTTCAAAATTTATGTTTCTTGTAGCACTAACTAATTCGTTGTTCACAATTTTATGCAAATGAACTGCATCATCATTCAGAACAGGAGTTTTTCCCTCTGAAACAACAACTGTGGTACTAGGTTTCTCTGCAGGTATCAAAGAAGAAGTTTTTTTTCCAAAAATCTTTCCGCAGGTCTCTATCTTCTTCGTAATCAAGTCTTCGATATAATTTTCAGCGACTGTACTGGAACTCCATCCACCATGTCTTTTAAGTTCAAGAAGATTCGCACCTCCATCTACCAAAAGCGAGGCGGAGCTCCTTCGAAAAGCATGACCTGTATATAACGCAGAATCGGGAAGACCCAAAAAGGTCGCAATGACGCTAGGCATTTTACGTATTTTGTTCTCTCCTACCGGCTGGACGGTACACTTGCCATGTTGATAATTTAAAAAAAGGCGTCTATGGGTCACCGCTTGGGGTCGTAATTTTACGTAGGTCCTGTAGATATCTACAGCATTTATGGCTACTTCACTAATTATAGTAAACACGCGAGGTTTGCTAGTTTTTGTGTCTGGTAGAGTTACAACTAAGACATTTCCTCGATCCTCAACATCGTCAATTTTTATGTTTACGAGTTCGCCAATGCGGCATCCACCAGCTATACCCATGACAAGCACTGTCTACAATAAACAAAGACATTTTTTCATTTGCTACGTTTTTATTTAAAAAAGTAACTGACCTTAACCAGTAGAAAAATTTCATCCGGTGCCTCACTGAAAAATCTTAACATATCATCACGGCTCAGTACTTTAGATTTTTTGCTTCTAAACCCTTTTGAATTTTGTTTCAATAGAGCTTTCACTTTAGAGAATCTATAAAAGTAATATAAATATTTACAGTTTGATCTATAAAAATGCACTTTTTTCTGCTTACTTTCCAATATCCACATTCTCGAAAATAATGAGGCAGGCCTTTAGCATGGAGCAATAACTCCAGACTGAAGATGGCTTCAAACTCTTGGAATGTTCGGCAATATAATTTAAAATGAGAGTTTCAGTAACTTCCATTGCATGTTTTTCTATTCTCCAGGAGCAAAATTTTTGATGAATTTTTTTGTACGTTTCTTTCGATTTTTTGGGGAGCAGTTGTTCCATAATCGTATCATCATTCTGCATTACAATTCTCACCTTGTAGATACACACAATACTACACTTTATAATAAACTTTGTTACGAAAAATTCACTTTCGTTCACAATTTACGTTTGACTTTTTTCCCGTAAACAGTTCAATTCATGGCAACGCATCAAAAGAACTCACAATCAGCAACTCGATATTTGCAAGGGATTAGTGACATTTTAAGCTTTTAGCAAAAATCTTACATTTACACTAGAAACGTTTATTACTGCAAAATTGAATAAACAGTTGTATTATACTCGCGGATTAAATTAATGTATTAACTCGCGGTATTAACGCGCTTGCGGCTTCGCCGCGCGCGCGTTTAATCATACCGCTCATTAAACATTAATTTAATCCGCATGTATAATAAATAACTATTATCGGTTTCAGGATATTAAGCCTTTGTTTACATATACAAAAGTAGGCTGGTAACTAGGTCATAACTTATCTGTAGGGTTATAGATATTAACGATACAAGTTTGATTATGAGCATCTTAACGAAACGAGTTTGATTGCCAAAACGAGGCGGTGAGCCGAGTTTTGCGGCAATCAAACGAGTTTCGTTGTGTGCCATAAGCAAACGTGTATTGTTCAATATTTTATCTTCATCAATAAACTCTGGTTCACTGTATAAAAAGAGTGCGGTAATATTCATTACCGCACCGAGTGCGGTAATATTCATTACCGCACTGAGTGCGGTAATATCTGTCCATTACCGCACTGAGTGCGGTAATATCCATTACCGCACTCAGTGCGGTAATGAAGCTCTTAACGATACTAAAATTAATTTGGTTAAGACGCTATAACAACACGGATGAAGATAAAAGAATATTACCCTACATGGCAACCATAACCATATAGCAACCGATAAACTATTGAACAAATCACGGATGTTATGAATCATAACTGCCTGCTCTACGAGCTCGGATTTCAAAACATCTGCGGCAGTTATGATACTCATAACATTCCTAGATATGTTAATAGCTATTAAAATATTCGTGCGGTACTTTTAAAAATATTATGCCAATCCGAGAAACTGTAAGCTTTCAGTAAATGCAAGAGAGCTTCACGAAAGTTGTACCAATTTTCAGCACTCTTAATCGTCTGTGAATTTACATAATCTGAAAGATCAAACCAAGTTTCGCCTGAATAAAATGTTAAATAAACCAATTTTTCATGTAGATTAAGATATTTGTAAACTAACAGTAAAATACACGCCTGTTGTAATCCAGCGGCTGTAGTTCTTGGAGAGCCGGCATTTTATAAATATCAGGATTTTCTTGAGTCGTGGAATAACAACACTTTCTATGAAAGCCTCCTTAAAGATGTTAGATCTTGTTCCATACGCTGCCTTATGTTTGTTTCCACTCCAAATAAACTAACAGCATTTCTGGCAGCACTGAGGGTAGCAACTGCAGGAAACGTGGAACGAAACACATTCATGCATGATGGAACTGCATAAATACAGTCGGCGCTTCCAATAACACAATTACGAAAATTGAACTCACAAGCATTTTGTTTTCTTGAGTAAAACTCATATTAGCTTAACCGAACTACATTCAAATTTGCAATACTGCTAGTACAGGGCAAGTGACAAGTAACACTGACAGGTGACACTGATTCACCACTGTCATGAATAGCTTACATAAAGACGTTGGTTTACTCTTCCACACACAACGGTTTCGAAAATTATGTTGATCATGATATAAACATGACTATTGAATTCACTTAATAGACGGAGAACCAGCTACAAAAATAGTTACGTCAATATATTAAGACAATATTTCATGTTATTATAGTTCCTTAACATCGCTGATAATTGATTCGCAAGACTGGCTGGTTTCCTGCGGTGGAGAGGCCTGCGACAGAGGCGAAAAGGGGAAGAGATATTTCAATTTCTTATGGTCCTTGGGAAAAGTTTCCCCAGTAGGTCATGTTTAGGTATGTGAAACTGACCTAACAAAATGTCACGTATACTTTTAAAATTAGGTTATACTCTTTGACGTTTGACTAATACACTTATAGCTGAAAACCAACCCAGAAGACAATGTCTAGATAGACATTATTCTGACACATGGATCGGTCGTGGATGTTCCATCGCTTGGCCTACAAGATCTCCCAAGTTAAATCCTTTGGACTATGACATTTGGAGTTACTTAAAGCAGCCTGTACACAGTGTGAAAATAAACACTCGTCGTGAACAATGACTTTGAAGAGTAATGGATGGGGGTAACTAGAGTGCTTTATTAACCAGGCAAGCTTATCTCACTATATTTTGTGTCACAGAGATTTTAGCGCCAAGCCGTTGGCTGCACTGACCGGTAACCGTGCATTCTGTCGTCTGTCAACCAAGCAAGACTAGAAACCGTTGGAGTACGTACTGCTCGATTCAGACGAACAATGCATGCTGATTTATTTAAATCTTGGTGCATTCCATTAGGATGCTAATTATAATTTACAGTCTTCATCGAAGTGTGGTTATTTAAATCTATATACAGTGTGTAGGTGTCGTTCTGTGCTGTCAACTGTATCTGTCAATTCTATCGAGTTCTGTCACTCGTCACTGTTGTTTGAACTAAGGTACTATTAAAGTTCTCTAATTTGAACCACGTGAGTGTTAGTTAACAGTGTTTTCGTTTCGATTTTTTTTTGCTTTCTTTTTATTTGTTTGAAAACCAATTTTTTTAAGACTGATAAAATTAAATGATACGATCGTTGTGTTTCCGACTTCCCCTATGCTATTTGGAAAGTAACTAGAATTTGAATTTGCCGCCATTTTCAGTAACTCAAAATGGCGGACGAGCTTGCTCGTATAAATATAGTACCTTAGGGGTAACGATAATAACATGTTGCATGACTCGATAATTCGCAGTTGACAAGTTTGTCTTCGTGCTCAAATGGCTATTTTTGTATCTAGAATGCGAAATGCTACTTTTGCGTTCGAGAATGGAAGTTATTTTGCCGAGCTTTAGCGAGGCAAAATACTCATTCGAGAACGCAAAAGCATTTCGCATTCGAGATGCAAACAATGATTTTTCCAAAACTGCAATAAAACTAAGTAGTATGAGAATAAAAAAAAATAAATAAGGTAACTGTCAACGTTAATTGACAATTTTATATTTCATAAACAATTAATTTTTGAACCACGGCCTGCTGAATTGTTTAACAAACGTCAAAGTGACGTATAAATTTAACTCACTGCAATATCGGCACCTTCAATTTACATGTAGTACCTACAACATAAATTAGTCATGTTTATAATAGTTTATAATCGTTACTAGTATCTGTTGAAATTTTAAATTACTTAATATAAAACTAATGTGGGTTACTTAATTAATAAAATTACAAACAAGTTCCTAAAAAATTACAATTTTTTTGACATTTCTTTTATGTTCTAGAACGCAAAAGAGTTTTGCGTTCTAGAACATAAAAGTATTTCGCTGTTAAGTGACAAAAAAGAATCACTTTGCTTACTGAGAATTTAACGAAAATGTCAACATTTGATGACAGGTTTCGAAAAAAACAATTTTAGGCATTTAATGTAAGATATACACTATTTCGTTATTATAAACATAGCATGGTTTGTTTTGCGGATGGTAATAAGATATTGAACTTACTATTGACTACTACATTAATATTTCAACAGTCCAAACCTGTTGTCTAGTGGCCCAGACTTGTTTGTGTTAAATAGTTTTGCTATTCTTCCAACAATCTTCAGATAATCCTTGTAAATGTGACTACGCCCTTTTTAGAAAATGTCAGAGACCTCGAGACCTACAAAACAGTTTCAGCTGTAAATATATATATAAGTAATACAAGGTTTAGTTGTTGCTTACACTCACTTAGTTATATAACAACGTAGTAAATACGTAATAGATATCAACACCAATTTCATAAAATATAATTAACTTTCAACATATACAATACAATGAACAAAGAAGTAAGCAATAATATACTGCGCAAATTCAAACTTGCGTGCCAACAGTGAAATCCCGAGAAGAAATGGCCTGGATTCATACTTCGATAGTGTTTATATTTTGCTCCCACCCCATTGCATAAGCTGAATGATTTACGATCCCCGGATCGTCTGTCGGATGGTTTGGAATTTCCCATTCTTCGGATGCCCCAGCGGGTCACTGCATCTACAAGAGCGAATTGTCGTTGGCCATCTACGCTAGCGGCACCTTTGTGTCCACTCTTACAATGTCAAGACCCTTCCCTCCAGGAGAGATGGGTTCACTGCAACTCAGACTCGACGCCCCCTTCAGTTTACTCAGGCGTGTTAATTTCCAGCTCTCGCATTAATTGATGGCGTTTGGATATTGCTTCGTCACAGCTTGTCATATTCTGGCGACCCTTGTAGATTGCAAGCGAATCGCCTGCTGGCGTATGACGGTCATATTTTTGCCAGATGTTGGTCACCCTTGGGGGGTACGCGCCTAGTGCTCCAGTTCTTTTCGTGGGATTATTTATGGCCGCTGTGCAAGGCTGTTTCTGCTTTACCGCTACAGCAGCATATATTGCTATGGCTTTAAGCCCTACCAATCAACTCTGTTAGTATTGCCAAATTAATGGACATTTCATGAAAGCTCAGAGTAAGATATTTTATATAACTGAAAAGCTAAAACTTGAATTTGCCAGAATGAAGACATTTGCAATGAGATGCCAGTAATTGCAGAATAATTAATTAATGAACGCACTAAGCAAAGCTCAATTCGCACAGGGATCTAAGTTGAATGTAAGTTCAGTTATTTGATGAGGTTGGTGCTAAAGTAGATGCCAAGCCGAATGAAATTTAATAATTACAAGATGGATCGCAAACGCAAGGGAATGAAGCGTAGAATTCAGGTACAGTTTAATAGTGAAATCCAGTCAGGGTTTTATAAGAAATCTAATTGAAAGATAGATAAGCTTATGAACATGCAACGAGCAGCTAAGACCGAAGGCATGAACGCATTTGAAGGAAACCGTAAGAATCAAAAGGCAAGGGTTGTAGAAAGTGCAGAAAAGGAGACAGCATATGAACTTAAAAATGTGTGGAAAATAAAACAGTGAATTCAAAGAAAGCCAGTGCAGGAAATGCGCGAATTAAATACTCTAATCAGTGCAGTGACATGTGAATATTTAAACGCAAATTAAAAAGACGTGCAGTGACAAATAGACACCCAAAATTAGTATAAATGTAAACAATTATTTTAGATGTAATATTAGTGTACAAAATCCTAGCTTTAAGTAGAATTTATTGTTAAAAGTCAGTATTTTGAACCATGTTAACATCCGTAATTAATTTGAAACTAACCAGCTTTTATTTATAACAAGAGGAAGACAAATGAATAAATTAATGGCTTAACGTGTGAAATTGTGCTCTGTATTAAAATTAAAATTTCTGATATTAAAAATAAAAATACATGTCTGAAACTTTACCGGTGTGTTGAGCAAATTTTTGTGCCCATGTGGTATTATTTTTATCAAAATCCGCCACCAAAAATTGTTGAGGTGTCCGATGCTGTTTGACATAACCTCGATCCGAAGCAGCTTTAGTTCCGACAGCTACGAGGAGGTCGTCCAGTCCAGCCAGCACATTGGGGAAGACATCAGTGCCACTCAACAGCCCGTGAGGTAATGCCCGTGCCCCAACAGCAGGATCCGACCCATAGCAGCCCCGCAACAAAGTCAGAGTAGCTACAAACCCTCCGATTTGAAAACGACTAGTGCAGGTACTGTTCATTCTAAAACTAATTAAGTGAGCACCGGGAAATTCATGCATGCGTAAGAAGAGCAATACTCAATGCAATCCAGGCCAGTTCCATCGCCGTACGAGTGACTCTAGTCTGCCAAAAAGCTCACAATCCATTATTTGAGGTTATCCGTTAGTGTGATCTAGACCGACGCCAAAATAAACAATTGGGAGATAGATAGACGCGGGCCCCATACACAAATGCTAGAAACCAATGAGGATTAATGCCGCGAAAACCAACTAATTTAAATAGTTACCAATAGAACTGTGATCGATTTCGCTTGTTTTGTTTGTTCAGTTTGGCGCGATCTTGCAAACGGCGTCCATCTTGGCTTATATTTGACCCAATTAAGCGTATGCAGAGACAGATCCGTATTTAATAATTTTAATAAATTATGCATTCAGGGTGGACCCAACCGAGATGAGTCTGTGCTTTATCGATTTGAGCTAGCGTATTATTGGATTAATTGCAGATAAATAAAATATTATAAAGGGCATACAACTATTTATTTTTATCTATCAATTTACAAGTAACTTTTAATCAACCTAAGATTTGATAACACGAATACGAAAAATATTTGCGTGGTACCCGTATTTAAAAATTAAATTAATAACATATTAGAACACTAATTAGACATACCATAACTGCACAGCGACGCCTATAATTGGCCTAACGGCTGTTGGCTGAGTGCGAATTAAATAAATAAATAAATAAATAAATATGGTGTCTACCTATGCTGTCACTTGATTGGCGTAAGATTTAGTTTTGTTGGTGTAATTTTGTGTTCTCTGATATATAAAAGTTGACAAAGTGGTTACCAGAAAACAACTTCGTTTCGTTTTCCTTATTTTCTAGTGCTCAAACAAAGCTTATATGCACCGGTTATCTCCTAACACCCAACTATTTGTCAACCCTTTTAATACTTGCAATATAACACTAGCCTTGTTATACGTATATCTATCCCCACTTTGCGAGCCAAAATTGTAGTGTAACTCCTTCTTGCGATGTTAGTACAATTAATATCAAACCCCAAATTCTAAGTTAAAATGTAATAGCTCTCTCTTTGGAGCACTATTACATACCAAATTAAATATACCCTTTTTCTAATTATCAAAAAGAAGCACTATCAGGTATAGCTCACTTATGTACTTACCTTACTTCTTAATACAATAAATAGGATTTTGCATATCATAAATTAATTTGACATTTAGAATTATATCATGTGATTATAGTTTTATATCCCCTTTTACAAGCAATGGTACTCATAACTCCCCAG
Source organism: Agriotes lineatus (assembly GCA_940337035.1). Taxonomy (NCBI): domain Eukaryota; kingdom Metazoa; phylum Arthropoda; class Insecta; order Coleoptera; family Elateridae; genus Agriotes; species Agriotes lineatus. The sequence continues at coordinate 133,794,456 of OW679198.1, read as the reverse complement.
CTGAATGGGTTAATCTTCAACTAACAACTTTCTCTTGTAGTTAAAGACTGAATTACTTTTAAAATATAATAACTATTTGACTTTATGAATTAAATATACGTTTCAGGTACTTCACAAAATTAAATTCATACTTTCAGTTTGTTAGTAGCACATTGAAGTTTTATCTGACATTACAAAATAAAATAGATATTGTCAAAAACAATTTAAGCCACACCCCCGCCGCCATATTTAGGCAAATTTCTAACGGGTGTTCATTTAAATCCGTGATCAGAGTCGACTGTGATACGTGTTTTACGTTTGGCAGTACTGAAAACATTCGAGATTTGCAGGTTAAGATTTGCGTCAGTTTGTGTCAAAACTGACGCAAAATCTAACCTATTAACCTCGAATTTGACATAGACTGACAATACACTTCAGTACTGCCAAAAGTATAACACGAATCACAGGCGATTTAGCCTAAAGATGGCGGCTAAAACCACGTGATCTAGGGAGTCAATCAAAAATAGGACACCCCATTGTCGCCACTGTAATCAGAGCCAGTTGCTGGCTCTGCTACCAATCATGATGTGATCAAGTAGTGGCGCCATCTGTTAGTACTATCGGAATGTACCCACCAGGAGCCGTTCAAGGTCATCCAAATCGGAAATTTGACATCAAAGAAACCGACAGTGAGTGTCTCTACTTGTTTGATTTATGTACGCTGATACAGGTTCTTCGTTTTAAATCTTCCTGCAACGTGAAAAAAATAGTATATGCAACTCGGAAAGAATGCTATATTGCTGAGGTGCAATTTCTGACTCGAGGGCTACATTGCAGAATCTACTCTTTTTGGGTTCAGGCGACTCTAAAACGTGAAGATCTGTTAAAAACTCAATTTCAAATTTTTAGGGTGAATCCAATACTTCCTTTATTGTAAAAGAAAGTAAAAAGCACATGCAGTTTAAACAACGTTTAAGATCACACACTTTTTTATTGTTCATTTTATAGCGATACACAACAAACTCATAAAAAGCAGTACACTTTTGTATTATAGAAACCTTGACCATAACGGTGTTCTTTCAGACCTACATACAACAAATAATGCATTTTATCACGTTATTGAAGTAAACTAGATCGATGAAAAAGTTAAATTATTGAAAGAATGTATCACAAATCACTAAACTTTTATACCATGAGATAAAAAAAATGATTCTGAGCAGGCCTTGATATGTGTTATACGTTTGGCAGTACTGAAGTGTATTGTCAGTCTATGTCGAATTCGAGATTTGCAGGTTAAGTTTTACGTCAGTCTGTGTCAAACAACAAACAAAACCTAACCTTTTAATCTCGAATTTGACATAGACTGACAATACACTTCAGTACTGCCAAACGTATAACACATATCAAGGCCTGCTCAGAATATTTTTTTTATCTCATGGTAGATACCTTAAGCACATATTAGTTTTTGTCGATGTTTACGGAGCATTTGGTATTTGGAAGCGCAATTATGAAATTTATAAAGAACAAAATGCACACAATTAATCGTTGTCTATACATAATGCCAGCGTACATACATCAATTTATGTACGCTGGTAATGCTAAGATCAAACTCGATACCCCATGAAGATACAGATGTTTGGATTTGCTGATGATATTAAATAATTCCTAAATATTCATAAAAAAATACAAGCAATTATAAATAACAAAAAAACACGAATATCGAGAAGTGTATTAATGTATATAGGTTATAGATTCGTAAGTCACAGGTTAAAAGTTGAAGGTTACAAGTTATATAAAGCCATCATGTAATAGTCGTCTTGCGTTCCATCTCTGGGGCTGATGAATATAGTAAAACAGTAAAGCATTTGCTTCATGAATACGCCGTGGAGTCTGAATATGATAGACAGATCTACGCTGCTGACAAGGTGATGCATATTCTTCATAAATACCTAACACCGAAGCTTGGTCTTCAGGAAATAAATCCAAACACAATTAGAAACAAGTAGGTAAAAATATAAAGCAACTTACAATGTGCTAATGGTACAGGTACTTCACAACACACGCTTCTCTTCAAATTCAACGCCTCTTACATACGCCCCAGGTATACAATCAAAAAAGAGGTTAGCAAAGAAGTTACAGCCAAAATGTGCATAATGTTTTCGATTAGTGATGACGTTTAGCAAACTTCAGCAAGAGTTCCCTCAAAAGTGACAGCATTTAAATCGCACAGGCATAGTACAGTGATTTTATAGGAGACAGTGGCGACAATAGAGTGTATTCTTTTTTATTGGTCGCTCGAATCGGCCGCCATTAAGAGGCAAAATTTGTTGATGCTTTTGTTTGTTTATACCAAATCGAGGTTAGCAGGTGAGGTTTTGCGTCAGTTTTGACACAAACTGACGCAAAATCTAACCTGATAACCTCGAATTTGGCATAGACCTACAGTCCCACCAACATATTATTTATACGTTATGTAACCATGACCATTCAAAAAGTTCAATTTATTAAAGTTAGTAGGCCATTGGCCGCCATTTTGTGGAAAATTGTGCCTATTGTCGCCACTATGTATCTCTATCAAGGCACTGTAAGGCGTAGGAGGAAAAAAAATCGATCTATGGATTGGAAGTGAAATCTACAGCATGGACACGAACCACAATAAAGCCTTCGCATTTAGTTGAAACATCCTTAAAAGTTTAGTGCTTTTTGGAATATATTAGACGTTTATTTGATTTGCACGCACCATTAAAAACATCAAAATTTCGTAAAACTTGAGCTTTGTGGCTTAAGGATAATCTATAATTCCTAATATCTTTATCATCAGTGAAAACACTTGCGAAATTAAAAAGAACCAAATTAACTAAACATTGGGGTTATTATAAAAATGTTAGAAATGGCTAGTAAGATAATTAGTTTAGAAGAAAAGGCTTGCTTAAAATTTCAAATAAATGTTGCAATAACTAATAAGGCTAGGTATTGACAGTAACAAGCAAGCTTATGGTATTCCCGAACACTTTATAGTAATTTACGATGCAAGTAACGTTATCAAGCTTTTTACATTACGAAAGAATAATCAGAATGAACGAGAGACGTTAGCAGGGAGTTCGTTAAAATTCTCGAGTAATGTAGAAAGCAGATAACGTTACGTATATCGTAACACGGTTTATTTTATCCTAAAATACTAATCGATTTAAAAAATAGGAAAAATGGTTATTAATGAATAATGACACTTACAACAGCGAGGAGTGGTATCACTAGTAAGATAAAAACTCAATACTGTATTGTTGGTAGCACTGTCAGGTTATGTTAAATTTGAGAGTTTTGGTCAGTTTGTGTCAAATAACAATCAAAACCTAACCTACTAACATCGAATTTGACATATACTAACAACACACTTCAGTGCTGTCAACATGTGATTAAATGCTAATAAAGTATCGTTATGTTATTTTTCTTAATAACACTAATGCTGTTAAATACATCTTAACGCAACTCGTTGCTAACGAGTTATTGTCTAATAACATAATAGGATAAAATAATAGTAATTTACGATGCAAGTAACGTTATCAAGCCTTTTACATTACCAGAGAATAGTTTGAATGAACGAGCGACGTTAGGAGCGAGTTCTTTAAAATTCTCTAGTAATGTAGAAAGCAGATAACGTTACGTATATCGTAACACGGTTTATTTTATCCTAATATACTAATATTTAAAAAAATATAGGGAAAATAGTTATTAATGACACTTACAACAGCGAGTGGTGGTAACACTAGTAAGATAAAAACTCAATACTGTATTGTTGGTATCACTGTAAGGTTATGTTAAATTTGAGATTTTCAGGTTAAGTTTTGCGTCAGTTTGTGTCAAACAACAACCAAAACCTAACCTACTAACATCGAATTTGGCATACACTGACAATACACTTCAGTGCTGTCAACATGTGATTAAATGCTAGTAAAGTATCGGTGTGTTATTTTTCTTAACAACACTAGTGCTGTTAAATGCATTTTAACGCAACTCGTTGCTAAGGAGTTATTGTCATAATAACATAATAGGATAAAATAAAAAATGTTTTCACACGATCGTGTTTTTTATATACTTGCCAGCGTTTTTGACAGATCCACTATATCAGTGGTTCCCAAACTTATTTGGCCTACCGCCCCCTTTTCGGAAAAAAAATTACTCGGCGCCCCCTGGAAATCTACATTCTTTAAGCGAATAAACAGGAAGATATTGTAGTGGTAGCTTCTTGAGACTGATAATTATCTATAAGAGTATTTCTAGGTAGGAAATTATTTTGAAAGAATAAATTAATTAGCAATTAAAAAGTACAACATAAATATTTGAGAATTGTTTAATGGATGTTAGATACAGTTATTGTTAAATTGCGAATAGTTTATTAAAAAGGTTCGAGCATATAAGTAGATTTAGATGGAATAGTTGTTTGGTAACATCAGTGCTTAGATTTTAATTTGTAGGTATTAACTGACACTCGGAATAACTAAAGTGAAAGCCAAACTCAAATGCTTATCTGAAAAAGTTAATTATGTAATGTTATAATAAAATATACCATATAGAAATTTTGGATAAATTATTATTGCTAGAGAAAACGATATTTTTAAAATAAACAAATCTTTTCTGAATGTGTAACCTGTATTTTGAGTAAAAGCAAATTTGAATAATAAAAGCCCTTTATTATAATAGTATTTACTTTTTTGGATGGTGTATCAAAGGGTGTGATAAAGTAAAATTAAATAAACGGAGAATAAACAGACTGAATAAATAAAGTAAAAAATGGTGTGAAGAAGAATAAGAACATTTAATAATGGTAAATAGTCTTCATGGAATAAATAAATCTGTAACTTGCATTTTGTGTGTTTATTTGGAAAATAATGTTACACTATGTTACACAACAGATGAAATATGTACAAATGCTTTTTCTAAATCTTCTTATCTTCTCTTCCCCCTTTAAGCTTTCACCGCCCCCTTTTTTTTATTCACCGCCCCCCAAATGCACCCGAGACTACTATCGCCCCCCTGGATCTTTCCAGTGCCCCCCAAGGGGCGATATCGCCCACTTTGGGAATCACTGCACTATATTGATCTTATGACACCTACGGACTAGATTCCATAGAAATTAGAAAGATAATAATGGCACTAACACCCCATGAATGAGATTGGCCTGCAAGACAAAAGGTCAGAGCTTCCGTAACCTCGCTTTCACACCTGGCTGTCTCGTATCAAATTCATGACACGTGGTGATAGTGTGCGATAAGTAAATTCTATAGTGCCACAAGTGCTGTAAGTAAAAACTACATAATAAAATCATTCAAAATTTGAAGAATATTCTTGTTCTTCGATCTTTCAAAAATATATAACACTCAATCGCTAAGTACTTGTACCAAGCCTCTTCGGGTCTCATTCTTCTAACCTTTTCTCCACCTGGTAAAATGCACTTACAGATCTTGTATCGTTATATACTGCAACGGTATTAATAAATATCTTATAAACTTTTCCCGCAATTGACATGGATACAAAAATACATTGAATACATTTTTACAATAACAATTTAAAAGTAATTTTGCTACTAAACTCCTGCTCTATGATGTTACTGAAGAAATTACATCTAGAATTATTTACAACATTAAAAGAAAGGTATGTAGAATTGATAACAATACTATTGACATGATAAGGTTTTGTTGCCATCAGATAATAGCCATATTAACTCATTTTGTAAATTATTTCTAAAATTATGGTCTGAGCCTAGAATAATCCCTTTTCCAAAAATTTCTCGTATAAAGATTTAAGACCTATTAGCATTCTACCCGTTACATCAACGATAATTGAAGAAGCAATGGTATATCAATTTCGTGATCATATTAATAAGTACAACATATTGCCTGAATGCCATTCGGGTTCAGACCTGGTTATAGTTGTAACTCGCCTTTAATCAATATAATTGATAACATTCTTACTGCAAATAGTAATAACTAAGGACATATTACTGTTTTAGTATTGTGATTATTCAGCAAGACGTTCGAAACTCTCGATCATGGTACTCTAAAATCTAAAATTACATCGTACTCGATTCGTCAGCAATTAATCTTTTTAACTCCTATCAAATCGTAGACAAAAAGTTTATCTCGATAGTAACTCATCTGAATTTGCATTAATCTGTCAGATGTATCTCAAGGTTCCATACTTGGGCCGCTCTTATTTACTATATATACATGCTATATAATCGAAAGTAGCCTGAAATACGATAAACATCATTTTTCTTCAAACGTCAGTAAAATGTGACCTTATACTGATTGATTGATGATGCTAAACTGTCACTTCATTGCCATGGCATCTAAACACTTTATCTCCGATGACGAGATAAAGCAATTATTTTCGGATTTTGTTCACAACGTTGTTTAACGTTTGAATAAAAAATACTATATGTTATTCGAAGCAAAAGTATATTTATGTGGTTCGGCTGTACTTATCTGACGATTTAAATGCGACCACTAATAAAATAAATGAAGATGTCCAAGAGCTACCAAATCTATCCAAACAACAGTCATCATCTTTGAACCCTGTGAAAACTAGTATGTTGTTATTTGATAAGAAATATCAAGCTACTAATTTGGGAGTAACTGTTCACGAAAAACTTAACACTAATTTCAAATTAATAAATACCAATAGGTATATCTTCAGCATAAAGCTTAAATAGTATATTATGATACGAGTTTTAATAAAAGAAGCATTTTGTAACAAGCATGGGTGTAGGAAAGGAGTAAGTGCGACAAAATGCCTTATAAACCAGGTATCATACAGTATTTTATCTACTTGCTACTTTTTAAAACAAAAAATCAAATTTGAAAATCTAGGGAATTTCGCGGCAGTTGGCAACATTTGTGCGGTGCAATAAAGGCGGCTATTGACAGTTCGATATGTACACGGAGCGAAGTACCTATGGTTGCCAACGTTAAAAAAATTAATTACATACTCTGTTTTTAGTATTTTTATTATAGCATCGCTTTTTATCTATTACGATACTCAAACGAGTATCGTAATAGCATCAGTACGAGCGCAAAGTAGATAATAGTTATTTACTATACAAGTGGGATAACAGCATCATTAATGTACGTGTGTGTAAGCACACAAGTACATTAATGATGCATTATCACACATGTATTGTACAAAATTTTATCTAAGACTGCCTAAAATTGAGAAAAGTGCATTAAGAGAAATGTCAGATCTGTCATTTTCAAAAATATTTTAGTAGGCAAATGTCACTATGTCATTCATTTGACACTATTTCAGTTACGTAATGAAGTCATTACACAACTCAGTTGCGTAATGCAACCATTACATAACTGAGTGGTGTAATGAGCTTCATTACCTAACTGAAATAGTGTCAAATGAGTGACGTAATGCGTTACTTATCCCACTGGAGTAGATAATAGTATATTATGTTATTAGGAGCCAAAGTTATACTTTATGAGGCGTGGCTGGACGCAAGCTCGGCAGATATGTACAACCGAACCACATAAAGATACTTTTGCTCCGAATAATATATAGTATTTTTTCTTCAAACGTTTTTATAACAAATTATTTACAACTTTGTGAACAAAATTCGTCAGCGGCAGATAATATTATCTGCCGCTGACGAGCGGCAGATAAAGTGTTTTAGATGCCATTGCAATGAAGTGACGGTTTAGCATCATCAATCCAGCAGTATAATGGCACATTTTACTGCCGTTTGAAGAAAATAGTATATTATGTTATTAGGAGCAAAAGTTATATTTTATGTGGCGAGGCTGGACGGGTTATCTGCCGAGCTTGCGAGGCAGATAAGTACAGCCGAAAAAAAGTTATTATCTGCCGCTCACAACTTTATCTGCCGCTCGTCAGCGGCAGATAATATTATCTGCCGCTGACGAGATCAAGTAATTTTCTTCGAATTTTGTTCACAAAATTGTAAATAATTTGTTATAAAAACGTTTGAAGAAAAAATACTATATATTATTCGGGACAAAAGTATCTTTATGTGGCTCGGCTGTACTTATCTGCCTCGCAAGCTCGGCAGATAACCCATCCAGCCTCGCCACATAAAGTATAACTTTTGCTTCTAATAACATAATATACTATTTTCTTCAAACGTTTTTATAACAAATTATTTACAACTTTGTGAACAAAATTCTAAGAAAATTTCTTGATCTCGTCAGCGGCAGATAATATTATCTGCCGCTGACGGGCGGCAGATAAAGTTGTCAGTGGCAGATAATAACTTTATATGCCGCTGACAAGCGGCAGATAAAGCCGCAAGCGGCAGATATTATCTGCCGCTTGGCAATAAAGTGACAGTTTAGCATCATCAATCCAGCAGTATAATGCCATATTTTACTGCCGTTTGAAGAAAAACATTATTATGTAATGCTTTAGTGCTCAGACAATCCAATTAGTGTGCTGATGCTTAATTAACTTAATATGAAAAGGCGTAGGAAAATCTACTATGCTATTCTTTAATACAAATATATCACTACTAAAGCTCCTAATTGCCTTTGCTGCAATAGTTATGTACCTAAAACAAGTTCGGGAAGGTAATTTTCCCGAATGAGCACTTTGTTTGCAGCACGACCGAAGGGAGTCCTGCATGTAGTGCAAATTCTGGAAAATTCTTCCAAAAAAGTTAGGTATAATGTTTTTTGTAACGAATAACTGAAAATATTTTTAAAAATTTTAAAAATTATTGTTTAGCGTTTTACTAGTTGACTGAGTTGACAGCGTAAATCACTAAACTTTTATACGTATCCTACGCACCGGTTAGCTTTTGTCGACGTTTAAAGCGCCTCTAATGTTTGAAAGCGCAATTAAACCAACGAACGGCAATTATGAAAATTTACAAAGAACACACAATTGCTCTAGTTTTTACTGGAAAGCAAAACGCACCCCGGTGCGGGAAAAGTAACTTTCGGCGCATCGGGAATTACCGGGAAACGTGAATTTTAAAGTTATGAGTACAAAAAATTGCATTTCGAACGAAGGCCAACAATTTACGACATAAGGCCATTATATCTATCCTTTTCATGGTACTGCTTTACACTAGAGGAGCTTTTCATGTAATATTTGTGCGTTTTACAATAAATTACCCCTTAAATTCAAAGAACTTTCATTTTGAAAAGTTAAATCAATTTATAAAGAAACACTTAAGGAACATATTTGCCGTAAATATTGTGTCATACATTACAATGACTTACAATTAAATTATAAATTTTCCAACGCAATATTAAAATAATCCCTTATAATATTATCCGGGATAGTGGAGAAGCAGTAGCCACATTAGCTACTGAATATTGTAATACAAAAACGTTGTACTACTTTTGGGAAAATAAATAAATAAATTATTATTATTATTATTCAATGTATATAGATCATGTTCTTATTGCATCTCAAGGTTTGAACCGAGAAAGAACTTAACATTAAGAAACTTGGACGAGTCAATTATTGCAATGGAATTTAGATTCACGAATACTCTAGTGACATAACCATATGTCAAAAAGGATACATTCGTGAATAACTAAATAAATTTAATATGGAAGGAGCAAAACAGCTTAAATGCCTATCCAACCTGGAACAAAGCTAACCAAAGTTAAAGATTCCACAGGATAAGGGACAAATGCTGCAATCGCCAGTCACACACACTAGGGTGCTTCTAAACTTGTGGTACGATATGTTCAAGGCGCAATCGATTACAGACTCCGATTCTCTGCCTCTCAAGAAGGCAGTCAATCTTTGGTAGATTCCAATTGGGGCGGATGTGTAACTGATACAGCATAAACAGCTTCAATAAAGTACTTCGATGAACTTCAATGTGTTTCCTCAAATTTTTGGAGTTATAACCAGCTTCAGTAGGATTCAACTAGTCATTCCCAAAAACCGTTAGTCAATTAATTGAATTGCTAAAAATAATTATTTTCAATAAATGCCATCATCAGGCAAAATAGACTCCCTCCTAAAAAAATTAGTTTTTATAATTAAGTTTAACATTTTCAGGTAATTAGAAAATAATTATTTATTACTTACAATACATTATTTTGGGCATGATGATGAGGCATATTGTTGAAAATAAATATTTTATCATACACCTCCTTATTATGACGCTATAATTATACCGATTTCAGTTGAATTATATAGGTCATAAGTCACACGTGTTTCATAAATCATAACTCACGTGTGACTTATGACTTATACCTACGGATTTTATGCAAACTGCATATTCTACAATTTATGCATATCTTAGGATACAATTAAAAATATGCGCCAATTGAAACTCTTACAGTTAATCGAGACTAAAATTAATTAATGCATATTTAAGCATATATTGCATATTTAGGGATTGTGTAAATATTACACATTAATCCATATACTTTTTGGCGAAATTTTCCTAGAATTACTGTCATACATTCGAAATGCTAAAATTACGTGAAAGTGGCAATTTCTGGCAATATTCGAAGAAAACAAGTAATAATAATAATAATAATAATAATAATAATGTTTATTTCCAATAATAGTTATGAGTGTACATAAAGCAACAGAAATATATAAATAAATAATTATTATTACAGGAAATACGATGGTGATCAGATGGTACTCCAGATGGAATACCCCTGCTCTAACCCACCACCGTGATTCGACATGTCAAACATAAATAACAAAAAATAAAAAATCCAGGTTATATTCACATAAATACAAACTAATAAACTATACAGTTGAGGACAGTGCGCATAACAGAATAACAATAACAATACCTAATGCCTTGGTGATAATATTTTAATTTTGACGACTATTAAAATGTACTATTGGAGCCCACATGGGAATGAAACAATGTTTTTTTAAAATTTATTGAAATAATTGAAATAACCACTGAGTCATATGACGCTTAAAGGACGGTAAGGAAAGTACCTTAAAATTAGCAGGTAAAGTATTATACAATTTGTAAATATTATAAGAAAAAGACCGCTTAAAATATTCAGTACGTCGAATTGGAGGTGTTATTAAACCCCTATGTCTCAAATTCAAATTGTGCACGTCTGTACGATATTTAATTTTATTTGTGAGATAGGGTGGGCTATTATCAGTAATAATTTTGTGGTACAGCACAGAGCTATGCAGTATGCGTCGCCTTTCCATGTTAAGCCATTTAGTCTCCTTTAATTTGTGCGAAATGTGTTCTCGTCGTCTAATTCCATGAATGAAACGTAAGCAGGCATTCTGCACAACTTGTATTTTTCTTGATGTGTCATAGTCGAGACATGGACCATAAAGAACGTCACAGTAATTAAAAATCGAAAGCACTAAGGAATCGCACAAAATAATCTTGACATTTTTGTTTAGAACATGTCGATTGTTATATAACAGTTTGAGGTTACCGTATGCCTTTCGAACGCATTTATTAACATGCTCTCTAAACCGAAGAGCATAGTCAAAAATTACTCCCAGATTTCGGGCTGAATCTGTGCATGATATGAGTACATCATTGATTTTAATATGAAAATCTGGTATCAATGCATTTCTTACAACAGATTTTCCAAAAATAATAAGTACAGATTTTGAAGGGTTAATGTTAAGAGAATGTGAAGCAGCAAGTGCAACCAAGTTATTCAGATCTTGGTTTATATGAGTACATGCTTGGATATAGTTCTGTGGACTAAAAGAAATATAAATTTGCGTGTCGTCAGCATATTGATGATATTTACAATATTTTAGAGAACTACATAAATTAGATGAGTAGATTATATATAAGAGAGGACCAAGGATAGACCCTTGCGGTACTCCATGCTTAATATTTCGCACATCGGACTTGTTATTATGTAAGACTACACGTTGCTGACGGCCCTGTAAATAACTCGACATTAAACGGAGAGCTGATTCATCAAGCCCAATATGATATAAAATAGAAAGCAGAATTTCATGATTTATGGTGTCGAAGGCCTTGGAAAAATCAAGCAAAACCAAGGCTGTAGCAAGACCACTATCAGTGGCAGAAATAATATCATCAGCTATATTAATTAGGGCAGTAGCACAGCTGTAGCTAGCTCGAAAACCAGATTGAAAGTTTGAGAGAAGTTGATTATGGACCAAGTAAGCTCTTATCTGAGAATCCATTATTTTTTCCAAGACCTTCGACAACACAGGAAGTATACTTATAGGCCTGAGATCTTTTAACTCTTTAGGTCTACTAGTTTTAGCTAGGGGAATAACACATGCTATTTTCCACTCATCAGGAAAAATGCCGTTTGACAAACAACAGTTAATTATATGAGTTAAAAATGGAATAATGTTTGGACAGCATAGCTGTACCATTAAAATGTTTATGGAGTCATTAGCAATGGCTTTAGATTTTATAGTATTTAAGTACGTAATAACTTCTTCATCATTTACAAGCAAAAATTTAAACTTAATTGCAATGCTAGGCTTCACATTCTCATACAGTCTCAATATGTTAGGATCAGGATCCTCAATACCTTGTACAGAATCAATATAAAAATCATTAATTTTGTTAACGTCACAAAGAGATTCTGGAATATTATTATGCTTGCTACTGTTATAAATACCACATTGTTTTAAATCTTTCCAAAATGTTTTGACATTACCTTGAGCAAATTTCTGATTTAGATAAGCCCTTTTCTCGTTTTTAACTGCCACGGTAACGAGGTTACGTAATGTTTTATAATAATTCCAATGTTCCTGGCGTTTAGTTTTTTTGAACCGCTTGTATGCTTTATCTCTTAAAGACATCATAAACCTTAAATTAGCAGTTAGCCATGGAGCTTTGGGCTTACTAAAAAACGAGGTTTTTGTGGGAGCAAATACATCAAAAAGTGCAATAATGTTTTCATTGAGAAAACGGACTTTATCATTAACGTTAGGAATATCAAAAATATAATGCCAAGGAACCAGCTTAAGGCAGTTTTGAAATCCCTCGACATCAAAATCCGAAAAATTACGATAAGTATGAATAATAGGTTGCAATTTAGGTGATGAGGTACGAACATTACAGAATATAAGATCGTGATCTGAAAAAGTATGTAATGTCTGAGTTCCAGAATCTCCGATAATGTCAGTGTTGGAGGTAAGTATGTGATCGATTAAGGTAGCAGTAGTCGACGTTATCCTAGTAGGTTCGCTGATTAACTGCTTCAGACCAAACTCATCAAGCATGGACACATACTGCATAGTCTCTGTGGACCCAATCTGTAAAATATCAATGTTAAAATCGCCAAGGCAAAGCACATGATCATAAACAGGCAGCAAGCTACTTAAAGTTTCTTCAAATCCTTCAATAAAAATACGATACTTGCTCCTGTGCGACAGATACACCACCCCAATTGCAAAATTTTGTTTATTAATATTAACACTAATCCAAAGCTGTTCATAGTCGTAGGTAGTAATTATATCAAGAACTGTAAACTTTAAAATGCATTTAATATAAAAAGCAACGCCACCACCAAAAGTAGCACGATCCTTACGCAACACAGAATAATTAGCAATTCCCACGTGGGCATCATCTATATTATCGTTTAAGAAAGTTTCTGAAACGGCAATAATATCATAATTGTTAGACAATACAAATTCACTAAATAAATGAAAATCATTTGTAATTGATTGAGCATTGATATGCGCAATACTCAACTGCAGCATGCGAATAAATCAAGAAGCAAATGCAGAGAAAAAGAAAAAAAAAATATATATATATAAGAAAGAACAAAAATATTTTATAACGCTACCGTTAGTTACTAACAAAATAATCCTCGCCACTTAATAGAAAATATATTTTCCCTTTTTTACAAAAAGAAAATTAGAAGTTTAAAATTAATCAAAAGAATATTTGGAAAGCAACAGTAGGTACTCGTGTGTAATAATGACGGTCAATTGGGGAAAATAATTTTATCTATGTAAACAAATAAATGTCTACACAGGTGCGAAACTTGATTGAGCGATTGTGTGTTCTGTAGCGATTAGCTCAGAAGAAAGGCTAAATTTAAACAAAGTGTAAAGACAAGTTGTGGGTATTTGCGGCTAGCTTTAATGATTGTTCACATAGTAAATCACAACAGCGAATATATTACAGTTTCTCGAGATCATTCATGCAACATACGGTTGTTTTGGTATTATTGACGCTAATTACAACTCTCCCATCTACGGTCCATACATTTTTAGCTTGAAATTTTGCAATTGCTGCCTTTAACAGGTTGGCACGAATCCTGGTAAGATCTTCTTTAATGACGATCCGAGATCCTTTTAGTTGCTTTTTTACCTTATATACTAGATTTTTATAATGGTAGCTTATGAACTTTACTATTATTGGTCGAGGGCGGTTGTGTTCTCTTTTACCTACTCTATGACACCGATCAATATGTTCGAGCAGAATTGGAACTTTCAGTTTATCGTTAAACAGTTTTAAAACAGATACACTCACGGTTTCATTGGGCTCTTCTAAAATTCCAAAAATTCGCACGCTGTTCCTGCGCGAGTATTGTTCGAGGTTGTCCATATCAGCGCCTTTTTGTATACATTCCTCTTCCAATTTCTTACACTTTTGCTTCAGATCATCTATTTCCTGCTGTTGTACGATAAGGTGTATTTCAAAAGTGGTAATATTTTAAAGATTAAGCTGAATTAAACTGAATGACAAATACATAATTGTAATAGTTTAAAAATTAGTAGGTGTAAATCAAATTAATATAAGATAGAGTGTAGAAAGTAAAAATATGTGATCGTTTAGGACTTTGTTTTCATTATTAGAAATAACAATCTCTGAAAAATGTAACGAAAATAATTTGGAGATTAAAATATTAAAAATAAACCCTATTTTATTAATAAACCTGTTTGGATAATAAAAGAGTAAATAAAATTTGCGAGGTGAAGTATATAAGAAAATATAAACCTGTAAGAAGAATAAAAGATATAAAACTAAGGATGAGTACAAGTATGTGGTTAAAACTAATAGCAAGCAGAATTTATCTACAAATGTGAATAACTGGAAAAGTATATAAAGTCAAGTTTATTGGAAAATTACATTTAACATCATACATTATTTGAATTGGATTACGTCAAGCTGTTCAGTGATAAGGGAGAGTTCTAGAGGAGGGCCATCAGTTAAGAAGTTACGCTCCAGGAAATTGGCAGAGGCAGTATGTCAGGCCATTTTAGTATTTCTTAATAATTCTAGCAACTAACTAAGCTTTCCGAGCAGTCTTGGTACCATATTGATGATTGCGCCTGTATTTCGAATTTAACTCAGACAATAGTTTATCGCATAAGATCGTAATAATGATTTTGAACACCCTTTAGCTTCGTTATCCCTAATTGGTAACATTTTGGGTACACCCTTTGAATGTTGTTTCCTGCAGGTGTTCGTTTGAGTTTCGTTTCGCAGCGTTAGTTTTCGGGCTAGTTAAAAATTCACCCTGTAAGAGCAAATGAGAGGGCATCTATTTATCCCTGTCGCTCCGAGACTGGTTTGTTGCTATCCGGCGGGATCCCTGCCGTGCGATTGGCCACTCTGAATGTGGTGTGATTACGCTTTGGCTGGCGCGCGTTTCTTTTGGCGTAAGTCAGTCACGAGAGGGACGTTGTGGCACAAGGAGCGTGAGGTGTTGTTCTGCTTTTTCGCCGTTGGTGTGTGTTGGTGCTCGCGTACCATGATGGCCGTCAGCTTTGCTTTAGTGTCGTAGGGCCGAGGTTAGGCCCATTCTTTCCTAACAGGGGATCAAACCCGCAGAGCTACCCAAACTGTTGGCCTCGCCGTTTTCCCGTCCCGTAAGTGCTGCTATGACTCCCACGCTTCCGCTCCTGCGTTTGTTACCGTAGGCACGCCGTCAGCCGCTGGTTCGCCCACGCTCGGCGGGTTTCCACAAAAAGGTAGCATGTGTGCATGTAATTTGAATTCTGTTGCCGCTAACTTGATGTATTTTCATCGTAATCATTTATAATGAATCACCTGCTATTTGTATGGCCTAAATTTGAGTACTGTGGCCGCTAACTTAATATATTTTGACCACAGTCACTTATAATTAATCACCTGATATTTGCATGGCCTAAATTCGAATACTATTGCCGTTAACTGAATATATGTTGGTTACTAACATTTTTAATTAATCATTTGTTGCTTGTACGGCCTAATTTGAATACTGTTGCAGCTACCTTAATGTACTTTGGCCACTAACATTTTTAATTAATCATCTGTTGCTTGTACGGCCTAATTTGAGTACTGTGGCCGCTAACTTAATGTATTTTGACCGCAATCACTTATGATTAATCACCTGTTATTTGTATGGCCTAAATTTGAATGCCGTGGCCGCTAACTTAATGTATTTTGAATGCAGTCACTTATAATTAATTAATCACCTGATATTTGCATGGCCTAAATTCGACTACTATTGCCGTTAACTGAATATATGTTGGTCACTAACATTTTTAATTAATCATCTGTTGCTTGTACGGCCTAATTTGAATACTGTTGCCGCTAACTTAATGTACTTTGGCCACTAACATTTTTAATTAATCATCTGTTGCTTATACGGCCTAATTTGGGTACTGTTGCCGCTAGCTTAATGTACTTTGGCCACCATAATTTTTAATTAATCATATGTTGCTTGTACGGCCTAATTTGAATACTGTTGCCGCTAGCTTAATGTACTTTGGCCACTATCATTTTTAATTAATCATCTGTTGCTTGTACGGACTAATTTGAATACTGTTGCCGCTAGCTTAAGGTACTTTGGCCACTATCATTTTTAATTAATCATCTGTTGCTTGTACGGTCTAATTTGAATACTGTTACCACTAGCTTGATGTACTTTGATCTTTATCATTTTTATTTAATAATCTGTGATTTAAGCTGGCCCAATTTGAATATCAATCTTGGGTCACGAACGTTGGTGGCTTAATCGCTGTCACTTTAAGATTCACGTACGGGCCGACCAAGGCCTGTTGGATTTATGAGTTTATGTAGGCCGCCCACGGCCGGTTGTATATTTAACAAGTATCATGACCACTTATGTATGACCACTTCTGTACTAGAGATAAAGCGCTTCTCCAGCTGGGGCCCTAGATTTAGGTGTAGTTTAGTCTCTGTAGTCTTGTATATCACCCAGCTACACACGTCAAACCAATAGACGAGTATTTGAACGAAGGCCTTATCATTACGACGAATCTGTGCATGCCCTTTTCAGGTTAAGGTTATTGTGTAAAAATTTATGTACAGCGAAGCCTGAGCGTTGGAGCGACACAGGTAAGTTTGACGACGCTTGCCGCAGTGACGACGAAGCTCGTGCGGCCGAGATCCCGTATCATACCCCGTTTGACCCTCAAGGTCGGGTTAAACGGGAGTCTTCTTGGACCTTGTGGCGCCTATTTATTTAGGAACACCCTATGTATACCTCCACACGCTTGCCCGGTGACTTACCATTTGAACCACGCCCATCTCCCTGAGCGTACCAGCCGAGGCCTTTAGCCTGTCCTTGACCATTCTCAGGACGAGTGTGCCACCTTTTCCCGGACTTGACTTGTAATATCCCGCCTTTATTGGGAATATTTTAATTAACTTTAATACCTCGGATATGCTCTAAGTCGGAGAATAGGTTCAAATAGCTCGAATAGGGCACAGATCAATAATAACACTTAACGAATATTTAAAATAAAATATAATGTGTTTAACTAAGTACATTTACAAATGAAAATAACAAAATTCAGTGTATATTACGGACGAGGGAAGGTCGTTGCGTCAACAAGGGTTGCTCGTGGTCGCTGGTAGGGCTGCAGCACGGAAGCCGAGCAGTCTCGTGGAATGCGCCGGCGAAAGCTACGCCCCTGGGCGATGTCCCGGAGTGGTTCGGCCCGCGCACCAGCTGCTTCGCGCATCGACTTCGGAAAGAAGGTCATCGGCCGCATGCACCAGTTGATATTTGTTTACAACGGTAGCTGCTGCGAACTCTCCACGTTAATAAATGAATTTCGGGAGTTTAACTGCTAGGACTGTTGTGCGAGCTTGCGGCCAGTTCGCGGAACTTGGCTGGTGACGCGATGCTGTTCGCTGGCAATCGGCGCTTGAAAATATGCAGCGGCCGGGCTCTCGGAGATTTCGATGTTCGAGCGAATTCGCGGCCTCGAACTGCGGATTGCAGCGGTGCAGAAACCTCCTTCAGGGAGCTTCTGGAATGCCCCCAGGATGTTGGCGGTAGCTCTTACAGGTGAGTCCCTTATCGCATAATCTCTATATGCATCCAGCCTGGCGGCGACGGGATGTTGACAACTTCCAGGTGCTTTAAAACTCGGGCAAATTAATACAATCGTAATGCGGCTTTCGAGAACGCAATTAATCTGCGCGCTCTGCACTCGGATGATCACGGACGGAACGGTGGCGGTGATCACATTCAACGGATTACAGGAAAGTTAGTTTACAAATTCCGCGGCTTCGGCCTTTAACTAACAGCAGTCTGGTTACACGGGATGCGGGGGAAATTAATTACGTAGCCGCGGTTTCGGCCTTTGACTAACAGCGATCTGGTTATACAGGATGCGGGGGAAATTAATTACGTAGCCGCGGTTTCGGCCTTTGACTTACAGCGATCTGGTTATACAGGATGCGCGGGAAATTAATTACGAAGCCGCGGTCTCGACCTAAAAATTAATGACGGTGGACGGGTTTGATAAGGATCTCCAGGTTATCAGTATGTTCTCACGGACTGACCGTAACCATACCAGCACCGTAAGAACCTTTTAGCCGATTTCTCCTTTGCTTAGACAGTAACCTGCACAGGGCAAAAGAGTAATCGTTTCAGACGGATTGGGAGAAGGCTTAGGAGAGGACCTCAGGATGGAATCTGTTCTGGGAGTTGCCATGTGCTTTTTTTTATATGTTCAGCGGCTCCCGGTCGGCGCTAGCGCTCCCCACTCTGGCGGCGGGGAAAAACACTCCTACGTACAATCCTAGCTGTCCGCGCAGCGGCTACTGGTCCGTGCTATCGCTTCTTGGCACGGCATCGAGATGCAAACGTTTGATAAGGCGGCGAATTAAATTCCAAATACGTTTCGAGTATCTTTAGAATTTTAGTTCATAAGCGAAACGTTACAGACTAGTCTTTTGATACTCACATCGTGTGGGTGTCGTTAAGTCATTTTGACACCGTAACAAGTAAGGAAGTAAGTGTCTGCAGATTTGGTCTGTTGGCTGCATGTTGTAGGAAGGTTTGAGCTGCTGATTCTGGACAGTTGGAGACGTCTTGTCTGTAAGAAAGGCTTTTTTTATTGCGGAAAGGTGCGTAAGAGGTTGGATCAGTAGGCAGATAAGAGCAGATTGGTTTGCATCCTGAACGTTGTGAAGACCAATTGAAAGGTAATTATTAGAAAAGGGCAATAAAAGACTATAAAACAATATTGTTGTGTACTAGTGAAACAAACTGGCATTTGTCATTTTAATTTCTAATCTGTTTTGACATTTGGTTGACATAAGTTATTTTGACTTATGGGAATGCTATTAAATTAATTAAAACATTAATTTTCAGAACTAAGCAATCTAGATATCGGAATCCACCCCTGATTTTCAGGAGCTATCTTGAATTATAATTATTGATATTCAAAACATAAATAGGGCAATTTAAATTTGACAACAATAAAAATATAATTCAAAGACATATTAATATAACTATACCTGCAGGTACATAGTAATGTATTGTGTAAGTAGTACGAATTCTTAACAAGCAACAAGAATTATTACAAACAGTAATTTCAGTTTTATATTTAGGTAATACTTTACAGTCAGCAATTTAATAAAATATTTATATTTGCCAATAATATCCACCTATTAATTTGTCATAACAAAACATTTCCAAGAAATATTTAGTTGCTAGGTTACTGGTTAAGGATACGATCTGAATACAAACTTCCTATTGGTTGTGTGTAAGGTCATAGGATTTTCAGCTATATTTCTTTACCAAAGGATAGTGTTGATTGTGGAGCTTTTTCTTTTCTGTATCCTTTCTGCTTTTGTTACATCGTACGTAGTATAATTACTACATAACCTTCCATCTTAAACTTAATTTGTGGGATTGCAGGATTGTCTACTCCATAAATAGGACCCAATTCAGTCTTTGGAAGCAATCATGCTGAAATAGTTTGATTGGCGTCCATATCTACTCAATCGCAGTCAGATAAGAGTTTTTTAGGTCATCTTGATTGCATGCTTGCCTGTATTTAACCGTTACTTTCGTTAAATAGATTACTTATAAGAAACCTACTAATTTCACGTTTAATCTAATAATTTGATTCTCCTTCTGTTTTATGATTGAAAACGTTAACTGTGATATTTATTCATACAGCTAATCAATTCAATCGAACGTAGTTTTGGAGAAATGTTATTCTTATTAACTAGCAATGCCACCTTCTACACCTTCGACAAATACGAAAATTATAAATTGTTTACTTTTTACTAATAAACGCTAAACGTTAAGAACAATAAGCACATGAAAACTGTTGAACGGTTCGGACAGTTAAAAATTTAAATGATCGACACGATTATCTTACATAATAAGTAAAATCCATTATCATATCATGTTATAATATCCCACTAGATGCAAAACTCTGCGTTTACACTGTTAGTAAATTTGTGCTGAAGGTGAAAAACTGTTTGCACCACTTAACCTGCAAAAGTGGTCCAATACATGGCACTACCACCAACGGAGACCGTATTATCTTATTTTACTTGAAAATTTTAACGTAAACTGTATTTTAAAACTGAACTTTACATAGTTTTGCATCTGAATAGCGACCAAATTTTGAAAGTCAATTAAAGTTTTACCTTTGCCAATTCATAATTGACCAAATTCCGCTTGTTTAATTAACACTGTGCCAAAAATTATATTTTTTGTAGAACTATTTTTATTTTTTACGTCCAAAGTTAAAAGAAAATAAAAAGTAACATAAAAATTAAAAGTAGGTACACACATAATCTATATTTCACTGTTTAAAGTTGTAGCTCTTCATCATCACTGAAATTTTCCTCGTCAGTTTCAGTATCTTCTTCCTGGATTTCTTCGTCTGTAGCTTCTTTAGTACAATCATTGTAGAATTCTAATTTTGGGTTCCTTCTCCAGTTAATTCCGCAATGGTTCTTTAACAACGTATCAGTAGACGCATATCATATCAACAAGTTGTATTTATCAATATCGGTGTTTTTGGTCTTAGTTGTGGTCTTTTAATAAAGGTGTTATTTTCAAGTTATGGTGTTTTATCAGTTATTGAAACTGCTGCTAGGCAATTAAAATAGACCCGAATTATACAAACTAGAATATTGTGAAAAATAGTCATACGACTTGTACTTCATTGAAGTGTATATCTCATAATATTTCACGATGCTATACTCCTTAATACAACGAATCCATTGATACCAATATCAAAATTTTTGTATTTTGTGAAAATACAGAGTTTTCCATCTAGCCAGCCACCAGAGGGCGCTACAATTTTGAAACGGATTAAAACAGGGACTCTAGAAACGGTTCATAAGAAGGTGTAAAGCTATTGTCACAAGTCACATTATTGTTTTGTGGTCTAAAGTGAGTAGTTTGTGGTTGGGTAAGCATACTATTCTTACTAACGTAGTTTTACCATTTGTTCCTGCAGCCAGTGAATTAGTTATTAAGAATCGATATTACAAATTGGAATTCCTATGTAAGCAGAGTATCAGATACAATTACAAAACATTTGTTGTTCATATTTACTGGTACATAACGAATCTAACCTAACCGAATTCCATATTGTGTTTTGATTACAGAAATTGTGTTCAATAAACCAGAACTCTCCTCTTTTGATACAAAAATGGACGTAAAGCAGGAACTACTTGATATTATTAACTTGCCTACTGGAATGACCAGCGTCGAAGACATTTTTGGTAACGCAGCTGACAACGTATTGAATATTAAACAAGAGGAAGTTCTGATAAAGGATGAATTGCTCGCTACAAGTGCAGCCGATCAAAACTGTTTAGATCGAAAAGTTGTTTGCAGAGTCTGTGAATGTAGAGCAACCAGGAAAAGTGACTTAGTTAGGCATATGAAGACTCATACAGGAGAGAAACCGTATTCATGTTCCATTTGTGAGTATAAAGCAGCACGGAGGAGTACCTTAGTTCAGCATGTGAAGACGCACACGGGAGAAAAACTATATTCATGTTCTCTTTGTGAATATAAAACAGCACAGAAGAGTAACTTATTTCAGCATATGAAGACGCACACGGGAGAAAAACCATACTTTTGTTCATTTTGTAATTATAAAGCAGTACAGAAAATTAACTTAGTTAGCCATATGAGAACGCACACAGGAGAAAAACCGTATTTATGTTCCACTTGTGAATATAAAACAGCACACAAAAGTGCGTTAGTTGATCATATAAAGAGACATACAAAAGATAAGTCTTATTTCTGTTCCATTTCTGAATATAAAGCAGCACAGAAGAGTAACTTATTTCAGCATATGAAGACGCACACGGGAGAAAAACCATATTTTTGTTCATTTTGTAATTATAAAGCACCACAGAAAGTTAACTTAATTAACCATATGAGGACGCACACAGGGGAAAAACCGTATTTATGTTCCATTTGTGAATATAATGCAGCACAGAAAATTAACTTAGTTAGACATATGAGGACGCACACAGGAGAAAAACCATATTCATGTTCCATTTGTGAATATAAAACAGCACACAAAAGTACGTTAGTCGATCATATAAAGACGCATGCAGGAGACGAGCCTTATGTATGTTCCATTTGTGAATATAAAGCAGCACAGAAAAATAACTTAGTTAAGCATATGAAAACACATACAGGAGAAAAACCTTATGTTTGTTCCATTTGTGAATATGAAGCAGCACGGAAGAGTCAGTTAGTTCAGCATATGAAGATCCATACAGGAGAAAAACCATACTCCTGTTCTATTTGTGAATATAAAGCAGCACAGAAGAGTCAGTTAGTTCAGCATATGAAGATGCATACAGGAGAAAAACTACATTCTTGTTCTCTTTGTAGATATAAAGCAGGGCACAAAAGTAGCTTAGTTAGGCATATGAAGACGCACACAAGAGAAAAACCGTACTGCTGTTCCATTTGTGAATTTAAAACAGCATACAAAAGTACTTTAGTTGAGCATATAAGGAGGCATATAGGAGATAAGCCTTATTTATGTTCAATTTGTGAATATAGAGCAGCACAGAAAGGTGACTTAGTTAAGCATATGAAAACACATACAGGAGAAAAACCGTATTCATGTTACCTATGTGAATATAAAACAGCACATAAAAATACGTTAGTCGATCATATAAAGAGGCATACAGGAGACAAGCCTTATTTATGTTCCATTTGTGAATATAAAGCAGCACAGAAAAATTACTTAGTTAAGCATATGAAAACACATACAGGAGAAAAACCTTACATATGTTCCATTTGTGAATATAAAGCAGGGCACAAAAGTAGCTTAGTTAGGCATATGAAGATGCACACAGTAGAAAAACCGTAGTCCGGTTCCATTTGTGAATATAAAACAGCACACAAAAGTACTTTAGTTGAGCATATAAAGAGCCATACAGGAGATAAGCCTTATCTATGTGCCATTTGTGAACATAAAGCAGCACAGAAAACCGTCTTAATTAAACATGAAAACACATACAGGAGAAAAACCGTGAACCGTGTCCATGTTCCATTTGTGAGTATAAAACAGCACACAAAAGTTACTTAATTCGGCATATGCAGACCCATGTGGGAGAGAACCTTATTAATGTACTTAATATGACGTATATCGGCAAGAAAATTTGCTTGCGGGATATGAATACCCGTCTAGAAAAATCATAAGGTGCTAACTTATAGGAATAGAGCAATTTATATAAAAGCTAATCAATTACATAAAATCCCATTACCAACGGGATTAATAATATTGGAGAAGTGAGTATATGACAATATAAAAGCTGTAAACGAAACAGATGAACAGAAACATTAGTTTAGAATGGAGTAAATTTTAAAATGAAAAAAATTGCTTCAAATCCATAAACGAGATTGCTAAACAGTTTATTGATTAAAGATGACCCGGAAACCGAAAATGGGCGTAGATTAAGTATCAAATTGGCTTTAGTGTTGATTTTGTTTTTTATCAACACAGGTTGACAATGAGCTCAATTTGTTTAGATATTTAGAATCTCAATGTGAGTGATGCAATCGGACAATAAATAAAGAAAATCAACGAAGAGAGTATCTCCGCAAGAGTCACAACAAAATAGGTAACTGCATTGCATGTTAAAAAATTTATTGAAAATTGATCTTAGGATGTTGGAACACTCAGCTGAATGGGAACCTGGATCTTGGAAACCGTGTGTATCATGGATATCTGTGTTTATCATTTGAACACTTTAACAATAAGTAATAGCCTCTTAATGTCATGTGAATGTTATTTAATTACTTCAATTGTCACACCTATGTATAGCATTATAATGCTGAGCTGCTGAAATACACATATAAAAAAAATAACAATGACCTGTACTAATTTGTATTTAAGTTTTATTTTTGTAATGAAGTGGAAGAATGTGTTATTTTACTGTTATTGTGTTTAAGTGTCAAAGACATGAGTTGTAATTCGTTCACTGAAATGTGGATTTTTTCATGGATAAACATAAAGACACCCTTTTGCAAAGACATTTGATTGATTTAGTTTACAGAAAATTAGTATGTTCTCTGTAAAGCACCTCTATAATACGAGCATGCTTGTCAGCCATATTGAATCACATCACAAAAGCGGCAAATTCATAAAATTAGTTACTTTTCAGAAAATGAAGATACGTTAATGTCGATACGTTTAATAGTACTAATTCGAGGCTGAACAACCGGTTATGCTCGAAGATTTTGAAATCTGAAAAACCGAAAAGACCGTAAATAGTTCATTCAAAAATGAATATAACCCACAACGAGTGAACTGTTTGACGTTGTAGGGTTATGTTTTGGTTGCATCATGGCCACCAACATGTAAACGCGAAAGTACTGTGATGCAAAGTGTTATGCAACTTGTGCGACATGCGTCTGCTAGTTTTATTAAAAGGCCGCCGAAACGACTTTTTAAAAAACGTTTATTTTTATTTTACAATGAAATATAACATTGGAAGCACACAGCTAGCCGCCGGACAATTTCTTACATCTAGCTATGATACGAACACACTGGAACTTATCGACTGACTGGAGCTTATCTTAGAGGTGAAGGCTCCTTGTATATATACTATGTCTAATCAGCTAAGATAAGCGTTATCTCTAAAAGGGAGCGTGAGACAGGAAGCCACGTGCGTTCAAGGTTGCAGACTTGCAGTTCATATAAAGAAGCTATTATTGTTCAAGGTTGCAAGCTTGCAGTTTTACACAGGGGGCCATTGTCTAGTTATAATATAACTTGCTTGTATTATAAAGAACATACAATATGAGAGGAAAATCGAAGAAATGAATAGGGAAAACAAAAAAAGGAACGTAATAATCCACGGCATCGAAGATCAAGGCGAGGAGAGTAATTTACTATTACAAGAGAAAATAAGGGCGACCATCAGAGATATGGGAATAGAAATTGCAATGGAAGAAGAGGTAGTAGAAAATAGAAGACTGGGTAAATACCAAAGCGGAAAAACAAGACCAATTCTAATGGAACTAGGAAAATGGACAAAGAAGATTGAGATTATGAGAGCAACCAAAGAACTAAAGGGAAGAAATATATTCATAGAGGAAGATTACTCAAAGCAGACACAGGAAATCAGAAAAGAATTGATAAGATACAGAAATAAAATAAGAGCACAGGGACATCATGTAATCTTGAGATATAACAAGCTAATAATAAACGGAGAGGAATATTACCTGGAAAACCTGAAAGAAATAGAAATAGAGAAAGAAACGACAACAAAACCGCTGACTGAAGGAACACCAAAAGAAAAGGATAAGATGGGAGGAAGAACATGTAGCGAGAGATCGCCGGAAGAAGATTTACAAGAAAGGATGCGGAAAATAACCAGAACAAATAGAGATACAGGTATAATCCCAAAAAACTCCGAGAGGAAGTAAGGAGTAAGGGAGTAAAAATAAAGACACGGGCAACGAAACGGGACATGAGTAAGGACACGAATATAAACAATACAATAAAAAATAAGGAAAAAGAAATTCAAAATGAAACAATAGGAATAGGAATCTGGAATATAGGGACACTAACAGGGAAAGAAATAGAACTAACAGAAGAAATGGAAAGAAACAACATACAAATCCTAGGAATAAGCGAAACCAAGAAAAAAGGCAAAGGAAATACATATTTAACAAATAAATATATCCTATATTACTCGGGAGTAGACCCACAACAAAAAGCGAAGGAGGGAGTAGGTATAATAATAACAGAGGAAATAAACAAAAGAATAACTGACGTTAAAACAAACCCACGAATAATAGCAATAACCTTAAAACTAGAAGAAACAATCAATATTATACAAATATATGCACCAATAGAAGGAACCGTAGAAGAGGAAATGGCAAACTTTTATGCAGACTTACAACAAATCCAAGATGAACTGAGAGAAGAAAACCAGAAGACGATAATAATGGGGGACTGGAACAGTAGAGTTGGAAATGATCAAAGCAGAGGAATGGGATGTATGGGGGGGTATGGAGAAAGAACCCAAAATAGAAACGGAAAAAAAATGATAGATTTCTGCAGAAGGAATGATATATTAATAGGTAACACACTGTGGGAACAACCATTAGAAGACAGATACACATTTTTAGCAGAAGAAAGAAACGCCAAAAGCTTAATAGACTACATAACTTACACACAGGACTTAACGGAGAAGATTCAAAAAATTGAAACAAGGAAAGAAGCAGAAATAGGAACACAACACAGATTAGTAACAGCAGAATACCAAGCAAGATTAAACAACACCCAAGAAATAAGAAAATATAGTAGTCTAGCAATACATAAACTTAAAAATACAGAGAGCAAAGAAAAATATCAGATGGACACAGACAAAGAATTTCGACGAAAACGGAATATGCAAACAATGTGGACGCTAGAAGAAAGATGGAGAGCCTTCAAGGAAACACTGAAGAAGGCAGCAGAAAAAATATGTGGGGTAAGAAAATTTAACAAACACATGAAAGCGACAAGCTGGTGGACTGAAGAAATAAGAGGACTGGTAAAAGAAAAGAAGGTAGCTTGGAAAAGGTATATACAAACAAAAGAAATGGGAGATAAAGAAGAATACAGAAGAAAGAGACAGAGTGAAAGAAGCAATTAAGATAGCAAAAAAGGAATCATGGAAGAAGATGGGAGAGGGGATAACAGAAGTACACAAAATAAACACAAGGAAATTCTGGACGAGAATAAAAAGATTAAGAGGAGATAAAAGGAAAAGTATAAAAGCAATAAAAAACAATCAAGGACAAATACAAACAGATACGAAGTAAATACTAGAAACATGGAAAGAATTCTACAAGAATAAGTATAATACGACAGTAGAATCGGAAGTCAGTGAAACTCACGAACAAAAGAACCAGGAACAAACCATTAAGAGGGAAGAAGTAGAAGAAGCAATTAAAAAAATAAAAACTGGGAAAGCATGCGGGGAAGACGGAATAGCGCCGGAGATGTTAAAGGGGCTGGGACAAGAAGGAATAGACTGGTTATGGAAGATTTGCAAGCAAGCCTGGGAAGAGAAGAAAATCCCAAGAGACTGGGAAAACAACCTTATATTACCAATATATAAGAAAGGATTACAGACACAATGCGAGAACTACAGGCCAATATGCCTAGCAGAAACGAGCTATAAAATATACACGACAATTCTAGAAAAGAGACTAAGGAAACAAATAGAACTAAAACTAAGCGAAGAGCAAGCAGCCTTCAGACCAAATAGGCAAACAATGGATAATATATTTACAATCAGAAGCATAATTGAAAGAAAAATTGAAGAAGGAGAAGAGCTGTACCTAACTTTTGTGGATCTGAAAGCGGCTTTTGATACAGTTGATAGAGGAGAACTATGGAAGACGTTGAGAGAATTGGAAGTGGACAAAGAATTGATAAATGCAATAAAAAGCACATACGAAACAGTCAGAGTAAAAGTACAACTAGCAGGGCAGATATCAGATGAATTTAAAATGACCAAAGGAATTAAGCAAGGAGACAGCCTAAGCCCTTTACTATTTATAACTCTCATGGACAAGATCATCAAACAAATAAAAGAAAAACACAACCGACTAGATACAGTAATAGGACACAGGAATCTAGAAGCAATAAAAATAAGCAGTCTCTTATACGCAGATGATGTGATACTAATATCAAGCACCAAAAATAAAATGCAAAGGCTGGTAAACGCATGGACCGAGGAGATAGAAAACATGAAAATGGAAATAAACATTAGTAAAACCAAGACCATGATAGTAAATGAAAAACAAAAAGGAGATCAAAACAATAAGGACATAAAATGTAAAAACAGGAAACTAGAAAGAGTATCGACGTATGAATTCCTAGGAAGTATGATAACAGAAGACGGAAAAATGGAGGCTGAAATAGTAAATAGAGCAAACAAAGCGACAAGAATTTACTATACATTAAATAAAACGATACTAGGACACAGAGATATCGACATAGAGGTGAAAAAGAAAATTCACAACATGATAACAATACCAACAATAACTTATGCCTGCGAAAGCTGGACACTTAGAAAGAAAGACGAACCTAAAATAACTGCAATGGAAATGAAACATCTCAGGAAAATGGCAGGAAAAACTAAGTGGGACAGGATAAAAAATGACAACATAAGAGAAATAACTAAACGGGAACCTATACTAGAAAAAATAAAAAAGAAACAACTAAACTGGTACGCGCATACAGTAAGAATGGAACCAAGCAGAATGGCAAAAAGAATAATGGAAGCGGGAAAACCTATCAAAAAACAAAGAGGCAGACCCAGAAAGAAATGGCTGGAGCAAATCAGAGAAATAGGAGCAGAGAGAGGAGCGACAATGGAGGAAATGAAAACAATAGCGAGAGACAGAAAAAGATGGAAAAAATGGATACAGGACTAGAGACCGCCATCCGACGCCGAAAGGCATCAAGGATTAGAAAAGAAGAAGAAGAAGTATTATAAAGGGCTCTAGTTCTCTGAATGATGTCATTTTTTGATAGCGGTCTATTATGATACGTTTTATCGGCCTTTCTCCACTATCTCGAGTGTTTATCACACGTTTTGGGAGTTTTTAATCTAGTCCCCTCCTCAGGGGAATGAACTCCTGGTTAGTCCTGAGAAGGACTGATTTTTTTGTACGTTTTTTATCACGTACACTAGTGCCTACGGGGTTTGAACCCGCGACCACTGATCGCTGCGATTACTAGTCTGACACACTTACCGCGCTGGTGGCCTAGTTTACTGTTTACTAGCAAGATGCCCGTTCTGCGTACGGACTACAAATGTTTGTTTCTTCTAAATCTTAAACGAATTCTGCAGTCGTCGTCGTCGTCGTCCCCCTCCCTCAATACGCTAAACAATATATTTATTTATTTTATTTAATTCTCCTTCTCAACAGGTATACACCCAATTACAGAGAAGAAATTAAAACTAAAAAACATAATATTATAAAGCAAAACTAATAACAAATAATGCATAAACAAAAGCATAACTAGATTACAAAACAGAAAAAAAATAAAACAAAATTATTGTTAAACTAAACATTAATGTAATGAACAACTAATTAAAACACAAAGGAATAAAACCAGTCAGTCATAGTAACTAACTTCTAAATAGTTGTTTTAAATGGCCATCCTTGATAATTTTTAAACATTTTTTGTAATAGCTTTTTAAACTAGACGAAAACAAATCAATATGTTCATATACTGCGTTGGAATGTCGCGCTAATTTATGCAATGGCGAATGCATCAAAATATTGGTTCTGGAAAATGGCAGATAAAATAATGTATTATTTCTGCTGCCAGCTCTAGGAATAACAAAGCTAAACATTTCAATAAAATCTAAATTGCCATCTATTTTCATTTCAATGATCTTTTTGATAAACGTTACCGATTTAACAAATCTTCTTTTTTCTAGAGACAATATATTATACCGACTTAATAATGTGGTGTAAGATGTCAATAAAGGATAAAATCCAGTTCTTCTAAAAGTTAGTATTTTTAAAAACCGTTTTTGGATACTCTCGATTTCGTCTATGTAGCAAGCATATGACGATGTCCACACTAAAGAAGCATATTCCATGATAGAACGAATGTAGCAATTATAAAGTGTTACTAAAGTGTTAATGTTACGGAATCCCTTCGAGTTTCGCATTATAAAGCCTAACATTCTGTTAGCTTTATTTTCATTTTGGAGATATGTTTTTGAAAACTCATTTTATTGTCGAACAGTATTCCTAAATCCACTGTCTCATGCTTTCTATTTAGGTTTACACCGGTCATTATATAGTAGGTAACAAGGAAACAATATTCTTCCGAAAAAAGTTCTCCTTAACTCTTTTATTCTTCACGTATCCCCTGGAAATGTATATGTAATTGCCGTTACCCTTGTATAGATTGATAAAACTATAGTTTTAGTATAACAATGGATAAAATAAAAAAATATATGTAGGTACTTCTTAAATTAATGCTGTATTCATATATTATTGCAGTATATCCGTTTCCATCACAGGGGGATAAAATTTCAGAAATTCTCCTATTTTATTCTAAGAGATATTGAGAAATTCGTGAAAACACAGTTTACCCCTTTTCACCCCTTGGGGGTAAAATTTCTAAAAATTATTTTAGCCCGTTTTATCCTGAAATAAACCCAGAGGGGAAATTAGTAATAGTTTTAACTCCCTACCTTTTTTCAATTTTCCCGTTTTACT
Organism: Agriotes lineatus; assembly: GCA_940337035.1. NCBI lineage: Eukaryota > Metazoa > Arthropoda > Insecta > Coleoptera > Elateridae > Agriotes > Agriotes lineatus. The sequence continues at coordinate 133,763,545 of OW679198.1, read as the reverse complement.
GCTTTAGGGGTGAAATTCTAAACCTTAAAACCTCTTTCTCAAGCTTTGAAAAACACATCTATATGACAAAACAGAATGCTCTAACTCAACAAAAACAGGAGATACAAGGGGTTCTATAATTCACCCCGAATGCAGATTCGCACCTTTAAGGGTTGATTAGGGCAAAATCCTAAAACATTTTTTAGACATTTGCCTTGGATACCCCTGCAAGCAAATACCAAGTCGATATCTTATCGGGTCTAAGAGGTATTGAGAAATTCTTGAAAACACAGTTTACCCCTTTTCAACCCCTTGCAGGATTTTTTTTTCAAAATCCCTTAAACATTTTTTTAAATATTTTAAGAATACATCTATATGCCAAATAAGAATGTTCTAACTCAAGAAACATAGGAGATACGAAGGGTTCTTTAATTCACCCCGAATCCATATTTGCACCTTTAGGGGGTGATTAGGGAAAAATCCTGGAATACATGTCTAGGAATTTGCATTGAAAATCTTTGCAAGGAAACACCAAGTCGATATCTCATCGGGTGTAAGAGATATTGAGGAATTCGTAAAAACACATTTTACCCCTTTTAACCCCTTAGGGGTAGAATTTCAAAAAATCCCTTTTTAGCACTACCTTAGGTAACAAATTGAATCTTCCACCCAAATTTCAACTTCGTAATACCAGTGGTTACGGCTCTGTGTTGATTAGTCAGGGTTGTGACTTTCCTTTATGTATGTATAGATTATTAATACATTATTAGTAACTAGCAGTCCAGTGAGACAAATCTCTCATTTAATAAAACAAAAAAGACCGTCCCGGACGACCAGCGTCCCGCACGTGATTTCTCGAAAACCGGAAGTGTCACGTGACTGAAATTTGGTTCCTGACCTGACATGACCATTCCAAACATATAACTTTAATAACTTTTTTCTCTATCTCTTACGGTTTGGCTGCTGAAACAGCGTCCCGGACGGACGGACGGACAGACAAGTCTATTATATGTATAGATATTACACAAAAAATTATATATAAACATGGCCACAGAAGCAAAGCTTGCGCGTGGCCGTTAAACAAAAAGAACTAACTATGTTCAGTGGCGGTGATATGCATAAGCGGGAATAGGCGTTGCTTAGGGGCCCGGGCCCTTAGAGGGCCCTTTGGGGGGCCCGGTAAGTTCTGCATTCGCTTATTAAATATCTCGATATCTTCTACTTCATTTGGGTATAGATTGATAGCACTGCAACCTCAGTGGTCACACTCGATTTGAGAGCTTTGAAAAACTAACAAACAATTTTGAATTTTTAGAACTGAAAAACGTTTTAAAAATGCAAGACGCTGAACAGGTCCGATGCGATTTGCTTCAGAAAAAGTATTCTGATGTTCTCAATAATAATGTCGCCATTCAGTTTGTGAACGCTATTTTTTTACTAAAAGAGGATTTAAATGATTTCATGAGTGTTCCAGATTTGACAAGTTTATTCCTACAGAAATATACTGTTCTCGAACGCAATTTTGCCGAGATTATTACTGCATTGGTTTTATTCGTGACTCTCCTGTAACATTAACCACAATAGAAAGATCATTTCAGCAAGTTGAAAGCAATAACACATTATTTAAGAAATTCTACGAGCCAAGATAGGCTACATGACCGTTTGGGGTTGTCAATTGAGCAAACAGCATCGTCTGCAATAGGGATCCTGTTGTAAAAATCTTGTGGAACAATTAGCTGTCAATAAGGCAAGAAAGATACATTTCTTATTTCTGTTCAATTTATTTTACGGCGTTTTACAGATATTAATGATACAAATAAATACTAAGTATTTGTTGCTAAAAACAAGGAACTGGAAGTAAAACAATTTCTGAAGGAAAAGATTGATGTAGAGGCAGAAGTAAAAGAAGTGTATATGTTTAATGGCAAAAATGGAAAACCAATCAACATCGTGGAAATGAGCAATTGGAGAAGCAAACAAGAGACCATGGAAAACAAGAAAACATTAAAGGGATCCACAATATACATAGAAAATGATTTGACAAGGTATGAAATAAAAATACAAATCGAACTGATGAAAATTGCGCAAGAGAAGAAGATTGAAGGATATAGGACAAAAATCGGCTATAAAAAGATAGTGATAGAGGGCGCGACATACTTATGGAATGACAACCTACAGGGAATAACAAAACAACCAAAAAACCAGCAATCATAAGTAATAACAAAAGCACGACGGCAAATACGGCAACCAAATATGGAATTGAAAAAGGATACGAATGGGAAAGACAAAAACGACAAAGCGTATTAAATATAGGAATTTCGAATGTCAGAGGCACAAATGCAGAAGGGGCAATCAAAAATCTATTAAGTGAATTAAGAAGATACAACATTGGATTATTGGCAGTACAAGAAACAAATCAAATAGGAAGCAAAATAATAGAAGTAGGAAATTACATATTCTTTAAAAGTGGAGGGCAGATACGGAGGCTAGGGACTGGTTTTCTTGTTAACAAAAAACTTGGACAGGCAGTTGTCGAATTCAGAGCGATATCAGACAGAATATCATACATAAGAATAAAAGGTATAAGCAGAAAATTAAGCATAATAAATGTCCATGCGCCAACGGAGGAAAAAGAAGTGGAGGAAAAAGACATTTTCTACGAACAATTAGAACTAGTATACAACGGGCTCTCCAATTATGATATTAAAATAGTAATGGGTGACTGTAATGCGAAGATAGGCAAAGAAACAATTTACAGACCAACAATTGGACGTTTCAGTAAGCACGACAACACAAACGATAATGGGAAAAGAATAATAGACTTCGCTACAGACAAAAACATGATTATCAGTACCACGCAGTTTGAACATAAAGAAATATATAAAGGGACATGGGTGGCGCCAAATGGGCAAACTGTCAATCAAGTTGATCATATACTGATAGAATCTCAACATGCGAAGTGCATCACAAATGCAAGAAGCTATCGAGGAGCTGACGCAGATTCAGACCACTATCTGGTGAGAGCGACATTAAATCAGGACATAAAAACAGACTCACGGCACAGCAAAATGAAACAAATAAAATATGATGTTGAGCAACTACAAGACCCGGACAAAATAAAACGCTACCAACATGAAATAGACATGCATTTAAATAAAACAAAAGAAGAACGGAGTATAGAAGGAGAATGGAAACGGTTAGAAGAAGCAATCAAGACAGCAGCGAAGAAAGCAATGTCTGAAAAGGGGTCTGACAATAGAAAAACGTGGTACGATTAAGAGTGTATAAAAGCAGTAGAAGAAAAAAGAAGAGCCAGAGAGATCATGATCAGCAAAAATTCTGAAGAAAGTAAAAATAAATACAAAGAAGAAAGGAAGAAAGCAAAGTCAGTGTGCAGGAAAAAGAAGAGAGAATTTAATGAAAATAAGATAAAAATGATAGAAGAGAAGCTAAAAAACATAGAAATTAGAAACTTTTACCAAGATGTAAAGAAGGAAAAAATAGGATACCAAGAAAGGACGACATACTGTAAAGACAAACAAGGAAAGCCAATAGGAAGACCTGAAGGATAAATAGATGGAAAGAATATTTCGAGGAATTATTGAACAGCAGCAAGGATAGGAAGGCAGAAACACCCACAGTAATAACCACGAAGGAACAAGAGCGAGAAGTAAGAGAGATAGAACTACCCAGTAAAGAAGGCGTCATCAAGGCTATAGAAAAACTAAAAAATAACAAAAGCGCAGGAGAAAATGGAATCGTATCCGAAATGGTGAAATATGGAGGCAAAAAGTTACACGAAAAGCTGTGGATATTGATAAAACAAATATGGCAAGAAGAGAAAGAACCGGAAGATTGGTCAAGAGCATTGATAAGCCCCATACACAAAAAAGGTGGTAAAACTTCTTGTGAAAATTACAGGGGAATTGCTGTATTGGATATAACGTACAAAATACTAGCTACATTAATAAAAGACAAACTTAATATTTATACAGAGGCAATTATAGGAGATTATCAGTGCGGTTTTAGAGCCAACCGTTCCGTAACTGACCAGATATTCACCCTGAAGCAAATTCAAGAGAATTTCTACGAATATAACAAGACAGTACATGCAATATTCATCGACTTTAAGCAGGCATACGATTCTATAAATAGGAATAAATTATACGAAGCATTAGAGGAACTGGCAATACCTAGAAAATTAATAGCGTTGGTTAAAATGACACTGCAAAATACTGAGAACATTGTAAAAGTGCAAAGACAAAAATCAAATCCGTTTAGAGTCGAAAGGGGCTTAAGGCAGGGAGATCCGCTGTCAGTATCACTGTTCAATGTGGCATTAGAAAAAATAATTCGAGACAGTAGAATAAGGACAACAGGTACCATATATAACACGGACCACCAGTGCATTGCATATGCCGATGATGTAGTCATTCTTGCAAGAACAGATAAGGAACTAAAGAAAGTAATCCGCAGTTTAAATGAGGAGGCACAAAAAATGGGATTGCGAATAAACGAAGATAAATCAAAATACATGGAAATAAGTAGGGAAGGAAAAATTCAGAAGCTGTAGGATACTAACTGTGAGGACAAATGAAAACCGAGAATTAAAATTCGAAAAAGTGGACAGTTGTGTGTACCTTGGGGCACTAATAACATCAAATAGTGACAGCGATAAGGAAATAGAAGCTAGGCTAGTGAGAGGCAACAAAAGTGAGGGTAATCTATTATCAGTGTTACGAGCAAAACAGATATCGCAAAGGACCAAAGTACGAATATATAGTACAGTGATTAGACCAGCTGTAACATACAGTTTTGAAACCTGGATACTGAACAAAAAAGAAAAGGAGAAATTACTCAGATGGGAAGGGAAAATTCTACGACGGATATATGGAGGACAGAAGGTGGGGGAGATTTGGAAAAGACGAACAAATGAAGAGGTCATGCAAATGTACAAAAACCCAGACATCATAAGCATAATAAAGGCGCAGAGAATAAGATGGATAGGGCATGTCCAACGGCTCCCGAAACAAATAATGACCAAAATTATGTTACGAGCAGGTTTAATAGGGATCAGAACGAGAGGAAGACCTAGGAAAATGGATGGAAGCGGTGGAGGAAGATATAAAGAAGATGGGCGTGCGAAATTGGACAAAAGTAGCAAAATGCAGAAAACAATTGAGACAAATAGTTAACAAAGCCCTAGGCCTACATGGCCTGTAGCGCTTATATATATATATATATATATATGTTGCTGCGTTATTTACAGGTCACGAATCACTACAGCCTTGTAAGGTCAAACATTTTAATTTTGTTAGCAAATAGTACTAGGTTAAAACGATATGTTTCAAATTAAACAATGAATATAAACACTGCTGGCATGTGACTCAATGTGAAAGGATTATAACAGTAATTTAAACGTCAGTGGTCATAAACAAATACAATTTAATAGTTCTTAGCAAGGCCAAAGGGTTAGATTGTCATTAACTAATACACAATAATGCAAATATAGTCTCAAATCAATCCATTAAACGAGCATCCGATTACACCAAAATTATAAATGGGCAAGTGCACGCAGGAGGTGCAATACACCTGTGATATAGTGCGACAAGTGTATTTCCGGTGAACGGGTAATGCAGTGTATGTGTGCGCGGTAATCCCAAGTCGACATCAAGGTGGAAGGACCATCTGCACATAGAACTGCACAGGTTCCAGGCACTATAGCAGGCAGGGAAGCTGGACGACTCGAGCAACTGGTTCTGAACGCTCGGATGCAGACCGCAGGCCACAGGAGAACATGGAGCAGTTCCAATCAAGGGCGAATTCTCCTGATATAACAATAGCCACGTGTAATAGTTGGAAACATCAACAAAAGTTAATCATACCTGTGGCAACACTAAACACTTGAGTTAAACTGGGATATCAACACCAGGAACGAGCAGGGCCTAGGTGCCGTTGCAGGTGGCGTTCCTCCAAATGAATATAACAAGATCACCAGGTGCCGTTGTTTGTCAGGAATCCAAACGCATCCGGACGGGGGTGTGTGTGTCAGCGGTCCTCCAAAACGTGTGCCAAGGGTGTATATTAGTTAGAGAGACCTGTACATGTAATTAAGTTAGCGGAATATGTAGATGTAGTTTTGTAATCATTTAATTAGTTACTAGGTTAATTTTCCCGCTTTATTTGTGTGAGCGTGGCGTGCAGAGAAAAGCCCGCGAAATTACACAATAGATACAGCATTTGTTAATGGGGGCTATTTCCTGCCATATATTCTGGTGACAAGCAATATTTCAAGATCTAGACAGTAACGAATCTTTGTCAAAATTTCCCGCCAATTTAGACGTGTTTGTAACGGCCATTTTACGCAAAACTGAACCTAAATGACTTAACGGAAATTTGCGCCATGTGGCATGTTACGATCCAATTAGAAAGGATTAGCCCGAGTATGGGGGGTTTTTCAACCCTTGTATATAAGCCTTTTCGCGCCCTTGAGAAGGGGCTTCGCTTGGCTTATTTGCGGGTTGTTACGTCTTAAGCCAGAAAATTTGTATCACGTTGTTGTTTTTTTGACAAGCGTTGAAAATAAAACGAATGTTTTTTCTAAGTGTTGTTTGGTTTCTACGTGAGAAAAATTAAGTCAGCTTACCTCGTCATACAAGCGTCTACGATCCTTAGGTGGACAGCATAACACGAGAGGAACACTAAAGAAGCACCAAGCCGCAAACGACAACACCTGTTGATGACACCACGAGCGCCGCCATTGAAATTTGCAAATCTCGAATCGATTCACGATCGATTCGCGCCGGCGCACAGCAGGGAGTCCAGGACCGTATTTCGCATTTGGTAACGTTATATCAGTTATTCTGCTGCATGAATTGCCCGAAAGTTTTTGTTTATTGCCGTTATAAAAGTGTAAGGATTGATTTGAGGATAATATTAAATTAAAGCAATCGTCTCTTTGACCATCAAACCCTAGGAACCCGCGAAATAAGAATAATTTTGAATAAATTTCTATAACCCTGAGATTATTGCATTTCAATTTGAGTCACATGCAGATTAGTTAGTAAACAAATAAGAGCTGTTTGTGGTATCCCAAGGCTGTGCTTCGTAAGCTAAAATTAAAAGTACAGGTAAGGTGTAAAATTTCACTTAGGCATCCCCTTTTGTGCGAGGGCTTAATAAGCAATTAAGTAATTAGCGATTAAACAAGGGGGGGTGTAAATTTAAGGGGTATCACGGCAACTTTTTGGCGCCCAGAAACGTGACGCGTTAGGTCTGAGGGGTAATTTGTTTATATAAAAATAGTAAAAATGAAAATGAATATCAGTTGAGGTCAAAGGGTCAGAATAATATCGAAGATAAAGTAGAGGAAAGTCAAGTAGTACAGGAAAATAGGAAAATGCAGGTAGAAACAGTACAATCAGAGCAACAAAGCATGGGGGGACGAGACGACGACATAAAGAGAATGTTGAGGGAAATAAGTCAGAATATAAATAGTGAGATTCAGAATATGAATAGTAAGATAGAAAAATTTGGTCAGGAAGTTAAACAAGAAATCACACAGGTAGTGAATAAAAAGCTAGATGAAATAAATGATAGGATAGCAGTAAATAACCAGGAACTTAGACAGGAAATACAGCAAAGTGATAAGAAATGGGAAGAATTTGAACTTAAAGCTCAGGAAAGGTGGGAAACAATACAACAACAGTTTATAAAAAGTAATGACAAGATAGAGAATCTTGAAATCAGATTAGATCAGGAGCAGGTTTTAATAGAAGCAAAATTAAACACAAGATGCGAACGGCTTGAAGGAAAAATAAGTCAGGAAGTGCGTCAGGTAGAGATAAATACTGAAAACAAAATAGGGATCGTTAGTGAAGAAAATAAAAAATACATTGGAAAACAGTGTCGTCAAATTAAAACTGAATTAGAAAATGAAATAGGGATAGTTAGGGAAGAAAGTAAAAAATACGCTGAAAAACAGTGTGAGCAAGTTAAGATTGAATTAGAAAATAAAATAGGTATAGTAAGGGAAGAAACTAAAAAATGCACTGAAAAACAGTGTAGTCAAGTTAAGACTGAATTAGAAAATAAAATCGGTATAGTAAGGGACGAAACTAAAAAATGCACTGAAAAACAGTGTAGTCAAGTTAAGACTGAATTAGAAAATAAAATCGGTATAGTAAGGGACGAAACTAAAAAATGCACTGAAAAACAGTGTAGTCAAGTTAAGACTGAATTAGAAAACAAAATCGGTATAGTAAGGGAAGAAACTAAAAAATGCACTGAAAAACAGTGTAGTCAAGTTAGGAGTGAATCAAAAAATAAAATAGGTATAATCAGGGAAGAAAGTAAAAATTACACCGAAAAACCGTGTGGTCAAGTTAACACTGAATTAGAGAATAGAATAGAAAATTTGGGTATGCAGGCGAATAATAGGCCCGAATATAACATGGGAGCAGGACTCATCATATTGGATGATACTACAAACAACCTTAATATTAAATTTTATGGCCATAACGGTAAGCTACACCCAAAGCCTGTCATTAAAAATTTACAGGTGGACTTAGATAATTCGAAAGAGCGGTTAAGACACAACCACAACAGGGTGACTGAAATTAACTGTTTAAAATCCATATTAAAAGGAAGCTCGAATACATGGTTCGAGAGTGCCGAGGAACAATGTTACGATTTCGATCAGTTTAAAGGAATGGTTAAATTAAAAATAGGAGAGGTCACATATAGCAAACAGAATTTTAACAGTACTAGGGAGCAGGTAGTAGTGCGAAGCTTAAGAGTAGCAGACAGGCAGGCAGGTGTTTGTGCCAAGTTCGTTTTACCGTTTATGGGACCGTATGTAGTTCAAAGCAAGTTTCGGGACACATATGAATTGCGATTTCCAGATTCAGACAGAATTAGGGATAAATTTCACTTATCTCAAATTTATCCATATAAAAGCGATAGGGATGAATAAAGTCCAGTGTAAATTGTAATAATAGGTGTAGGTAGATAAACATAGGAAGTAGGTAATCAAAAAAATTATAGGAAGTATTCAATAGAAAATTACTACATTTAGAATAAAAATATTATAACTATGTGTAGCAAAGTAGGAATAAACTAAATAGGTGGTAGGCAGTTAGGTTACACATATAAGATGATAAGAATGGTTATATAAAGATAAAATGGAATAGGGGGGATGAGTTTAAAAAATGAGCAAAATTATAAGAATAAAAACTAAACTGAAACTACTCTAGGTTAAGAAAGGGGCATAGAAACAATATTTGTAAGGGTTAAGTTGTAAATAAAGGAAAGTCAATGCAAGTTTGAGAAAATGTGTGGAAATAATAATTTAGAAGTACAAATTAGAAGGATTTGTTTATAAAGAAGCAGAATGTTAGTGAATTAGGACAAGTGCTTAAAACTAAATTGGCATAGCAGCAGGAAAGGTGACATTAAGTAACGCTGTGTTAAATGAAGGCAGGCATCTGGGAGATGTATAGGTTATATATTGTACTACATGGGGGGAAATAGTTTTTAAGTATAGGCCAATTATGAGCCAAGGTATGAATAATAAATAAAATATAGGAGGTAGCCAGAGAGCACACTATATCGACAGGGGAATATGTTTTATTAGTAGGCCAATTAGGAGCCAAGATATGAATAATGAAAAAAATATAGGAGGTAGCCGATGAGCACACTATATGTATTGTAATACTGGTATGAGAAGTCATGAATGATTGGTATTTATGGGGATGCATTTAACCATAGGCGAATAAATATCTAGACGTCTGACCCATGTATTCATTTTATGGGGTAGTGTGGGAGCCGTTCTAACGACGGCGCCACCGTCGGCCACAATGTCGTAACAATCACCGCGCTACGTCCTGTCAGCATTATTAACTGAGTGAGAACTCAAGCACCTAGGGATGTCCTTTCTCACTGCAAAATTAAAGCTGACATTGACATTGAATTCATTTATGTCACAAACGTTAAGCGTTCCTAGTGTATTATAAACTTTTAAATAGTATTATTTAAACATGCGTCCCCCGGAAAATAAGTGTTCCTACAAAAATTGCGAAAAAAGTCAACGAACTGATCCAGGTCTCCACATGTTTTACTTTCCTGTAAAACATGAAGAAAGATGCAAGCAGTGGGTTTTAAATTCCGGAGGTAAATATAATTAAATCTGTTCACTATGCAAAATCTTTTATCAATAACAATAAAATTGAAACAGCTCTGTTGGAACATTGTGGCAAATAAAACATTTTCAACACCTAGCAAAGTACTTTACACTTTTTCCAAATTATACTTAGAAAATTTGTTTTTGATTTACAGTTTAATATATCTTTTTGTAATTAATTAATATTTCGATATCTTTTTTGTCTAAACTTTGCCTATGCTTTAAAACCAAAGAACATCACAACTTCCAGAAGCGGGGCACAGTTGACTAACAACAGTAAATTGTTACTTTTTTATTTAAATAACACCAAGTTAAAAGCGGCAATTTGATTTTTTCAGGTGGCACGGATTTATTAGATATGCCCCCAAGTAAATTGGGAAAGAAAAAGATCTGTGAAAATCATTTTGAAACTTCGGCCTTTGTGAATGTATTAAAACAACGGCTCAATCGTAACAGCGTTCCTAAACCAATAGAAAATTCATCTGGTAACCCAATTAACAATTCAACTGAAAAAACTGTTTCACCGTGGGAGGCGCTTCTTCCTCAACAGCCAGAGAATGTTCCACAAACTACCATCCGTGATTCTGAACCACGGTTGTTAAGACGTTCCAAAACCCCAAAACATGCTATAATTGATATATCAAGTTTGGTTCCGTCACCTAAGAAAATCTGCATGGATACAACTGCCCTTTCCCCTACGTTGCAGTCAATTTTAAATTCGGATAGGACTGCTCCGAAAACACCAAACACTCCGACAGTGACAGTTAGTTATAAGAAATTCTTTAACTCTCCTAAAAAGCACGCGTTATTAATTTCCGACAGCAAGAAAACCAAAAAAATAAAAGCACAAAGAACCGAAATATTACGTTTGAGAAGAAACATTAAAAAGCTGTCAACACAAACTAGCAGAAATGAGAGAAAACATAATACATTTCTTAAAATGCAACTTTGCCATAAATCTCGCCAACGTTGGGAACCAGAGATGATTAATTTGGCTATGAACATTTACTATTCTTCTCCGTCGTCCTATAGAAATTTGAAAAAGCACGGAGTTATTCTTCCCGGTGTGTAGATTTTACAATCGTACCTTAATAACATAGTTGTTTTGCCAGGGTTCTCAGATGATGTGTTTTTGCGAATTACCAAGAAAGTCGAAAAGTGGACGCAAAAACAACGGCTGTGCGTCCTAATGTTTGACGAAATAGCGCTGAAAAAAAATCTAGACTATAATAAGAAGCACGATTTTATTGAAGGATTCGAAGATCTTGGTGAATTGGGCAGAAGAGAAGAATTGGCATCAGAAGCACTCGTTTTTATGGTCACCGGATTACGAAACAGATGGAAAATTCCATTGGCATATTTTCTAACTGCCAATTCTACAAATTCAGTGCATTTAAAATTTTTAGTTGAAATATTTTTAAACAAATTAAAACAGTGTGGTCTTATTGTCAAAGCTGTTATTTGTGACCAAGGATCTAATAACAGATCAACCGTCGCTAAATTTAATATAACAGCAAACAACCCTTTTTTAAATATCCAAAATGAAAAGTTATACTTTTTTTATGATGTACCCCATCTTATAAAAAGTATTCGAAACCAGTTAATGTCACACGACTTTTTCATAAATAACGAGTTGGTTTCTTGGAAAGTTATTAAGGATTTGTACAATTTAGATAAACAGAGTGGAACAGCCAGATCAATGCCAAAATTGTCGGACATTCACATTTTCCCGAATTCTTTTCAGAAAATGAGATGCAAGTTAGCATTTCAAGTATTTAGCAATTCCACGGCTGCTGCTATCCGAACGGGATTATCAACTGGACAACTTCCTTCTTCTGCTGAACCTACTGCAAGATTTGTGAAGTTTCTTAACGATTTATTTAATTGCCTTAATAGTTCAAATCTCCGCGCAAATAACATAAATCGCGTACCGCTTTCCGAAAAAAATATACATATAAAAGCAATTTTGGAATACGCTCTGAAAGTGTTACCTTCTTTGAAAACAGTTGCGGGTAAAGTACCTCCATGTTTTCTCGGATTACTGCAGTCGGTGAGATCAACTTTATTACTGTATAATGATTTAAAAAATAATTATAACATTGATTATTTATTAACCAGACGTTTAAATCAAGACGGTTTAGAAAATTGTTTTTCAGTAATACGGAATAAGGGGGGTTTTAATCATAACCCTACTTCAAAATCCTTTAGATTGTCTTTTAGACACTTATTTTGCGCAAATCTAAAAAAGATTAGTACAAGTTCTAATTGTGAAGAAGATGAAAGTGATTTTATTTTTAATAAATATGACACACAACCCTTAACCACGGCTTCCAAATCAAATACATCATGTCGTCTTTTAGAAAACGTAAATCTGAATCTAAACAAAATGTCGTTAAAAAATGCTACATTAGAAAATTGTTCAGTGAGATATACTGCTGGATTTATTTTACGTAAATGTTTATCTAAATTTAAGTGCAGCAAATGCGAAAACGGACTAAAAAGCAGCTCTGTTATGAATGAATCTACTGAAGAGCTTATTAAACAAAAAGCTTATCAAACTAGCACTAATTTAGAATTAGGTAACTTATGTCCGCCCTCAAATTTAACAAACAACGCAGTACTAACAACTTTGAAGGTCTTTGAAGAAGTCTACCCAAAAATTAAACATAATTATAATATACTTAATAATTTATATAAAGTTGCAGAAAAACAAGTTAAAAAAATGTTTCCTGAATTCTTAACTTCTGTTGAAAATGATGAGTGTGAAGACCACCGCAAATTCATAATTAGGTATGCTTTAAGTAGAGGGAAGTGGATGGTTCTGGAACCTCCCCCCACCACTTGGCCTTGAGTTCAAGGCCAAGGCCACGTTCAAGCCCAAGGTCACATGCAAGGCGAGGCCACGTGCAAGCCCAAGGTCATGTTCGAAGCGAGGCCACGTTCGGAGCGAGGCCACGTTCAAGGTCAAACCCGCGTTCGAGGTTGAGGCTACTTTAAAAAAATTCAAGGTCAAGATCGCGTTTACGGCCAAGGGCATAGAAAGAGTTAAGTAGTGCTTAGAACAGACTGCGCTTAACATATTTATTTAAAAAATTAGGCATGAAGTAAACGCCTAGGATACTTCATGTCTAAATTATGACTCGACTAGGATTCGAACCTAGGTCTCCCTGTATATCCGCAATCTGCAGCCGAGGGTATCTTTACCTCTAGACCATCGAGTCTGATAGAAGATTTGGTTACTCATCCAGAGCACCTTCGTAGAGTGAAAGATACACATAATTTAATAAAAAAAGTTATATTTAAGATGCACATACAAAGAGTAATTACAGTAGTGGCTAGACTAAATGATTATAATACCAACAGATTAAGAAATACGTTACAGACATACACATTAGAGCGAATAAAATAGTGCTTAAAACAATAGTAGATATACAGCAGGAATTATCCGCGGGCGAGAGCAGCTTCTTCAAGACATCAGGTTTATTTTTTAGCAAAATCGTTTGCCAATTCGTATCTACCGCATATGAAGGGAAATGGTATTTTATCTTGAACGTTAAAACGTTATGTTCAGTAAAGTTGTTCACTTCTATTTTAAAAACGGAAATAGTTGTCAAGGAACTGGTATCCATTTTACGCCACGTCACGTTGTGCACTCCATCATTGTAGGCGAAAGAAGCTGAACTGCACCGCGGCGGTTGAAGGACGTAGAGAATCCCATCATGAACTGCAGCGAGAGCAACCAAAAATTGTATTGGTAGCATGTTCAACAAGTCGATGGCAACTAGTGAATGGTTTGGCGCCGCACTTTGCATCACTTATGACAACAGCAACCTTTTGTTTTGTCGGCCGCACCCGTTCCATTGTTGCCAGCCACATCTACTCCTGGGGAAAAATGCAACGCATCGAAGTTGATAAGTCAAGTCTTCGATGGTTTGTAATTGCTGGTAGACCTTGGCAATTTTGCAGTTGGGTGACCAACGGAGGTGTTCAGATAGGGGTTTGTCATTGCGCTCCCAACCAGAAATTTGAACTCCGCAGTAGAAACACTGTACACAATTAATCGTGTCGCTGATGCAAAAGAAACCGGCACCTGCTAGCGATTCTGGAGTTTGACCTCGACTCCAATCGCCGAATGTTCGTAGCCGTTTGGAGTAGCTCCCAAATTCTGGATGTCGAGGTTCTGAGCTCATGATGGCAACTAACTACGCACACGTTTGTGAAAGTTTTATATTCTACAATTCAAGGTCACAATCTCGAAACTTTAAAATAAAACCACAGAAATATTTCTAAATATATTTATTTATTTCCAAGTATAAGTTATATATGTAACTTCCCCATCCTCCAGTAGGCCTAGGTACCGGTCCACTGGCTTGAAGATGTTGGTCTGCCACCACACAGCTGACGATCCGTCGAAGACTGCAAGCCACGTCCGTAAGGTGGTCGTCTCCGCTAGGGTCTCTCCTTGTAGGTTCAAGGCGTACTCCATTGTGACCACTGCCTGGAGAGACCGTTGAGAGGATGCTGGAGGGCAACTAGCCAAAAACCGGCGAAAATGACGGTAAAATTGTTCTGCATTCTTAAAGTTAGTTGCCATAGCTGCTTGATGATTATGGTAGGTGCTGGAGGATTATGATGACTGTTACAGAAAACAGGCAACTTAATATAGGAGCGTAGTCAAGGATGGGAACGTAGAAGGTCAAGGGTCTTACCTTGAGATTCACATATAAAGCGTAACGTTTTTCCACCACGGCTACCAGTCATCATGCCTGATATTGTTGTTGATGCGCTCTTTGAAGATGCTCCTACATTTTACAAGGAGTTTGAATACTTCATCACCTCCGAACCGAGACCTCCATCAGCTCGTCAACTCCAGGCTGCCGTAACAATAGACTATTCCATGAGTCTTGGAAGCGAGCGCCTATGGCAGTCGACCCTCCTGAGGACGCTACCCACCACATACGAGGGTGACCCATTCCTGTGGTGGCGGCGGCATGTAGAGGTCCCCATCCAGCACTTTCTCGCTCGGCTAGCAGATGGGGATGTAGTGTATATTACTTATTGTTGGCTTAATTAAATATATGTATATAAAGGGGTCTGTGTTTTATTGCACTCCTAGCGACGTCTATGATTATTGATATTTTATAAGTAGAAGCCCACGCTTTCAGTATTCATATCCAGTTCGACGCTTGAGCAATGCCTATCGATAAATTTGGTAAACATATGCATGCGAATTCCACGTCACACCCGCAGGTGTTTGTGGTTGAAGAGCTAAGCGAGCCTTTATATTATGAACGAGATTTACAACTAGTATCCATTGCCGTCAATGATGATAGATGGTACATCCTAGCGCATGGTGACATCGAATATACTATTCCCTTCCGTGAAGCTGAAATAACAAACGTCTTACTTTATCCCGAAAATACCGAAATTTATATCAACAGGTTGGGGTCATATAAATTACACGAAATGATCGGGAAGACATTAAAAAAGGGTGATATGCTAAAATTTTGGGCAGTCAAGCCAAATATGTTATATGTGGAATTTCAACTCAAGGTTCCCATAATTGTTGAGTCCAAAAAGGTAGTGCAGTAAACATGACTTCAAGGTCGCGTTTACGGTCACCTCCTACCACATATAACCTTGGAAATGTGAAAATAAAAGCGCGTAGAAGAGTCGGCAAGGGTAGTAGCATCCGATAGTCGTGCAGAAATGGAAGCCTTGTTGAAAGCTATTGAGGTAGTTCAGAGTAATAAAGCAAGAAAGCCGCAACCACTGTTCTGTCCGGAACTTCTGAATAGTAGGACGTACAAATTAAATAAATCAAGTTCTAAGTACGTCAGTGTAGGGTTTGATTGGAGTTTGCAATTTAACCCAAATATTATAATACGGGGTGCCAAAAATGACTGGGTGCAGTTAAATGAATGGGAGTGGACAGCCCTGATTGCAAATCAAGGAGTGATTTCCAACTACTTCTATTCTCTCGACGGTGAGTGGCCTGCTCTGGAAATAGGAAAGAAGAGCATTGTTTTTGAAGCGATCCAGACAAGGAAAATAATCAAATTGGAGGAAGTGGGCTTGTCAGAGGTGCGTTTAGCGAGCGAAACTGTAGAAGAATTGTGGCGCTTGCAGAAACTCGTGGAAGCGCGATTCGCACAATTAAAAGCGTTACACTTTGAGAGTTTCTATAAAGAAATAGTAAAGGGTGTAGCAAACCTTTGTGGAGACTGTTTAGTAAATGTATGGTCTGAAGTGGAAGCCCTGAGTCGTCAGTTGGCAGTGTAGTCATGTGGATGAATTATAGAGAGGCTGCTCGACCGGCTGCAAGAGACGTACCTAGTGCGGTTGAACGATTAGTGAGTTCGTTAAAGGATTTAGCTTTCGAAGCGTCGCACGAAGTCGTATATGGGTTAGGACGTTCCGGATTCAGTGACGAAAAGTTGTATAAAAAAGAAAAACAGTACAAAAACGGTGCAGCTGTCGGTCAACTATTTTTAGACGGAGCCATAAATGAAGGCCTCCTTGTAGATTTAATGGATAGTCTTGGCCTAAAATGGCATATGTGTGAAGTAAAAGCCTTTATAGAGAGGAAGGAAAATGAAGAAGAGCGTGCAGTTTGACGACTCGAAGAATAAGATGTACAATTTGCATACGTGGACGTATGCGTTTCGAGAAGCTCGGAGAGGACGGTGGGAACGAGAAGCTGTGGATAGGTTGCGGTTCCATCGGAGGATACTTACTATGGATGAAGTACTGCGAGACGTCTTGTGCGCCGAACATAGGCGAACAATTTATGTAGAGCGCTTTTCCACTAGTACGTAGATGTTTAATCCGTGTAGTTAAACGGTATATTGTAAACAAATAAAAAAAAACAATAAAAATTAAAAAGGTTGTTTTATTCCATTATGTAGTGATTATAAATATGATACACGTTAGATAAAGCGCAATAACAAATCGGTTTGGAATGATATAAACAAGCGGGTTGTGATGGGGTGAGGGCTGGCCTTTCTTCCACTTCGATGATTGGGATGGTAGTAAAGCGGCGTAGAAAAGTTGCCTTTTCTCGACCTTTCACATATATTTCGGTGACACCTTGCAGAAGACGTCGTAAGATTGCAGGAAACATGTATGCTGGAGTAAATCCCTCATTCCAGTCGATGCAATGGTGATTAGTCATTACCCAGTGGGCTTGTTGTTGTAAATGAGGTGTTAAGGAATGGAGGGCGAAAGGGGGTTTAAAAATGTGGTGAGATACTGAGGTACCGTCGTAGGAGGCCAATTCTTTTGGGGTAAAGTGCTTATCGGACGTCTTAAAACCTTGAATATCGATAATGATCTTCATCGTATTAGGTATAGAGAGCATGGTCTAGTTACGCTAAAAGTCGAGGTGCAACTGAAGTGTTTTGCGAAATTACAGTTGTTTAACTGCTTTTGACAATGCGTTGTAAGTAAAAACCCGATCGTGAAGAACGAGACAATACGCAGTTGTGTTGGCTGGCACGTTAGCGGAAGTTTCAAATTCAACACGAAAAACGACAGCGTTTGCATGAAGGTAGTCTTTTTGATGGGAACAATCGATTACAACAATGGGCGCCTTGTCTGCAAAGTCATGGCGGGAGAAGAAGGGCTCATCGATTTTGCTATAATAAGATGATTGAAACTTGGAATACATGTCGTATAATGTTGCGTAATGATTGAGTGCATAATTGTTATGTAAATTGTCGTATGGGAATCGTTCGGTGTTCAGATAAACTCGGAAATTAGTAAGACCAATTTTATCGAAATTAGCATTGTCCTTAGCGATTAGCCCCGAACGACCTGATTGAAACCCTACGATGACATATCTGGGGGTTTGTAATTTTGTGCTTGTAGCGATAGCGTGAGAATGTTGAGTCACAGCATGAACACCGGGTATGATATGAAGCTGCCAGCTGCGAAATGCGACTTGAGTGTCAATATTTTTATCGATGTATTTGGTCAGGGCTAATTCTTGAGCAAGACCTGGAGTGATATGAGGAACCTTCCAATATAGTTTGTCAATCGTAACTTTAGCCGTCTCCCCTACGGTAGCACTGAATACGGCGTCGGCATCGGTATTGCTGCGAATTAATACGAGTTCTTGTCGGATGTTAAGTATTACTTTACCATAATCTTCAGCGAATCCTAACAGCATTCTCAACGGTATGCAGGCACTAAAGTTACCTTCCTGATCGGTAATGGGAGGATCGCCGCCGGCAAACCAACCTGCATTTTGAAGCTTTTTAACGTCAGCGGAACTGTAGGACACATATCCCTTAAGAGTAGACGTAATACCAGGTTTGGTGACAGAGTCGACAACGACGCCATTGATTTCGTATCGGATTTCGCTAAATAAGTGAGCCAAACCATTGTTAAGGAATTTAGCCGTTGTAACTTCACCGTTTTCCTTCCGCAACTTTCCCTCTAGGTACAGATAGCTCAGGCCGGGAAGAGTTGACATATCTTCGGGAATTGGAATTCGAATTTCATCGTTATAGTCAAAACGGTTTGTATACGGTTGATGTGTGTGCAATTGATTGCTAATGATAGAAGTGTCGACGAGGACTCGCTCTCCAATATTTAAAATACTCATTACACTATTGTAAAGCCTAAGGACCGCAAGAAGTCTCTGTTTGCTTTAGTTAGCTGCGTGGTGGACGAAGCCGTACTGATCTTACTAGGGTGTGGGCGACGATTCTTATAGGAAGTAATACAGGGGTGGTACGGAGTGGTGAATCGAAAACCCATTACAGTTTCTTTAAATGTAATGTTACCGTAACGGTCTCCTTACTAAAACTGACAGGATTATCCGATTGGTCTAGTATTTTAATAGTTAAGTTAGTGATCTGTTTCGTGCTGATCGGTAGATAGATGACAGGGTTAGGGGTTTCCACTATTTTGTACCCGGGTGGTGCTATGAGGAAGAATTGGTGAATGATATGGCCGGGCTTACCATTTTTATATGAACCAACGGAGATGTTGCAATGAATAAGAATCGAGTTGATGTTCAAAATTTTCGTAACATGTTCAGCTGTGTGCCACCTATCTGCAGCATAAACTTTTTTCTCAAAGCCTAACATGTCCCGGATAGTATTGTCGCTTTGAAAGTCGATTGGAACGGTGGACTTTATTTCGGTTTTTAAGGTGCTGTTGTTTCCACGTAGCAGTACCTGTTTAACACCCACATCAGAATCGAGTTGGTTATGTAAAAATTCAGCAATGTCGGTAATTTCATATGCTCCCTCCGGTATAATAATAGGAGGTTCTCCAACAAGATGAAATTCATTGTTGGGAGGTCTAACGTTTGGAATAGTATAGTAGGTTTCGAAACTTAACAATCCCAAGACGTATTCGCTACCATCGTCTAAAAAAATGGGAGGGTCAAAATTTGCAGTAAGAACAGATGAATTTCCCGTAAGAGTGAATATACTGGACATGATGAAGCGCGGCACTTAAACTGACGACAAAAGCGGTTTTGCAAAGTTATATAAGAATTTGAGACACAAATGTCCACATGTGTATGATGCGAGTTTTTGATATCTATTAGAGTTGTACATAATTGTGTTGTTGCTACCATCGCTGCGAAAGTAGTTTACTAATTCGGGAGGAGGTTGTAAGGGACCTATGCTATCGAAATACAGAACAAATCGATCAGCTTTAACGTAGGCTGTCCAATGTGTGCCAGGTCCAACATCATCGTCTAAGTTAGTAACACCACATTCTCGTTGACGAATTTTGTCAGGTAGGGCATCTCGCATACATATCCCCCTAAAATGGGGAATTTCTAAGCGTTTAACGTACTGTGCAATATCGATGTTCGTCAACGCTCGGCGTGGTAGCTTCAACGGTAGTTTTTTGACTGATACGGTCGTAGATATAGCCCTTTTCCTCGAGCAATGGATTCCATAGCTTTGTTATGTCGCTCTTTTTCCTGGAGATCCTTTTTAGAAGCCTTTGAGTCGCCAACCGCTTTAGCGACTGCTGCAGCACCGCCTCCGAGAGACCCCAATGCTCCTAATGCAGCAAGTATGGGTACAAGCGGCAATATACCTCCTCTCTTGGGAACAGGTACTACTCTAGAACGAATTCGGCGTTTCCTTCGCGATTTAAAAACGACCGCGCCTCCAATACGTTTACGCCTACTACACCTTGTACGCTTCCGTTTTCTAGATACCCCCGTACCAAATTTTTGCGCAATACCGGCAATAGGTAGTGCACGCTTTCGTTTCCGGGAGACTCTCACACCAACAGTGGGTTGTGTACGCTTCCGTTTTCTAGATACTCCCGTACCAAATTTTTGTGCGGCAATAGGTAATGTACGCCTTCGTTTTCGGGGGACCGTCACACCAGCAGTGGGTAGTGTACGCTTCTGTTTTCTAGATACCCCCGTACCAAATTTTTGCGCGGCAATAGGTAGTGTACGTCTTCGTTTCCGGGGTGTTTCCATAGCAGCAATGGGTTCTGTACGCTTCCGTTTCCGGGAGACTCCCATGCCGAGTTTGGTTTTCCCTTTCATAATCCCTGTAACAGCAAGAGCTGCCGCTCTTTCTCCAAGAGTAGAGTCTTTTGCTTTAACGCGTTCCCAAGCTTTCTGTGCAAGAACTTTATCCGCCGCGTGACGTGTCGAAAGATTGCTGGATTGTGAGTATGCGATGTCGTGTTGCTTGCAAGCCTCGTCCAGAGGGTTTCTTCCTCGATCACCTCGAGAAAGTCGTTTGTTTAAACGAGTGCCAGGTCCGCAAAACTTGTAACCTGGTATATGTAATTCGAAAGGCAACTTGTCAATAAGGGTGTTCAACAAACCGCGACCTTTCCGTCTTACGATTCGACGACGACTACGAGTTTTACGTCTAGTATAACTCATCTTAAAGAAACGCTCGTCGAAGAGCGACTGACGATGTGAAGCTCAAAGGGGTAGATATATACTTAGCACAGCGCGGTTAGAAGCTAGTTCGCCCCCGTCCGAAAACGATGAAGAACGTCAAACTTGTGAAACAAAAATGTTCGCTGCCGGTAGTAAATCATACAGTAAATTCCATGTCACAGAGGTTCAGACGACACGGCACTTTACTGGGTATAGGATGTAAAAGGGGTTTGATCATTGGTCCTTCCGGCTCTGGGAAAACCAATGCGATGATCAGTCTTTTGGTGCACCGCAATGGGGTGCGGTTTCACAACTTGTATTTGTATTCCAAAACCCTTGACCAACCTAAATACAAATTTCTGAAGATACTTCTGAAGTCACTAAAAGAAATCGGATTCTACGAATTCAGCGAGGGGTGTGAGGTTATCAAACCACACGAGGCGAAAGAAAATTCTGTTATTGTGTTTGATGATGTGGCATGCGACACTCAAAGCATAATTAGAGATTATTTTAGTTTCGGACGTCATCGAAATATAGATTGTTTTTACCTCTGTCAGACTTACTCATCAATCCCGAAACAACTGGTACGAGATAATGCGAATATCATAATCGTATTCCGGCAAGACCACACCAATCTTAAACACATTTACGATGATCATGTAAACACAGACATGTCATTCGAAAAGTTTAAAAACTTATGTTCCCACTGTTGGATCAAAGATCATGGATTTTTAGTTATCGACAAAGAAAGCGAAATCAACGCCGGTCGTTATAGAAAAGGGTTTGACAGTTATTTCACTATATAGGCATGGACCACTGCTGTACAAATTATTAGTCTACGAACAACGACAGTAATAGCAACATGGACAAACGGTTAGTAAGCGATCTTATTAAAGCTAGAAAGGCTGTCAGGCGGAAATATGAAACTTTAAAAGCAGATATCGCCGAATCGCGGACGGCTCTTGCGGAGCAATTTAAACCAATTTCCCAACCACTCACGGAATTGCTAACATCCATCAAGCAAGAAGGCGGTCAAACAATACAGCAAGAAGTAGGACCTATGCTGAGAACCATCAAACGACGAGTGTCCACACCATCTATCCTACCCCGTCCGAGAAATGGTAAAACCCCCGTACGAGCGTCAACCCCCGACATTGCCATTCCCGGACCATCGACTTCAGCGTTGGTAACATCCACACCTAGATTTCTTGACAGAGAAGTATTGTATGAGAGTTTACCGGATGAGGAGCAACAGGTGGAGGCTCAAGAAGAAGCGGCAATTGAAACTTCGTTAGCAGAGGCTAGGGAAACCGTGCGACAAATGATGGAACCGGAAGTTCTAGGGGAATACCTGGAACAGTTCTCAGGGTTAGCTAGAAAATATATCGAGGGAATGATACGAGATACAGAGAGCAAGTACGATCTCCACTATGGAGTTCGATGGGACATAGACACTGATAAATTTGCAATTGGAAATAAACAGCTTACTTTTGAGGGTCAGGACATGGTTATTACAGATCACGGAAATAGAATAGTATACAAAGGCACCCCCGGCTTTTACGAATTAATGTTCTTAAAGAAACCGATAACTTATACAACCAAAGACCATGAAAATTACTATGACATAGTGAACCGGTCCGCCGCAAATCGTAAGAACTACGATCCAACCCAAGGGATAAGCGGTAACGCCGGCTCAAAATATATGAAAATAGTACGCCCCCTGGCTACCTCCTCCGGCATTAGACAACCTACCAGAGCCGCATCGAGAGTGCAGCGTACCGGAAGGGGGTTATTAACAGTAACCAATAAAAAAGTGGAATTTGTTCCTTGGAAAGATCCAAATTCATTAGTGGATCGTCTGCGCATATTACTAGCCTCTCAGGTAGCGGGGCACACCGGCCATTCCAACGAAATCGTAAGCATCACCCAAGCTCTACGAGAAGCAAAAATAATTCACTAAGACGAGTACAAAAGCAGAGGACCTATTGAATTACGATCAGAAGGTGTTAGACGATAGAGTAATGCCCATAGACAAATTTGGACGCCACTACCATAGCGCGCGCTACGGTTCTCATCGCAAACATATCTTTATGAAAGTTCAAAATGTAAAACGACTCCATATAGAGGTACCACTGCTGCTAGTGGGGCGTGGTTATGATGAAAGCGGATATTCCAAAATTTTCGGTAATAATGAGTACATTTTTCCTTTAACGATCGGTGAGATCATAAGTGTTCAAGTCAACGGACCTTTGGTAGTATCACACATCAACGGCATCAAACACGACACGCTTATCGGTAAGACATTGCGGCGAGGAGATAAACTGAAATTCGAATCCATAAACACTAAGTTATACGTGCAACTGCTGCTTAAATGTCCCATAGCAGTCGATACAGCAACATTCGGCAATGAGTCCTAAGGAGGATCTAGTTGCAGAACTTCACAAACCAGCGCGAAGAAATTTCAAGAGACGACGGGTGATTCTCAAAGGATTGCATGATTTACTACAAGCGGATTTGGTGGAGATGCAACCATATGCACGAAGCAATAAAGGTTATCGATACATTTTAGCTGTTATTAATGCGTTTTCTAAATACTTGTGGGCTCTCCCGGTAAAACGGAAAACGGGAAAAGATGTAGCAGCAGCTATGCGAAAAGTTCTTGCTAATATGAAGGTATCTCCAAAAAACGTACAAACCGATTTGGGAAAAGAATTTTATAACAGCGATTTTCAAGCATTGATGCGACGTTACAAGATAAATCATTACAGCACGTATTCAACTATGAAAAGCAGCATCATAGAAAGATGTAACCGCACCCTTAAGAACATGATGTGGAAGCAGTTTAGTTTGCAAGGGTCCTACAAATGGTTGGACATTCTGCCCCAACTTTTAAGCAAATATAACACAACCAGGCATAGCACAACAGGTATGAGGCCGGCTGAAGTTAATCTTAAAAATGCCAAACGTCTGTTACACACCGTGTACAGCCACACAAAAACTGTAGATCCGACACCTCAAAAGTTTCATAAAGGAGATTCTGTACGCATTAGTAAATATCGCTCGATATTTAGCAAAGGCTACACACCCAGCTGGAGCAACGAAATATTCAAAATAGCCACAGTGCGACTTACAAATCCTACCACCTACAGACTCACCGATCAGGAAGGGCAAGAAATCAAAGGTGGATTTTACGAGCACGAATTACAGAAAACCAAACACTCTGACGTATACCTGGTAGAAAAGGTGTTGAAGATTAAGGGTAATCAGCTTTACGTAAAGTGGTTGGGATTCGATAATCGTCACAATTCCTGGATATCCAAAAACAATGTTGTATAACTTATTATGATTCTATAGAACTCTTTCAATAAAACACTTTTTTTGTTTTACTACCATTTATTTTCTTTAAATAAAAACTTTTTATGTTTTACAGTAATTTATTATTGTAAATGCTGAACATGAGTGACTACAGTGTTAAATAACAAATATACTTGGTAATGCGGACCCAAACAATCAGATTTTTTGTAAAATTTAACTTACTACCTCTATCATACAAGCTAGTGTTCTTAACCTATACTATAATTGCATATACAATAACTAAACCTACAAAGTACAAGAAAGCCGTGTAGGACCTCTGCTGTTAAGTAATAACGAATACTGTTCCGCGAACATATTGCTACACCATCGTTTCGGCAATGCGCAGCAAGTTGTCTAGACGACTGTAATCATCTATGTCACGGTGACCCCACGCTAAGGTTTTGGTAGTATTAGGAATAAGGAAGCGTTTATCATCTCGCGAAGAAAGCGCCACCTTATTCATTAATTCGGTGTACATAGTGTGTAAACGGGAACGAAACACATACATCTGACAAAATACAACTTCCCTCTTGTTTTCGACTACAGATTTATAAATTTCGGTGGTGAGGTGATTCCAAACAGCACTCTTTCTAACTCCCTTCGCCTTTTTGTCTTCTTTACCAACAGCGTTTACACAGTATGTTTTTGCACCGACCCCGTAATAGCTACACACAGCCACCCCCGCGTACTCATCCTTAAATTTGCCAACAACGGACTTGGTTCTCGAAATTCCGTGCAGACCATTCTTGTAATTTGATGTATCAAAGAGATCAAGGTGCTCTTGCATGTCGGCGTAAAAATTTTCAGTAAAAATTTCCAGGATGAATGAGTCCGTGTCCGAATAGAGTAGAGACACATTACGGCCGTATTTATGCTTCAAAAATTTGTAATAAAAATCGTACATTACCGTTTTCAAAAGATCTAAAACTGAGAAACCAACATAAATGGGTTTGTTATATAAAACCGATGTTCTGTTCATTTCCACCGCTATTAAATTTTCCCCAAACCGAATTCTATCTTTAAAGTTAAGTTTCGATATCAAAGCTTCTGCCCCCATTCTATTACCAATTTTCTCCCAATGACTAATTAACTTTACAAGAACCCTTTTGTCCACGTTTTCCATGGTTTTACCAAAGACGCTATTGTTAGCTAGTTTGAATGAATTTCGATGAAATTCATTGTCAGACTTGTTACGTAATTTTGTGTTTAAATCGATGTAGGATCTGAGCCAAGGAGATTGTCTAAATTTAAGTATTTTATGTGTTTTAACCAAAATCAAACCAGCCTCTAAGCATTGCCTCAAATTTCTGTAGTGAATAATATAATTGTGTTTGTCATACAAATTTGGAATTAATTTTGCATTTTTAAATTTTCCCTGTGGAGGCACCAATAGCTCGGGGCAAAAGGGAAAGTCATTGTGATCGTCATGTAAATTTACGGGGTACCGCAAGTCAACTTCCAACACGTACCCAGTATCTGAGTCGTCCACAATTTTAAATACGTCAAAACTATCAATTTGGTCGTCAGTCAACCAAACAAATCCACCTTGCGGTAGAAACTGCCTCATACTATGAGCATACAAATTCGTGGCATCCAAATAAACAATAAAAGAAGTGGGTTTGAAAGCGTCATAGTTACCCGCAAATTTATTGTTGGCAATAGCCTTTCGCCCGACGCAAGTACTGACTCCTCCACAAATACCCTTTCTAAAAAAGTGAAACATATCCATATCCGTCAACAGCTCCAACTCAACCCCCGCATATTTTAACATGGCGTCCCAACTTAAACCGGGGGCGGTGAAGTACTGCGCCGGATCTAAATTATATTGATTTAAATAAAAATTTCGAAAGTTTTCGAAAACGTCTGCCAATATAAACACGTCACATTTGAGGTAAACATCGGAATAGTCGCCCAACGTTTGACATTCGAAAGTTTTCCAGACCTTAACGGCGCGTTCGTAATCGACCTCAGTAATATGCGTCTCGGTTAAATGATCATAAAACTGAGCGATTGTGGGCAACGCCGGCTCGTCTAATTTTGTAAATGAATCCAGATACGAATAGGGAAACACACCTTTCTGTCTCATCAGTTCGAATTTGATGTCATGTCCGAATTGCTTATGAATTTCAACACACTGATCATCTGATAATGTGGCGGCCAGCGATGCTAAAGGAGCACTTAAAAATCTGTAACTATCTAAAAATCGAATTTGCATATAAACGTTTTTTCGTTTTCCGTCAACAACGACTTCATCTACCCAAAGACGTTTACCAAATGAAATATATTTTTCCTTATTTTCCGGAATGACATCAAGCTCCTCGTTATTTTGAGCTAACTGTTTGACAAAAAGGTGGGAATCGTAATTTAAATTGTGAAAAAATACGGGAATAAAATTTGGAAGTTTATAATTCAGATTGCAATTGGAATGGGCAGCTCCCCGATATTCTCCGGTCAAATGGTCGTGATCGCGAACCTTTACGTCCCCCTCTCCAAAAGGACGATTGCAAATATGACATGAAGCAGCATCCTTAAAATTTTGAATTTCTTGCGGAACCAGAGGCTTGAGGGGTACAACATGCTTTAAACTGTTGGAATATAAGGCGCGAACGTCTCTGTCTAGACGCTCAACAAACACGTCCACAGCATCCTCGCCCCTATAAATTTCGAATTTGGATAGAGTATCATCAAAAGAACATTTCAAATAATACGCGAAAGAATACGGTTTGTGCTCGCACGTTTTGATCGTATATGGTCTTTCGCGATCCGGCTCCTGATCCCCACCATCGACAGGTAATAAAACGGTCTCGAAATCTGCGTAGCAAACATAGGGCAGTTTCAATTGCTTATGATAATTATCAAATTTAAGAATGTTCTGGGGCCTCACCTCCCCACACTTATCCGTGATCGGCTCTGTCGTAGGCAACTTTGTGCACACATGATTACAGTCAAAAAGCTTATGGTTCTCCAGATGGGCATCGGTGCGAAAGTAATTTAGACAACCATTACAAAAATGTTTTGCATTTTCCCTAGCCGTTATTTGCCGCGAAACTAACCTAGACAAATTGGTGATCCAACAGTAGTGGTTATTACCTTCGCCATCTGTTAGAAGCAGCAAATTTATATGTCCGTTTTTTATATGTCCGTTTTTTATATGTGGCGAATAGTACAGAGGTCCCACAACTTCATATATGGTAATATCGTTTTGAAAAGTCTTTTCCAACGCGTATACATTTATAGAAAGTTGAGGGTTATTTTTTTCAAATTTAGAAATATCGCGCAATCTAACGGAATTCAATGTCCTTAAAATTTAAAAACTCGCTGCAATCTGGATACGAACTCGTTCGATTAGACAGTCCATCCGGTTCGCAGATGGCCGAGGTTACCGCCCACCCGAAACAACGCTCGTCATCGACGTTTTGGACGTTCACGATCGCTTTCTTGGACTGAATCTGCTTCGGGAGCGGGATATACGAAGACGCCCGAAACGGATTGAATTTATTTATATTTAATTCTAGGTACAGCAACTGCTTCAAAATCCACCCTGTAAACATTTTGCGGTTAGTAGCATTAACAAGAATTACAGTTGTAATACACACCTGAATCGCGTTCCTCAAATTCGGACACCTTCTGGTCCAATATCCCCGTTAAATTATCATATAATTCGTTCAAGTCTGTACCGCGAGTAACCACCTCGTTGGTCGTATTAAAACTTTTGACGTCTTGTACATCTTGAGTCTCCAAAATAAAATACCCGAAAAGTTCGAAATTGAATTTTATACTGTTTAATTTGGTCAGTTGCCCTTCTATAAGACCTATAATTTTGTCTTTCAGTTCGGTCATATATTCTACAACACTTATATGATAATTTTCCGTGGACACCCTGTAGCTGGCAACACGGGACTTGAAGGCGGTTGGAAGGGCCACCACTCCTTTCCCCAGATGGACGACATCACACCGCCTCGTGTGACGATTGCTCCTCAGGTGTCCAACGAAACAAGTCCGAGGAACATTTTCATCACACACGTCGCAGTATTGCGTCCTGGGGAGCTGTTCTGTTAAACCAAACGTTAGAAAACATGAAACACTACAATAGAGACACACTCACCACCGCTGGAGTCATTAAGTCTTGGGAGTTTACTCGCCGACGGTCCCTCACCAGCTGCTACCGAAGCCTCCATAGCGTCACCTTTAGAAAACGCACAATTGATATAATCAGCAGCAATCAACACGTTTCCACTTACCACTCGTCGATGGGTGGCCAACCTCGTGGCGACAGCTATCTCTTCGATGGCGAAACAAATTGTCAGCTCTGGTGAAGGACTTTCCACAAGCAGTGCACCTGAACATAATGGCAAATTAGTCTCGCGCAATCGGTTAATATACTAATTGCGCGATTAGCTACCCAGCTCGAGGCTTACTATTCACAAACGAAATGAACACCTTTATTTACAAACACTGATTAACAAATTAAACCTCGAACGGAATACCCAGGTGTCACCACGGGGAGGATTCGCTTTGGACACCCTGGAGAGGATAGGGGGAGGTTATTTGTGTTAGGGGTGTATGATATGTTAAACGATTATCTACTCGTTACTTAGCCTTTTTATCGAGCTCCTGACGTCTTCCACGAATCGCACCCTCCACAGCTAACAGATCTTGGATTAGCTCTAGCCTTGCTAACGCAGCATTCTTAAAGATGTCCATGTTAGTTGCGCTGTGGCCGTGGCGGATCTTAGGTAAAGCAGCTATGCTTTTTAGGTACTTATCGTGCATCGCCGCTTCTAGGCTGGCGGCTCGAATTTCTAGGGAGCTAATAACAATATAAGCTATTAAACTGGGAAAAGCACGTTCTAAACACCTTCAATGTTAAATAACATATATGGATGGAAAAATAATATCTAATATCTAATATAGCTTATGTAATGGTCACCGCTGCGAAGATCGGCCGCCTTAGCATCTATTGCATTACGATTAGACACGTATTCACGTTCGGCACACTGGGATGGCGACATGTCATCAATGTCTTCCTCCTGCGGGGTAGACGCAATCGACACCACAGTGTCGACTACGTTACTCCCAGTGGCAGACGACATGACGGCTGCATTGCCCGAACTCGGAGACTGCACAATTACAGACGGTGCTGCGGTCACATTTTCCGAAGGTTGGAATGTCGGCTGCTTCGAAATTCGACTGGTCGGTCGACTTGAGCCGGAGTCGATCTCCAAACCATCTACAAGGGCTGTAAACTCTTGCGCCGCACCGTCGCCCGAAGCCATCTTTTCCAATGGAATGTCGTCCAAATCGAACGCTTCCATAAACATTTCCGTTTGAGATAAATGAGGAGACTCATGTAAGATATTTTGGATTTTTGCCACAGGAACATTAGTCTCCTCATTCATACACTTGACATACTTCGCCAAATCAAATTTTCCAGGACTTTTTTTTCAGACTTTTCTTTAAAGCTGATTTTAAAATTTTGCTAGAACCTTGACTACTACTTTGAGAAATGGTTTCGAAAGCAGGTGCAACGAGTACGTCACTTAAAACCTTTATGGTGGCTTGCGGCGACGTCTGTACGGAACCACTTGGTTCCGTGCAGGCGCAAAGTTTAACTGCACCCGTTTTTTTCAAACTGAGCCTATTAAATTTTGAAAATTTTTTCGGTAAAACCGCACCTTGGCAACACTGACAAACGCTGTTGCTAGCCATGGCAAACACAAGAGAATGGTTGCCCCCCACCTCAGCCAGGTGTATTTATACTACATGCAAAGGACGGCTTTAGCACGCAAACCAGTTGAAATTGAGTTCGTTGCAATCTACATTTTCTTACCTCGGCTCACACAAAGGAAGTTAGCCTTGAAATATCTTTAGGTTTGTTGCCTACATTTTTACAGACGGCAATTCAAGTTAACATTGAAACACATTTTTCCAGACAGTTTGCGTAGATAATATAAAGTACGAAACTCCTACACCAGCTATTTGTTGTTCTAACATGTTGAAATGTTTAAAAATATTTCACACATACATTTGACAAATGGTGTTCTAATATAGACTTATACATCTAATATTTTTTAAACCGTTTAATAATAATCACATTTTATGCTACTGTTGCAAATATTTATATCCCATTAATTACTAGCGCTTATTAAAAATACTGCAGCGTTGGTCGTGTGATAGGTGAATTTGTATTCACATTAATAAAACGCGAGGTTTCAAACATGAAAAAACAAAATTTTATTTATCAAAAATCATGCAAATCAAATCTATTTAAAATTGGCAGTTTAAAATGCATACTGTATATAAGAAACTTTCACTGCTAATATCTAGCTTCGTTGCAATCTACATTTTTTTTCTTACCCCGGCTCACACAAAGGAAGTTAGCCTTGAAATATCTTCAGGTTCGTTGCATGTCTCTATTTTTGCAGACAGCAATTCAAGTTAACATTGAAACACATTTTTCCAGACAGTTTAAAACACAGTTTACACAAATAAAGCGCTTCAATCTTATTTGATTGGCAATATGGAAAAAAGTTATTTGTCTAACACAGTTTGCTTAGATAATATAAAGTCATGTTGAAATGTTTAAAAATATTTCAACATACATTTGGCAAATGGCATAATATACCTATTAATATGTAATATGTAATACAAAAGCAATGTGCAATTGCTTGTTGGTTACCGAACCTTTTAATCAACAGTAATATCCCAAGTGCATTAAAATAGTCGATTAAATTTTGACGTTTTCTGTCAGAATGTTTTGCTAAGAAATATATCTCGTACATTTGCCGCTTAACAAGAATCTCGAGTGCGCAGCACAAGGGATTTTGAAGCGGAAAATGTACGAGATATATTTCTTCAGAGCAAAACATTCTGACAGAAAATCGTCAAAATTTATTCAGGCTAATTTACATGCACGCAGGATGTTCGGAATGATTATTTCCTGAATAAATAGATAACATTCAGTTGGTGAAGCACCTTTAATAATCACGTTAAAATTATGCACAAGCGATTAAATTTTGACATAAATTTAACCGCGGTTAGATTTTGACGTTTGGATTTTAGTCATTATTAAACTGACAAAAACCATGGCGATTACGCATTATTATGGATATGAATGAAATAATCAAAATAACATCTGCCGTTAACCACGTTCGAACAATTATTCAGAAGCGATTCACTTCACTTTGCCGATTTTTAATTCAGCTCGGATTGGAAAAATCGATATTTATATATATCTGTCACGAGCAACCTTTCAATTGACTTTTAAAAACTCGGCCACAGTTCACTTTAACCTGTATGTAGAAAAGTGCAAGTTGCGGACCATGCTAATATGACCTTTTCAAAAAAACGAGCGTGAATTCCTGCACGTAAGCACAAAACCTAAAAAACGTAGATGTCTACTGTCTCGTGTCTATTACTAACGTCAATGCAATAATAGGATTTACTCTTTTTATATATTTACTAATTCAAAGAAATATATTAATCCGAGACGACTGCTTTCATTTTTACTGCAAATTTTAAATTTAAAGATGTGGAAGAAAAACTACACTAATTTTGATATGAAGGAACTTATTTTCTATAATTATGCATGCATTAGGAATTATCAAACAGGTGCTGCTCCACATATTTTCGTCTTCTAATACTGTGGCAAATGGCTACAGCAGATCTAGCTAAATTTACGTACTTGAACAACTAAATGCTACTTTTTCCGTCATACAATGCATTGCTATTCATCTATTCCTAGAAAACCTAGGGTTCAAAAACGTGTTGTTCCAAATACAAAAAACCACTTTTATTGGTAATACATGCACATAATTAAAAATTAACTGATGCATTATTAGAACAACCAAATAACTATAACTATCTAATTTCATCTAAAAACTAGGTTGTGCGCTATTAAAATGTTCCTTTTTTAGCCTAGAATTTAACGGCGTTAGCATTAGATTTCTAATTTTTATAACAGATTATATATACGTGGAATTAGGTTCGGAGAGTAAATTTCCAATCCTTTTCTCTAAAAACCTGACGCGCTCCGGGGGGATTGGATATATAACCAACACGCTTTTGGATGCAAAATCACAGTCTGCTTCAATCGAATCTACTGCACTGGTAAGATATTGTTGTAAATATATGTTTTTATCTTATATGTCCATATCTGTACTTTGAAAATGTCTTTGTAAATATATGTTTTTATCTTATATGTCCATATCTGTACTTTGAAAATGCGTTTGGACTCAGTAAAAGAAAAATTTCTCAAAAAACAACGGCAAAATGTCGCACACGAAAGTTCTTTTTTTCTAATACTTTTCTAATGCAATCTTAAAATGCTCATATCTCCGTTGTTTATTGAGATATTTCTTCGCCGTTTTATGCATTGGGTTCCTACCGTCAAGTACTACATTTTAAACATTTCTAACATTTTTCTAATGGTGTCTTAAAATGCTTGTATCTTCTATATTTATTAAGATATTTAAATGCAGTTTTTTGCATTGTATTGCTACTGTCATATACTACATTTAAAAAAATTTTTTTTTCAAATCTTAAAAACGTTCATATCTCCGGTGTTTATTAAGATATTTTGACGGGATTTTTTGCATTATGTTGCTACCGTCATGTACTACATTTTAAACATTTCTAACATTTTTCTAATGGTGTCTAAAATGCTTGTATCTTCTATATTTATTAAGATATTTAGATGCGGTTTTTTGCATTGTGTTGCTACTATCATATACTACATTTTAAAATTTAAACGCTCATATCTCCGACGTTTATTAATCTGAAAAATGTTTCAGATTAAACCAGACGAGATTTTGCTGTGGGTGGTTTATGTAAGTAAAACTTGATTAGCTCCTTTGAGAAATTACATGTCTTTCTACAGCTATAGTGAGGCTGCCCACACCATCCCACCACAGTCCCACATCCCACATCATCGTTGCATTACAGGTATGTTACCAGTTGTAAATATAACCTCTCTAATCTGATTTTTTACATAGTATGCGATTCGTGTGGTTCTTCCATACAAACCACATCTACTTCACCCCAAACGAGGAGGTAGTAAATCTCACCCATGAGTTGGTGTGGGACCCTCTTACTACCTACCGCTGGACTCCAGAGCTACCCCACCCCTTGATTGACCGACTCCGCAATCGAGTCAACGCAACCGACAATTGCGTCTTCTTCCATTACGCGGAGGAGCACGTATGGTTGTCGGATGGTGAAGACATTGGAACATTCAACATCCCAGAACTGGATGACATCACGTCTAGGGTGTTGAATGAGTATGTGGACTCGGTCAACATAGACCAGCCTGATGAAAACATGCCGTCGGACAGGTCGTCCACACCGTCGAGTCTGGGATCGGATGGGCTGTCCATACCTGATGACGTCAGTCTGATATGGAGTCCAAACGATCCAAGGATTAACGGTATGGATCACGTATCTGACGCCATGTCGCCATCTTCCGTTGGAGATAGCATTTTCGACGTCTCCACCGAGGGTTGGTCTGGGGAAGGAGACGGCGGTGGCGAACGTATGGAAGATGGTGACAGTGGTGGTGAATCGGACTATTGGAGAGATGTGGAAGAGTAGTTTTAAGTTGTTAGGTTAGGTTAGTTTCAAAGTTAGTGAGTAAGTTATTTGTATAATAAATGTTTTAACTCTTTTAATTTTTTTATTACATTGTTATAAGTACATGATAAACACTTATTGCTGTTGTGCGTATTTTTTGAATGCAATATCATATGTAATGATGTCCGAAGCAAACTTTAGCATTTCATGCATGCAGTATACATTTTCCGATTTTATTGGCGGTAACGCATCCTCGATACTCCTTTTAAAGTCGCCGGGTAAATTCCAAACACCTTCGATTACACTGCTGTAAAATTGTTCAAACATCTGACTTTTTACTAGTTCAGCTTTAGATTGCAGCAACGACAACAAATCCCACAATTCTGCTACAGACTTGTTTCCGAGATAAACTTGGGATCGCTTACGTTCCTGCAGCACTATCACTTTTTTGTTTCCGATTTTTTGGAAATATATTCTTTTGCCAGGACTTATATCCACCGGTTTCGGCTCTCCATCTTCATAGTTAAAGTGCCTATTTATCACATCTTTATTTGCAACAAAGAACTGCCACTCTCCTTCGTCTAACAGTATAAAATCTTTGTTAATCCCACTAATTACCACTGCCGGCACAAACGATCCATAACAGGTCAAGCCCAAACTCACAGTTTTATTTTTTGACTTATTCAGCGGATAAGTTGTTGCGTTTAACAATACTGGATATGACAGTTTCATGTTTTTGTTTGTCACTCGCTGCTTCACAGTTTCACCAACCTTTTGTCTCTGCTCCATTGTTTTTGCTGGTACAGCACACGATACAC